>CM033720.1:22517039-22842882 GCA_019671005.1 Hibiscus mutabilis
CCTTTGGTGATTAACTATACCAACCGAGAAAATCCCAAAGAGCCTATACCGTGGAAAAATCTTGTGCTATGTCGGAGAACATCATGTGTTTGAAAATTGCCTCACATTTTCGGTGCATATGACTACATGAAGGACCATAGAGGGAACCAGCAGCAAAATTCTTCATGGTATGGTCAAAAAGCTCAAAATTTTTTTACCATAACAATTTTGCCGCGCAACAAATATGCCATGGCAATGTAGTTCTTTTCAAGAGCATTCCAATTAATTGGAGGAAATGTTTCTAGCTTTCTTGGCTAGACTTGATGGATCAATTGAAGAGATTCAAGAGCTATCAAAGTTCATGGATACGAGGATAGCTCAGTGGGATGCAACCTTGGGGGATTCAGAAGATCAATTGAGGAGATCCACATATGTCATGGATAACATGCACCAAAAATTCATTCCTAGGGATACTGAAGTCCCAAGGCAAGAGGATAAGGAACAATGCAAGGAAAGCTTCCTGATGTGTGGGGAACAACTAGAACCTCCAAGTCAAGAGGATGTCAATGAGAGAGACTGCCCAACACATGATGAGCCTGAGCAACAAATTGCCTCGGCAATGATTAAAACATAGCAATGCCGCGACAACACTCAATGAAGCTGAGAACAACAATACTACAACAAATTCTGAGGAACCTGATGCCCAGAAGGTTACAATGTTGATGTTGAAGCAGGAATCTGTAGATTGCTCTCATCTACAGTTGCCACGGTAATTACACGACCACATGCAAGATCAACGAGATGATAATAATTTGCCAATGGAATATAAGCAGGTAATGGTTGAACCTTTTGAATTCTTTAAAAACTACATCGTCCATTGCAGGTATGTCTTGAGAAACCGATGTTGGTAGATTTGAAGTCATCGAAATCTCTACTGATGAAGATGTTTGAGAGGTCAAACGAAAAAGGTGTTTGGATTCATAAAGCTTTTCAGAAAATTGGTTCTTCCCTTGACTTACAACAAGTTTTGGCAACTGATTGCCACGGCAATTGGCTAGAGTAGTAATTGCCACGACAACGAAGGCTACATCCAACTATGATGGAGCCTGACGAGAATGAGGTAATTAAATGGTTGGATGTTGATATAATTTTCCTAATAGTAAATTCATGCTTCAGTAACAGTAGCAAGGTGGAAGATGTGCATGGACTACAAGGGAACACGAAAGAAAGACACCTCCACCATGGTAACACAAAGGGGAGTAGCTGGGAGCACATTGGCCCAATTCTTTTGGGGCAATATTGTCACTCGATGGAGGGTGCGGATGGACTATAAGAAGTATCGAAAATGACCATCCCCAAGTTTTCTCAGATATGCAGTAACATTAGAAGATGCATGATGGCACTCTTTTCTGACATGGTCGAAGACTTCCTTGAGATCTTCATGGATGATTTTTTTTATTTTTGGTAGTGACTTCGACAGTTGCCTCGACAATTTAGAGAAGATGTTGGCAAGATGTAAAGAAACCGATTTAGTCCTTAATTGGGAGAAGTGCCATTTTATGGTAGATGAAGGAATAGTGCTTGGCCACAAGATTTCATCCAAGCGAATTGAAGTAGGCAAAGCCAAGGCAGACGTGATCTGGAGATTTCCCCCACCAAGTTCGGTTAAAGGAATTCGAAGCTTTCTTGGAAATGCAGGTTTTTTATAGGAGGTTTATTCATAATTCTTCTAAAATTGCTAAACCCTTGTGCAATTTGCTTGAATAGGATAAAGTGTTCAATTTTGATGATTCTTGTACCCAAGCATACAAAACCCTAAAGGAAAAGCTTATCTCGGCACCCATTTTCGTTCCACCAGATTGGACGCTACCTTTTGAGCTCATGTATGATGCAAGTGCTTTCACGGTAGGAGCAGTCATAGGCCAATGCACAGGAAAGGAATAGAAAATCAAATGGCCAATCACTTATCACGTTTAGAACACAATAGGGAGGAGGATGTGGATTTAGAGATATGTGATGCATTCCTGGGTGAGCAACTTTTAGTTGCCTCAGCAACCATGGATGCGCACACCTCGGCAACCCTTGACGCCTCGGCAACCATGGATGCACATGCCTCAGCAACCCTCGATGCCACAGCAACCCTTGATGCCTCGGAAACCATGGATGTGCATGCCTCGGTAACCCTCGACACCGCAGCAGCTCTTGACGCACATGCCTCGGCAACCCTTGACGCCGCAGCAGCTCTTGACACGCATGCCTCAACAACTCCAGACGTGCTCGCCTCGGCAACCACTGATACGCACGCCTCGGCAACCATAGACGCATATGCCTTAACAACTCTAGACACACACGCCTCAGCAATCCTGAGAGCAGTCGCCACGGCAGCACATGCCTCGGCAATACCCTTGTACGCAGATTTAGTTAATTTCTTTGTTTGTGGTATTTTACCTTATGGCCTTACTCACCAAGGGAAGAAGCAGTTCCGCCATGATACTAAGCATTACTTTTGGGATGAGCCTTTTTTGTTTAAATAATGTGCAGATCAGGTTATACGCTGATGTGTCCCTGAAGAAGAGCAACAGAATGTACTCTGACAATACCATTCTTCACCCTATGAAGGACATTTTAGAGGAACACGCACTGCGGCTAAAGTTTTGCAATCGGTTTGTATTGGCCAACACTGTACAAAGATGCCCAAGAGTTTTACAAGCAATGTGATCGTTGCCAGAGGACGAGCAATATCTCTAGACGACATGAGATGCCGCTCCAAAACATCATCGAGGTGAAATTGTTCGACGTATGGGGGATCGATTTTATGGGACCTTTCCCATCTTCATTCAGCAACCTCTACAATCTACTTGACGTTGACTATGTGTCTAAATGGGTTGAGGCAGCTGCAGTTCCCAACAACGATTCTAAGACCGTTGCAACGATTCTTGCAGAAAAATATATTTTACGATTTAGGATGCCGAGAGCAATTATCAGTGATGAAGGCAAGCATTTCGACAACAAACTCATCGCCAAGATGTTACAACACTTTGGTGTATCGCACAAGATTTCCACGGCATATCACCCACAAACCAATGGGCAAGCAGAAATTTCCAACTGGGAATTGAAGGGTATACTCAAGAAAGATGTAAATCCCTCTAGGAAGAACTGGTCAGTAAGACTAGATGACGCACTTTGGGCATATCACACTGCATTCAAAACACCCTTAGGTATGTCCCCCTTCCGACTTGTCTATGGCAAAATTGCCATCTACCGGTGGAAATCGAACACAAGGCATATTGGGCAATCAAGACCGTGAATATGGATTGGGAAAGTGCCGGACAAAAGCGTTTGTTGGACCTCAACGAGATAGAAGAATTCTGTGCACTCGCTTATAATAATGCACGAATCTACAAGGAGAAAACAAAGCAATGGCACGGCTAGAAACTATTGCCGCGACAATTCATGCCAGGGCAACTAGTTCTCTTTTTCAATTCTCGGCTAAAACTTTTCCCGGGAAAATTGAAATCAAGATGGTCGGGACCAATCGAAGTTGTCAAACCATTCTCTCATGGTGTCGTGATAATCAAGTCCATCACTGAAGAACATGAATTCAAAGTTAACGGACAAAGATTGAAGCACTACAACGGTGCCCACGTGGAACGTAACAAAGAAGTGGTCACCTTAGGAGATGCATGAGCATGCTCTCCTTTCAATATTTTCTTTTTCTTTTTATTTTCATTTTTATTTTTAGAAGATATTTTATTTTATTTTTCTTCATTATCTTTAGTTTCCAGGTTTTCTTTGTTTTCTTTTCTTTTCCACAACAAGACTCACAACCACCATGCTAAGGAAATTCACAGCCGACTACTTGCCACGACAACCACAACAGAAAATGCCCCGACAACTACCTCAGCAGTTGCCACGGCAACAGAAACTGGCGATGCCCAGGTAACAACAATGGCTTCTGCAACTACTGATGCCCAGGCAAGTGAACCTGCATCGGCAAACATAGATCAAATCAAAGCAATGCTATTCACGCGGTACCAGCCACAAGCATTCAACCACCGACTGGATTATGAATCAAGCAAACGGCACGAAGAAAACTTATAACTCGAGGTGATGACCTCTTCGACTAACTCATTTCATTTAGTTTCTTTTAAATTTTGTTTCACTTTTACATGTATTGAGGACAATGCTTCTCTCGAGTTTGGGGGGTGTTGGTTTCTAGTTAGTTTCATGTTTAGTTGCATTCATCTTTAGCAATCACATATAGGTTGCATATGTTACTTGTCATGCCTTTAATTGGATTTAATTGCTTAAGACTTGTTGAATACCAATGATGAATTTTTGCCACTGCACTTAATTGAAAGAACCTTTAATTTTAGGATTGCATGAAAAGAACTTAGAATTTTACTATGACGCTGATTTTTTTACACGGTTGTGGCTTGTTGATTGAAAGAAACTTAGTGAACTTAAGTTGCTTAAAATTTGGGTAAATTTAAAATTGAAAATTAAAAGTTAAATTCTTGCTAAAGGTGCCCGAAACTGTCTCTAGTAGTAAATGCACTTCCTTGCTAGAGGTGCCCTAAACTGGCTCTAGTAGTTAATGCACATTAAAGAATCGCTAGAGGTGCCCGAAATTGGCTCTAGTCGACTAAAATAAAATGAGAAATTGCTTACTTTGCTAGAGGTGCCCGAAATTTGCTCTGGTGAAAATAAAAATAAATGCCCCGGTAATTAAATTGATAAAAGCCTATTGTTCACATAGAATCTTGAAAATCAACTTGTACATAACTGTGCACACACATTGTCATGAGCATTATAGTTTGATTCTGGGTAATTTGTGCTATCCGAAAAATTCAAAGGTAATCATACTTTGTGCCACGGTTTTGAGGTTTGAATTCAAGTTTGAAGCATGTCTTTGATGATTAAAGTCTTGGCAGGTAATTTTTAGTTTTGCATTGCTTGAGGACAAGCAATAGTTCGAGTTTGGGGGTGTGATAAGTGTTCAAAAGTACTATTTTTATTACCCTTTTTACTCATATTATTGTTAGACTTAGGCTCATATTAGTTGCATAATTAGTCATTCATGCATTAATTCATGTTTCTTTCCACCGTTGAGCTTGATTACATAACTTGGTGATTTTTGTGGAAAAAGATGCTGCTTTGGTGTGTTTTTTGTGTGTACAGAATCACTTGCCTAAACAAGGCTAGAACCAGTTGCCAGGGCAGTGCATGAAGGAGATGCCAACGTAGTTGCCAAGGCAATGCATGAAGGAGATGTCAAGCTAGTTGCCATGGCAATTTTCGACAAAGAATAAGATGATATGGTAGTCTAAATTGATGACTAGATAAGCCCAAGATGACGTGGAGCAAAGTTAAATCCCAAAGGAGTTTGATTTCCATGAAGAGGTTAAAGAGAAATTAAATCCCAAGAAGATAAGAGAAATTCTAGAAGGAATTTAAATATAATAAAGAATTATATTCTTTTAAAGTATTTAATTCCAACTTAACTTCCTCCTCAAGAAGGATTTTGACCTAGCCATCTCCTATTTAAAGGACCAAGACGTCAAAGAGAGTTAAGCAAGAGAGGAGAGAAATTTCGACAACTCCAAAGGGGCAAGAGGGGAGAGATTTTGACAAGGAGAAAGCTTGGAGGGAGAGTTTTATTGAGAGGTTTTCCAAA
Source organism: Hibiscus mutabilis (assembly GCA_019671005.1). Taxonomy (NCBI): domain Eukaryota; kingdom Viridiplantae; phylum Streptophyta; class Magnoliopsida; order Malvales; family Malvaceae; genus Hibiscus; species Hibiscus mutabilis. The sequence goes on from CM033720.1 coordinate 22,522,696, forward strand.
GAGGGTTGATCGATTTTTCTTCTTCTTCTTCTTTGCTTCTATTAGATTAATGGTTTGGGGATTATTCTTTGTATATCTTTTAAACCAAACCATGAACTAACTTGATTGGTTGGGGTTATTGTGGTTTGTTGTTGTGAAAAACAATTGGATTTTGTTTAGGTTTTGATTTACAATTCAATTTTCAAAGTTTGTTCATTCTTGGTTCCCAATCTTGTTTTGAGTGAATTGGGAGAGGATCTCGTAACTTCATCTATTTATCTAATATCGGAGAGTTAGATTCAAGAAACGAATGAGCATGGTCTTTATTCTATCAATTGATGGTGAAGACTAATCCGGCTTAGGAATAAGTTTAGTATTTCAACGGCTAAGAGGAGCGCAAGATTGGTTGTTGTTCACCCTTGATTCACGCAGGGATGGATTATCAAGGCATGCATAAATAGCTAGAGTTCCGACTTAGGGATAAGAAGAAACCATTGAAGAACGCTTCGCCGAACTTTGGAAGTGAATGCTCAATTGCCCAGGCAATCGACCCATCCTTAATTGCCCAGGCAATCGCGGGAGCATTGCCCAGGCAATCTGATCAGACAACGAAGGGGAATTGCCCTGGAAACCGACCAGGCAACACGGCAGAATTGCCCTGGCAGTCAACCAGGCAATTGCAACCAAATTGTCCTGGCAATCAACTAGGCAATCGTAATAGAATTGCCCTGGCAATCCGGCTGCTACTCAATCACCAAGACGATCCAATCGGCTATCACACCTCAACTCACGATAACCTGGCCTACACTCTTTTATTTGATTACGTCTTTATTTTATTTACTTGCTCTTTTATTTTATCCGTTAGTTAGAACTCCTACAATTATCAATTGTGTTTTTACTTTTACAGTGTGATAACTAAGACAAAGTGGCCCAAACCAATCCTTGTGGAGACGATACTCGATACTTATCATATCACTTTATTACTTGCGACGTGTATACTTGCACAATTGCGTAGCACTTATTACGCGCAACAGGTCCTACCGGGTATATCCTTTCAAGGTTTTTCGCCCTTACATGAGTACTTAGCGAAAGAGTGGCGAGAAGACTTGATGACGAAGAAATGGTCCAGTTTCTTCAAGAACATTCAAGATGAAGACATAGTATGGAGGGTTTCGTGGCTCGATAGAGTTAATTACTTCTTCTACAGTTGCGGTGATTAAGACTGGTTGATGATGTTGGGGCTGCATGGTGGGATTGCTTGTGCTCCGCTTCTGGTGTCCCGATAGTTCGGATCACGACAGTTTGTTCCCAATACCACCGGATTGAGCCATAGTGAATTTCCTTTCAAAGGTGAGTTCAAGGAAAAAGTTCAGACTATCATAAGGGCTTGGGACCATTGTTTCTGGATCAGAGTGGAAGGAGACACCAAGCATATGACCACCCCTGACTATGATCTTTGGAGGAACTTGAGGATTAATGATAAGACTCCAGAACCCGATCAGGGACCAGCTGTGTCACTTGAGGAGCTTATAAGATTAGTACCGTCTGAAGCTGATATTTTACGAAATGAACTCGAAGAAATCAAGAGGAAGATTGAAGCCTAACAGACTCAACATGCGGGTGAGCTTTATAAAGCGAGTTTAGAGGTCGATAAGCGGGACGGGATCATCAGGCAATTGAAGAAATGGAATGTGGATTTGAGCGAGAAGAACGCTCTTTACCAGAAGGATACCCTTCTACTCCAAGCAAAAGTACAGAAGGCTAGCCGAAGTCAGTTCATAGCCGTGGAAAAGGAAAGGATGAATGGTATTCGTTTGCTAGAAGAAGAACGAGAGATCTGCAAGTGAGCGGTCAAGAAAGAGATAGAAAGCTGCAGGTTAGCTACTAAGGAAGAAAGGCGACTTTTCAGGGAGGCCATCGATCAAGAGAAGGAAAGAACTAGGCAAGAAATCAGTAAGGGAAAACAAGCAGTCAGCTACGAAAGAGAGAACACCGCCGCTTGGAAAAGGAGGTCCATGGGTAGCAGGAATAGACTATTAGAGATGCAAAGATTGTACAACGACACCATCCAAAGCCTGAATCAGAGCCAAAGTCAGAATGTCGAGTTAGAGGAAAGGTTGGCAGAATTAGAACACTCCTTTTAGACTTACTGCCAGAGGAATGGCTTCATCGAACTACAAGAAAGGGAGCGTGAAGTTGGCACGTTGCGAGCCCGGATTGAGTCGCTTGAAGCAACTGTTCAGGACTATAGGGAAAGAATTAGAGTATTTGAAGAAGCTGCAGCCGGATAAGACAATTATTGGCAAAGAAGACTACGTGATGCTACCCAGATGGTGCATGATAGAGACCAGTATTACGCGAACCTAATGGTGGACATATAGCGAGTCACAAGGCATGTGAGTGACCTAGCTGCAGAAGCCGAAAATCTCTGACCTTTCGTAGCCACAGACATAGAAGAAGCACCCAGGTTCATCAAGCTGCTCAGGGCTATTGGAAGTTTAGGGGATAGAGCTAGGTTTTATCTGTAGGACTCCGTGTTGTAGTTAGGACTCTTTTGTACTAGGAACCCTTCTTTTGTAATATGAACTCTATTGTAATCTAGATCCCTTAATTCCCGTAAAAGTAGTTCAAAAGGGTGATTACCAGCAGAACCAGTACCTTTATTTGCATACATTCCTACATTGCATCATGACATCTGCATCATTATACATGCATTTATTTTCTTTGCAATCATATTAATATTGTAAATATTGTGGCAGTATGAAAATAGAAGTTAAGCCGCAATCATTCATCATCCATACCTTACCCGAATACAAAGCAAGCTCATGGAAGACAAGATAGTCAATTTAGAGAAAGGGTAGAGAGATCTGGAAGCAAGATTTGATGAGCCCAGAGAAGCCTCAGTGACTAGATTGCTCAGTTACAAGTGTCGATAGTGTTTGACATAACTGCGTTGTTGGCTAAGAGCCTCGGGAAAAGAGTCGAAGGTGAAGTCGCTCAAGAGTCAGAAAGTACCCTAGCTCACAGTAAGGTTCAACCAGCTACGCCAAATCCGGCCAGAAGGGTATATATTGACCCTGCTAGGATGTCTGCTCATCTTCAGGTAGGGGCATCTGAAAATCAACCCCTTGACACAGAAGCACTCTATGAGGAGGAGGTGCCAGACCTGAACTTGGTCGAACGGATCAAGACAGAGGTAGAAAAGAAATGGGAGGAGAGGTTTCGCCTCATGGAAGAAAAATTTAAAGCCCTGCAAACTACAGAAGAATCAGGAAGCGATGCCAGTGACTTAAGTCTGGTATCCGACCTTGTCCTACCACCAAAATTTAAAATGTCAGAGTTCGACAAATAAGATAGAACCACGTGTCCTTCCGCGCACGTGACAATGTATTGTCGGAAGATGGCGGCCTACCTCAAGGATGAGAAATTATTAATTCATTGTTTCCAAGACAGCCTGACTAGGGCGGCACTGCGGTGGTATACCCAGTTGAGCCGAGTAAACATTAAAGCCTAGAAAGATCTTTCAAAAGCATTCACCGAGCAATACAAGCACGTGACGGACATGACGCCCAAAAGAATTATGTTAGAAAATATGGGGCAGAAATCCAACAAAAGTCTGCGACAGTATGCCTAGAGGTGGCGGGAAGTGGCCGCCCAGATTCAGCCACCCCTCCCCGAACATGAAATTACACCTTTATTTGTTAATACTCTGAAGGGGACACTGTTTGATCGCCTCATTAATAACACAACTCAGAGTTTTGCCGATTTAATTAGGACCAGGGAGTCCCTTAAATCGGCAATCAAGAGCGGTAGGATTGATAGCGGGGAAAGTTCTCAAAAGTACAACAAGAAGAATGAGGTGAACACTGCCAGTACTTACACCACCCCAAAGAATTTTACAGTCTCACAGCCACAGGCGTCTACTGGGAAAGCACAAAACTCGAACCAAAGAGAGGAGAGAACCCCGAGAAAGGAAAGAGAGAGGCAAACTTTTACTCCATTACTTGTTTCGTACTTTGAGCTTTACTCTCAGTTGTACGAAGCGGATCTGGTTCGTCCATACTATGTTACTCCATTCAAACCGCCATTCCGTCCTGGTATAACCCGAACGCGCGTTGCGATTATCACGGTGGTGCCCCTGGTCATCCTACAGAGAACTACCTTGCTTTTAAGAAGTTCGTGCAGAGTCTAATCGATTCTGGGATACTGAAGTTTGAAGAACCGAGTGTAGCTGCTAACCCATTGCCTAATCATGGGAACATGGGAGTGAATGCCATTGAGGAGTACTCCACCAAGAAGGTTAAGGAGAATGTGTCAGAAATCAAGTCTCCTTTGCGATGGATATTTCAGCAATTATGCATGGCCCACTTGATCGACAGGGATATGGTAGTAGTACAGAAGGGATGTGGGGTGTACTGTGAATTCCATCAGGACGGAGGACACGACATCCAATAATGCGACGAGTTTATGAGATTGGTGCAACAATTGATGAATGATAAGCAAATAGAGTTCTTCGAAGAGCCTACAGAAATGAAGGGGTCAGACGTACATTTGACGGACAACCCCAACATTAAATACGGGAGAGCCAGACCTTTTGTCATCTCCTCCAGGCCAGAGGGTGCAAGTTCCTCCCAAGGAGAAGCTACTAAGATGACTCCCAAGATCATCATCTCAGCACCATCTCCGTTCACATTCAAAGATATACGGCAAACTCCTTAGAACTATGCTGTGAATGTGACCATACCAGAAAAGCCAGAATCTGGTAAAGTAAAAGAACATGAAGTTGAAGAAGAGCCTACACTGAAAGACGAGCAGGCCAAGAATGATGTGAATATCGGTAGGTGGGCCACTTCACGAGGAGCGGCAGATGTTACTCCTTAGAAACCTTGAAGGCTACTGAAGTGGCCTAGGATAAAGGAAAGGATACATCGGTTACCCCCGCACAGATATTCGGTGAGGAACCACCTCCAAAGATAAATGAACCAGTAATCGAGGCTCAGGCCAAAGAATTTCTGAAATTCCTGAGACATAGTGAATACAGCATAGTGGAACAACTACGAAAGCAACCGGTAAGGATTACAGTGCTAGAGTTGCTCCTGAGTTCAGAAAAACACCGTGAGGCACTCCTAAAAGTGCTAAACTAGACTTTTGTACCCCAGGCATTTCTGTATCAAAGTTGGACAGGATAGTGGGGCATATCACCACCTATAACCATATAACATTCAGTGATGACGAGATCCTTGAAGGAGGAATAGGGTCCACCAAGGCTCTCAACATCACAACCCACTACAAGGGGTATGTGTTACCGGGGGTATTGATTGACAACGGGTCAGCACTGAACGTACTACCTATGGTGACTCTACAAAAGCTACCAATAGATAATTCTCACCTAAAGCCCTGTCATAACTCCGTGAGAGCCTTCGACGGCACACAAAGAGGAACACTTGGAAAGATTGAGGTGCCTCTATTGATTGGGCTGACTGAGTACGTGATCGACTTTGTGGTGATGGACATAAAACCATCATACAGTTGCTTATTGGGAAGGCCATGGATCCACTCTGTAGGAGCCGTCTCCTTATCACTACATCAGAAATTAAAATTTGTGATCGAAGGCAAGTTGGTCATAGTGGAGGCCGAGCAAGAGATCATTGCTTTGGTGACATCAGATGCCCCCTACATCCAAAATGATGAGGATACTGTAGAATTCTCTTTTCGAGCATTAGAGCTGGTGAACGCCATATTTGTCGAGGAAGGTAATTGGATCCCCTGCCCTAGGTTATCTAATTGCACCAAGATGACCGTTGCTAAAACTTTGGGCCGAGGAGCCAAAGCAGGAAGAGGGCTAGGGAGAAGATTGCAAGAGAGCCTACGAGCCAGGAGTGTAATAACCAAGAAGGATCGTTTCGGGCTGGGTTACAGACCAAGTGTCCAGCAAAGAAATGAAGAATACAAGAGAAAAGAAGAACAGAGAAGAGTCAAGTTTAAGGGAAAGGACATTCTATGGAGACCAACGTCTTTCCCTCATTTGAAAAATACTTTTGTCTCTGGAGAATTCTGTCGACCAGGACATGACGTCGAAAAGGCTATTAAGGAAAATGACATACTCAATGAGAAAGAAATGTTTAGTGAATCACTCGAGGGGATGTCCATCAACATGATAGCTGGGAATGACTATGACAGCAGTATGTTGACCAGCATCCGTCCCTGCCGCCCCGGGGAGACTCTTGATAACTGAGCCACGTTGATCTACCTATGGTTTTTAGGACTAGATCAGAGTAATGCTCCGAATCAACCTTTTTGTTTTTGCCCATAAACAATGGGGATCTTTTGTATAGGGCACCTATGTTAACTTTTTGTTTGAAATGAAAAGATATCTTCCCCGTTTTCTCAAATGGCAAACATCTCATTTATTTTATTCATTCATTATTCATATTCATTCACCTCATATAAAACCATTCTCTTCCCAATACATTCGTTCTCATTTAATGCAGGTCTCCCATAATTAACTGTATGAATGATGTTGAATCCAATCCTGAAATAGATTTTGAATGCCCCGAGATCTCAGCATGAATTAAAGAAGAGGATGATGAGATAGAATGCGAGGTCCCTGTAGAGCTGATGAGGATGATGGCCAACGAAGAGAGGTAAATCATGCCCCACCAAGAAGAAACAGAAGTTGTAAACTTGGGGACTGAAGAAGAGAGAAAAGAAGTAAAAATTGGGAGTACATTTTCCTCAAAAACCAGGCATGAACTGATAGCCCTACTCCAGAAATTCAAGGATGTTTTCGCCTGGACTTATCAAGATATGCCGGGTCTGAATACTAATATAGTGGTACACAAACTGCCGACAAAGCCAGAATGCAAACCAATACAGCAAAAACTCAGGAGAATGAGACTGGGCATGTTGTTAAAAATCAGAGAAGAGGTGAAAAAGCAGTTTGATGATGGCTTCTTGAAAGTTGCCAAGTACCCTGAATGGGTTGCAAACATTGTGCCTGTACCAAAGAAGGATGGGAAGGTCCGTATGTGTGTAGAATATATGGATCTCAACCGAGCTAGCCCTAAAGACAATTCCCTCTGCCATATATTGACGTGCTAGTTGACAACACCGCAGGACACTCATGGTTCTTATTCATGGACGGCTTTTCGGGGCACAACCAGATAAAGATAGACTCGGACGACATGGAGAAAACCATATTCATGACCATGTGGGGCACTTCTTGCTACAAGGTGATGCCTTTTGGACTCAATAACGCAGGAGCGACTTATCAAAGAGCGATGGTGACTCTTTTCCACGACATGATGCACAAAGAAATAGAGGTATACGTGGATGATATGATCGTTGAATCTCGAACAGAAGAAGAACACCTGCAGAACTTGAGAAAACTCTTTTCCACGACATGATGCACAAAGAAATAGAGGTATACGTGGATGATATAATCGCTAAATCTCTAACAGAAGAAGAACACCTATAGAACTTGAGGAAACTATTCCAAAGACTGCGGAAATACCAATTGAAGCTTAACCCAGCCAAATGCACCTTTGCCATTACATCTGGAAAACTCTTGGGGTTCGTAGTGAGTAGAAGAGGGATTAAAATTGATACGGATAAGGTGAAAGCCATCCAAGATCTCCCACCGCCCCATACTCAGAAGAAAGTTTGAGGTTTCCTGGGGAGGCTAAATTACATCTCTCGTTTCATCTCCCAGTTAACAAATAGGTGTGACCCAGTCTTCAGACTACTTAGAAAGAATAATCTAGGTGTCTGGGATGAGGAATGTTAAGAAGCCCTGGAGAAGATCAAAAGGTACTTGACGAATGCTCCAATTTTAGTCGCGCCGGTACCAGGCAGGCCTTTAATCCTCTACCTAACAGTCTTTGAGAATTCAATGGGTTACGTATTGGGGCAACACGATGAGTCTAGGAAAAAGGAAAGAGCCATCTACTACCTAAGCAAAAAGTTCAATGATTGCGAAACACGGTACCCGCCAATTCAGAAGCTATGTTGTGCTTTGGTTTGGGCCACCAAAAGGCTTAGGCAATACATGCTATACCATACCACATGGTTGAAATCCAAGCTAGACCCCTTGGAGTTTCTAATGGAAGTGCCGGCATTAACGGGGAGGATGGTCCGCTGGCAGATGCTCTTATCCAAATTCAACATTGTGTATGTAAGCCAGAAAGCCATAAAGGGAAGCGCCATAGCAGATTTCTTAGCTGGTCGTGCTTCGGATGATTATGAATCGTTGAACTTTAATTTCTCGGACGAGGACTTGATGTGTATTACAACCGAGGAAAATGTCTCGGATGACAATTCATGGAAGCTTTACTTTGATAGAGCCTCCATGCCCTCGGACACGGGATAGGGGCTGTGTTAATTTCTCTGGAGGGGATATCTACTATCCCTTCACCAGTAGACTAGAATTCTTTTGCACCAACAATATAGCATAGTACGAAGCCTGTGTTATAGGACTGAACGCAGCTATCGAAAGAAAGATTAAGGAACTTCGAGTATTCGAAGATTCATCCTTAGTGATTTACCAGTTGCGCGTAGAATGGGAAACCAGGGATTCGAAGCTGGTCAAATATTATGAATTGATCCAGGAGCTCACCAAAGAGTTTGAAAAGATCAGTTTCACTTACCTTCCTAGAGAAGAAAATCAGATGGCAGACGCCTTGACAACCTTGGCTTCCATGTTCAAAGCAAACACAGGGGCAGAAATGAAGCCCATTGAGATGCAGACTTTTGAAATGACTCATTGTTGTAATGTTCAAGAAGAGATAGATGGCAACCCGTGGTACTATGGCATCTTGCAATATGTCAAGTTTCAAAAGTATCCCGGAGGGGCAAATGACAATGACAGAAAAACACTCAGAAAAATGACGTCGGGATACATTTTGGATGGGGAAATCCTATATAAAAAAAGCCATGATAAGATATTGTTGAGATGTGTGGATTCCAGGGAGGCGAAAGAGATTCTGGTAGAGGTACACGATGGTCTATGTGGGACGTACGCCAATGGGTTGTCTATAGCCCAAAAAATTATGAGATATGGCTATTTCTGGTCGACCATGGAGGGAGATTACATCGATTACGCCAGGAAATGCCACAAATGCCAAATTTATGCTGACAAGATTCACGCTCCTCTGTTACCTTTACACACCATGAATTCTCCGTGGCCTTTTGTGGCGTGGGGCATGGACGTCATTTGGCAGATTCACCCAAAGGCTTCCAACGGGCACCGCTTTATTTTGGTCACCATAGACTACTTCACTAAATTGGTGGAGGCAACATCCTATGCCAACATCACAAGGACGACGGTATGCAAATTCCTAAAGAAGGAGATTATTTGTCGATACGGTTTGCCGAAAAAGATTACCACCGACAACGCTTCCAATCTGAATAACAAACTGATGACGGAGGTGTGCAACCAATTCAAGATAACTCACCACAACTCCATAGTATATCGCCCTAAAATGAATGGGGCAGTGAAAGCAGCAAATAAGAACATAAAGAAGATCATCCCGAAGACAACGGATACCTACAAGGATTGGCACGAGAAGCTGCCATTCGAAATTTTCGCCTATAGGACATCTGTTCACTCATCGACGGGGGCAACGCCCTATTCTCTAGTGTATGGCACTGAAGCATTACTCCCTATTGAGGTCGAGATTATGTTGCTCCGGGTCCTAAATGAAGTAAAATTGGAGGAATTCGAATGGGTGCAAGCCAGATTCGACCAGTTGAATCTCATCAAAAAAATAGGCTAAATGTCATCTACCATGGTCAAATGTACCAAAAACGGATGATGCGGGCATACAAAAAGAATGTGCGCCCGAGAGAATTCAAAGAGGGAGATCTGGTGCTTAAGAAGATCCTCCCGATTCAGAAAGATTCTCGGGGGAAGTGGATGCCCAATTGGGAAGGGCCATACGTTGTCAAGAAGGCCTTTTCAGGAGGAGCATTAATCTTAACCAAAATGGATGGAGACGAGTTAAAAAATCCTGTAAATTTTGATGCCGTTAAGAAATACTATGTTTGAAAAAAGAGAAGAAAATAAAAAAGAAAAAAAAGAAAAGAACAGAGGTGGAGTGAAAACCCGAAAAGGCGTTCCAAAAAAAAGAAAATGGAGAGCTCAAGGCGAAAACCTGAAAATGGCGTCTTGAAGCAAAGGAAGGATCCGGGCCAAAAACCCGTAGAGGGCGACTTGGATAAATTTGGAATTTGGACCTCCGAAGAGAAGAGTCGTCCCCATGAGCCCCATGAAGAAGAAGCTCCAGGCAAAGATTCTACTCCGGTTCACAGGATCATGCATCATTCATATTGTGGATACTGGGAGGTTTTGCATTTCATGTTTGGCTTTTCCTTTTCCTCATGTTTGCCATGACCATCTCAAAATTGTTCTAAATCCTTAATTGTAATAAAATCACATTTTGAGTTCCCGTTCCTTGTTATTTGCATTACTATGATCTAACCCTGAAGATGCAGGTGATTAGAAAACAATATTAACCTTGCCCTCTAGCTGCCTACATGATGTATGTTAAAACGGGATGAGCAGAAGGCTTCAAGCACCAGGGTAAGATGACCAATGGCACATGTCCTGCTTGTTTAAAGAAAGCATTTGAGATAACAAGAGAGATTTCCCAAGTGAAAACCCAGAAGGGCACCTCAAAAAAGAGGAAAAAGAAGAAAAAAGAAAAAAAACAAAACAAAGCAAAGCAAAAAAAAACCAAAAACAAGCAAAAAAAGAAAAAAAACATAAAAAAAACCTCTAAAGTGAAAACCCGAAAGGGCACTTTAGAACCCCAAACTAGAAATTCAGGAAGGAAAGGTTGGAATGGTTGAAGTCGACAGTGAAATGAGGTATCGCCACTAGAAGAAGAAAAAAGAGAAAGCAAACAGCGGAGAGTCGATATTGACTAATGGTCGAAACAGGCGCACCAAGATATTGACACTCATGCATCATGAATAGTTAGACATCCATAGGATTAGGAGCATGCTAACTCATTTGTCATAGCATTGTGTCTATTCTAGACAGGTATCTGCAAATTTAAAGAAGCATCGGTAGCCATTTTGGCGTGAATCCCAAATGTGAAGGCAAAGGTTCTATATAGGAAGGGTTTATGTTTTCAAGGGCCCGCAGCGAGGGGTTTTATATAGGAAGAATCCGCCACTCTAAGGCTTCAGGAGCTGAAAGTTCTATATAGGAAGGACTGGCAGCTCTAGGGTAAAGACTAGCAGTTCTATATAGGAAGAACTCCCAGCCGAAAGAATTCACCCATGACACAAAAGGTTTTGTATAGGAAAAAACCCATTGTGTTGAAGGCGAAAAGTCCTATATAGGAAGGGCTCTGAGCTTTACTGTCTTAGAGTGAAAGGTTCTATATAGGAAGAACCTGTAACTCTGAGATTTCAGAAGCTAAGAGTTCTATATAGGAAAGACTTGCGGCTCCAAGGTTTGAAGACTAGCAGTTTTATATAGGAGGAACTCCCAGTCGGAAGAATCCATCCGTGGCGCAAAAGGTTTTATATAGGAAAAACCAGCCGCGTTTAAGGTGAGGAGTTTTATATAGGAAAGACTCCAAGCTTTACCGTCTTAGAGTGAAAATTTCTATATAGGAGGGACTCATAACTCAAGGCGTCAGAGTGAAGGGTTCTATATAGGAAGAGTATGTAGCTCCAAGATCGGAAGGTGAAGAAGTTCTATATAGGAAGGACTTACGAGCCCAAAGATTTAGCTGAGGAAAAGCGGAAAGTTCCAGAAGAACACGTGATTCCAAAGCCACAAACAGGGAAGTCGGATAAAAATGGGTGCTTATGATCTTTGTTTTATTCTTATTCCACGAGAACAAGCAAAGAGGGGCAACTGTAATCACCCATTTTTATCCGGTGTATAAACATCACGTTAATTTACGTTAGTTTAACAATTTGCATAGTACTGTTGCATGTATACGTAATATATTGTACGTATGATTAATGTACGCAAAGTGTGTGTGATGTGTTATGTATGCCTTAGTAATTATGTGCATGTTTATATATGTTTGCATATGTGTATTATTAAAGTCCTTATTATTATGTATACGAATGAGTATTGCATGAATTGTATGTATTATTATCTGTGGTCGTGTGCGAATGTGTTTTGTCATAGTTGTATGTATGTGTACATAAGTATATATGTATATGCTATATACGTATGTGTATCCATGTACGTGTGCGCTTGCGTGTATGTATATATACACGTATTATTGGTATTATTAGTATTATTATTATAAAAAGGATAAAGTATCAAAACCCAAAAATTAATTAAATATCCAGTCCATTAAAACCCAAAAAAATTTTACATCAGGCCCGAACCGGCCAGCCCACATCCTAAGAAACCCTAACCCACATCAGATAATAGAACCCAGATGCCCTCATTTTATCTCGCACAGCTGTACGAGGGCCGTTGGATCAGATCTGGATCCAACGGCCACGATTGAAGCATGAAAACCCCTCATCTGCCGCGTGAAGTCCACACGTGGGCTGTTGAATTCTCCACTCACGCGTGTGAGACACGTGCAAGGTCGGCCATCTTCTCCAGGCCACGTGGCACGATCCTGGACCATTACATCATTTTGGAGGCCTCATCTCAGCCGTCTGATCTTTGAGCAATCCTAGCCGTTGGATCAGATATGATCCAACGGCCAGGGATGCGTCTGCCAAGAGATCACCCCTACCATGCCTCTGCCGCACCACCAGCCCCAACCACCGTACTTAGATACATCAGAAAACACAAGAAACACAAGTTATGTCAGTATCATTTCAAATCCAAAAAAAATATTATGTATCTTTATAGTACTTTCTACCAAAAACGAACAGAGAGGATATATGTATGAAAGGTTGTAAGAACAAAAGAGATAACCAGTTGTATCAGTTTTTCAGAAATACAAAAAAAAGAGATTCCATCCTCTTGTTCATCTTTCGAACACACACAAAAAAAAGGTATATATTCATCTTTAGTGTTGCATGCATGTATATACTTTAGAGATAACATAAAAAGAGAGAGGAGTGGAGAGGTTCTTTACCCTCGCCGTCAGTGGGTCTCCCCTCACTAGTGATAAGCCGCATTAGTTTCCAAAACTGAATAAGGTGAACTAAAAAGGAGGGAGAGATTCCTTTCGGTCTCGGTTTTTTTAAGAAAAAAATGGTTTTCGCTCTCGTATTTTCTTAGATCTAGGAAAAAGATGAGTCTTTTCTTTGAATCCAAGTTGGGATTCGAGTTTGGATTGAAGCAAGGGTTGTTTTGGTGGTTTTTTTAGGTTCGCCGGTGTCGACTAGCGGTGGACGGCGGCAGAGGAGACGGCGGTTGGCTATCGGTTTCTGGGTTTATCAAAGGTTTGGGGTTTGGTTTTTAGAGAAAAAAGAGGGCTGGGTGTTTTATAAAGAAAGGGTTTTTAAAAATGGGGAAAAGTCTGATTTTGGGCCGGATGAGGGTGTTTTATAAGTGTTTTATTTTTTAAATTGGTGAAATCGCGTCATAAATCCCTCTGTGTTTTCATTATTTTCGTTTCTGTCTCACCGCATGGGATATTTGCAACCCCAATCCCCCTTCTTTTTGAAAATGTTTCAATTTGGTCCTCAAATAAACTGAAATCAGTTTTTTAAATGGTGAAATTATCCCCTAGTTCTACCGCGTTTTTGAAATTTTCACTCCGAGTTCGCCCCTTGGTTCAATTACATGTTTAGTCCTTTTAAGTCTCGTCTGGTTTATCGTCCCTAAATCATGTCTTTACTGCTCCATTTTCTGACACTTCTGTTTCATTTTATTGCATTTTAGTCATATGTTGTAATCAATTATGTCTCTTGTTTTTGTTATTTTATGGTTTTATGTCATATTTATTTTATTCATTACCTTAATATAAGTTTTCATGTCATCTTTGTTTTTGTTTTTGGAGTTGTTGTTTTGTTGTTTTAATTTGTCCAACCGTATGAAGTATATATGTTCTTTTAAATATTATGTTTCAGTTCGGCTATCATGTTATACTTATGCCATGTTTCTATGTACATAAGTTTGTTATTTATGTGTTTGTTTGGTCTTAAAGCATGATAGGAAGTTAAGTACTTTATTACATGTCTGATTTAGTTTCGTGTAAAATTGTGGTGTCTAGTTTTTAGTTTGTATTTGATGCTTTTGATTCTAGTATCATGTCTAGGTTTGTTGCCTTAGTCCGTTAGTTTAATATTGTACATTATCCATGTCCTATATGTGATATAATTGTTGATTACTTTAACATGTTTAAGCATGATAGGTTTTTTCCTTATTTAAAAGCATTATTCTTTTTTTCTTGCTCATGTTTTATTAGTATTATTTAATTTTGTGATGTTCCGTGTATGTTTAAAACCATATGATGTATACGTATGTTTCCGAATTATTTCACTAAGTTTGCATAATGGAATATATAATGTCAATGCGGTGCCCTTTTATCCGAGCGTAAATGGGGTCAGTATCAGGCGTAGTGATAGTGGTTGGGTGTTTGCTCTCTGATAATGGGGCCTTTTAAAATTTACCCGCACTTATAACCAAATATTAATTTAATCGCCACTTTAATCCGGAAAGTTTAATTTTAATAAAGCGGTAATTATTAAAGTACCAATTTTGGGCGGTGTGGGGGTGCTAATCCTTCCTCATTCGTAACCGACTCCCGAACCCACAAGTTTTTAAATCTCTAGTTTAATGGTGTCCGGCCTACCTAAGTGGCCGGTGGTGACTCCATTTTCAAAATAAAATACGGTTTTTGCAAAACCCCCACGGAAGACATCATTTTTAAACAAAATAAAATAAAAAAAAACACGTTTTTTAGCGAAAAGGACATCGCTACAATACTACTAACTCAAACTGAATCCTTGTTATCAGCCAAAATATTGAATATGAGACCTTCCCATTAGGTCACCCATCCTTGGGCTACTCTGGCCTAAGCAGGCTTAACAATTTCATTCGATCCAAATTCGAATAGTATAAGCCTCGTATGAAAAATCTGGTAACACAGAAATACCACTCTTGGGGGTGAACTATTCATTTACGGGGTTAAATTACATAACTTTTTAAAATTACACTTTGGTCCCTAAAATTTTCCAAAGTTTACACTTTAACCCCTAAACTTTTAAAATTTTCATTTTAGTCACTAGTCCAAAAATTGGGATATTACAACAACACACCAAAAACTCACAACCTAGAAAATTAAAGATTCACATAATTTTGGGATTCCAGTGTTAAAGCCCACTTATTAATATTAATAAACATCAAAATCATGATTAGACTCAATCAAGAACTCAACAAAATAGAGTCTCTACGAAAATCCTTCAATTTAACCAATCTTCCATAATTAAATGAGCAAATCAAGTTAGAAAACATATGTAAAGGATCAATAACTTGGGATAAAGAACCTTATATTAGAGGAGAAGAACAAACCTCACCTCCAATGACTGTCTTTCCCCTTAATTGGATGAATTTACATAACAAAACAATGAGAAACCATTTAAATTTTGTTAGAAAATCATTATAATTCCATTAGAAATCAAAACATTAATTAAAATAAGATTTTACCTGAGAATTTTGAAGAGAAAGGAAGTGTTTGGCTGGAGAGAATTTGAGAGAAAATCCTTTGGAGAAAAAAAATTAGTTACGTCAAATGTTTAAAGCCTTTTCAATTATCCAATTAATTCTCCAAGCCTTTTTATATTATTTTAAAATCATTTAAAATAACCAATTAAGGGGAAATTTTTGATATTAGACTTTGGGTAAATAGCTCCTTAAAGATTCAAAGCTTTGACCCTTTTACAAAACAGTCACTAAAAACAGTTTTAAAACTTTACATTTTGGTCGCTAACCAAAATGTCCAATTTCGAGACCCCTTTTTGCAAAAATTGATCTTAACAAAATCATTTACATATTTAATAATGATTTTATAACGTTTTTCCATATTTTTATCTTACCCAAAAATATTTTTTTTGAATTAAATCTCGAAACTAACTCGAATCATCTAATCTGATCCAATGGATCGACTAAACCACCTAGAAAACTCCTAGGCCCAAAACAGGGGTGTTACAAGTCCTGGAATCAAATCATCTATGGTCCTTGCTAGGAGTTCTCTAATAGATCATTCTTTAGGTATCTGAGCAGCAATAGCAGGAGCGGGCGGTATAACTGTAAGTATTGTCAATTTCTCATGGTTATTGGCATCATTTAGGACACTTCCTAACTCACAATTTCCCGTTATGAGCCTTTTCTCAACGTTCTCTTCTTGACCTATACATATACCAAATGAAGTAAAATAAACAAAGAAACGAAAACAATTAAAAATCAAAAAAATTAACCCCGTTGCAATCCCCGGCAACGACGCCAATAACTTGTCGATGGAATATCGCATGGCAAAAGATTGAGGAATCAGTGTAAATATACAAGTAAATAATGCTAAGGATTCATCTTATGCATGCAAGTATACACGGTCAATAAGTAATATAGTAGTGAGTGAGTATCATCCCCAAAGGGAATGTCCAGGAATTAATTGCCACAGTTAATACTTGTGAACTAAAAATAAAAGATGTTGGCAATAGATTTAGGATGGCAATAGATTGAGGTAAAGAATAAAGTAAGAGAAGTAAAAGTAAAATAAACTAGAGTAAAGTGAAGATTACGGTGATGAAATGATAATTGTCTGGCAAACATTGGGTGCAAGAATGATAACAAAGATTTGGCTAAGGATGTCTGGATTTCACACTAGTTACGCCAGCTACTAATAATGTCATGCCTTGGATTTATTGCCGAGCAGATTTCAAGAATAGTATTACCTCTGAAGATGGAAATACCCTAAGTTAACCATAGTAAAACCCCTATATGTCTATAGAGAAGTTTTTCATTAATTAACTCGATTAAGTTTCAATCTATGCTCCTAAGGGGTAGATTCACTTCAGGTATAAGATCATCTACTTGAACATCTTCTGTCGAAGTTTCTCTCCTTAGTACCTGGCAACTGATCGTTGCCCCTTAAGTCTGTTAAGATATTAAGGTGCAATAAGCATACAATGCCAACTTTCATATGGCAAAGAATTTAGGAAATTAATTACTAGTAGATAGAAAATAATGTCAAAGCATTTAAATTATTAAAAACCAAACATAACTCGAGCGTTCATCGCGAACATCCCCTAACCAATCAAGAGTTAGTTCATGGCTGGGGTAAATCGTAACAAGTATAAGTTTGAAATCATTCTTTAACACAAGGAAGAAATAAAAAAGATCAGCAAGGAACTAAGTAAAGGAAGAGGTCTTTCGATGCAGCCCTTCAATATATTCCAGATGTCTCATGGAATCTTCAAGTCGTTGATCTTGTTGTCTCTGATTCCTCCTTCTCCATTGTTGCAGTCCGCTTCTCAAGTTCAAGCCTTTATCTTCTTTAGCGCAATACCTCTCTTTTTTCTCCTCTCCTTCTCAAGTGGTGGCTTGAGCTCCTTTAAATAGGCATGCGTGGAAACCCTAGGAGGGGTTTGAAATTCAAAAAATTAGTTGTGCAAAAAGATAAGCGTGCTATCAACTTATCATTTTATCTCCTTATTCGCTTATCTCTCCATCCAAAATTTAAGACAGATGTCATCGATCGTCATTCTTTTTCCAAAGAAGCTTGGCATTCTTCCTCTTTCTTTGGCCAACCAAGCTTGGCATCATCCTTTATTAGGGGTGACATCATCATCTTTCAGTAGGGCTGATGTCATCATCTTTCATTAGGCTTGACGGCATCATCTTTCATTAGGGTTGATGTCATCATCCTTCAATCTATTGTCAATCGAGCTTGGCAATTCTTGTTCAACTCTGCCATCTTATATGGTGCTATTTTTTCAGAGTTTGATCCAATGTTAATTTCTCGCAGACTGATTTGGTTATATTTTCTCATATTGGTATTGCCAAGAGTTCTTGGCAAAACTCGGCAACTCTCTTATGTTTTTCTGGCTTCCTACTCCTAACCTGCATCAAATCCATCAAAACAACATTTCACTCCAGAAAATACAAATTCTAACTTCTTAATGTAAATGCATGATTTTACTAACTAAAATGCATATATGTATACTCAAAGGCAAGCAAAAGCATAGCTATATATATATATATGAAAAATAATACTTTTGAGGAGTTCACGGTTAGCACGGAGATCGATGACAGAAAAAGGAAACTTTTTGGATACCAGAAATCAAATTATTAAACAAACTAAACCTAGACAGTATTCCGTATATTTATATTATATTTTTCAAAATTAGAATTTTTTATAATTTTTAATAGTTTTTTTAAATAAAATTATTCATTTTAATAGAATAAAATTATTCATTTATCTTAATTTATATCATATTTTTTTATATTTTTAAAGATAATATTTAAAACAAATAGTTTATCTACTTAAAATTAATTTTATGAGTAATTTTAATCGTTTAATTTTAAACCAAACAGTCCAAAAATATTTATCATTGTACTTTTCAAATGTAATATCGAATTGGAAAAATTCTATAACGCTCGTCGAGCACCGTTGAGCACCACTAACGATGAGCACCATTGAGCACCATTAAATTAATTTATAAATATTAAAAATATAAAGGACTAAGTATATAATTATAAATTATTTAAGTATATAATTATAAATTATTTAAAATAAAATATTAATTAAATTATTTTCTATATATATAATATTTTTAATATTTTTAAAAAATAATTAGATCAAATACCAACATTAGTCAATTTAAAAGTAAAAATCCTAAACACTAAACTATAAACTCAAAACCCAAAACCTAAACACTAAACACCTAAACCATAAACCATAAACCTTAAATTCAAATATTGGGTTTAGTCTTTAGGGTTTATGGTTTTGGGTTTCAAGTTTAGGGTTTAGGCTTTTAGCTTTAGGGTTTAATGATTAGTATTTGGTCCAATAATTTTTTAAAAAAGATTAAAAAATTATATATATAGAAAATAATTTAATTAATATTTTATTTTAAATAATTTATAATTTTATGTTTAGTCATTTAGATTTTTAACCTTTATAAATTAATTTAATGGTGCTCATCGTTAGTGATGCTCAGCGGTACTCGTCGAGCGTAATCGACTCATCCTATCGAAATGACTATTAAAAAATTATATTTTTTTTTGTAACTTGTAACTCAATTTATTTTTAAAATTGCTTTGAAAAAAATTATCACTTACGTTTGAATTTAGATTCATTTTTTTTACTTTGAATAAATTTTAAATTTCTAACAAGTTGAACTCTACACAATTTAAATATCAAATTCAAGACATAACTCAAGATAAATTAAAATCCACGTGACGAATTAAGTAACTCAAATTGTACAGAAATCTTACTAATATATTTGTCTGAAGATTTAAAGATAAGGCTATGGGTAATGTATTTTGAATGTCTAACAGACTTAGCTCGAGTAATTAATTCATAATAGAATAAAATTTTATTTAAACTCAAATGGGTATTAATTATGTAATTTTTGTGAAATAATAAATTTATAGATAGCTAAAAGAAAAGACTATTGAATCTAGTTTGGCTCATTTTAATTCAAATTTGGAAAAAAAAATCAAACTGTAAAACCCATAGCTTTTTTAAAAGGATAAATCATAAATTCCATCCCTCAATTTTTTTCATTAAAGTTTTTTTTATTTAATTATCAAATTTTTGATTTGTTCCTATTTTGATCATTCTGACGTTAAATTAAAAATGATATAATTACATGACGGGCACATCTACTGGTGCGAGCTTCTTTTTACTGACATAGCAGTTACGTGTCACCCACATCATTTATTTTATTTTATTTTATCTTTTCCCCAAAAAAAGTATTACGCTTCTATCCATGTTTCATGCCGACATTGAAATCATCACTCTCTGGTGTTTTCTCTTACCACTTAAGACACCGACGAGTTCACCTAATTATCTTCTACCTAGCTATAAGTTTTCTCAAAATTACTTTAAAATTGACAAAACTCAATCGAAAACCTAAAACTCGTAAAACCTCAAAATTACTCTAAACTACATCATCCATCGTTTGACCAACGTATAATAAGGATATATTTGACTTCTTCCTTCTCCACATCCCCCACGGTTGGGATCTGAAAAAAGATTTTCTATCGTCGAGAAATCAAAGGTATTACGAGACCATAGCTTTTAAACAAAAAATAAATAAAGCTTTGAGCTCATTTTATATTTTTAAAAAATAAATGTCTAGTCATAATGTTATTAAGTATTTAACGATTGATATGTCAAAATAGATCAAATTAAAACTTTAATGATTAAATTATTTTTTTAATTTTATTGATCAAAATAGAAATAAAAAATATGAGTGGTGAAATTTATGAGTTACCATTTTCTAAATCGTTGTGTAAATTTGATCTTTTCAAAACGGCGTTGTTGTAGTGTCATCTGCCGTGTCATAACGTCGTTAATTATCTAACGACAGAGTGATCAGAACACGAATAATTCAAAATTTTAGTGATTAAATTAAATTTTTTTAAAGTTTAGTAACCAAAATAGAAATAAAATGAAAATCCAGTGATGAAATTTGTAATTTATTCTTTTTAAATTTTGATCATAATTATTAAGAAAGCAAAAGTCGTCATCTAATATGCCATGGGACAAAGTTATTAACAAGTATGATTATAGGGATAAAAATGGATCGGATTTGGGTGGGTTGGGGCTCCACCCGTCCCACCATCCGTATCCTAAACCGTCACCCAACTCACCCACAATCCGCTTAATCATTGACCCAAATTCGCCCCACCCATCAACCGCGGATGAAGCGGGTGAGTCCGATCATAAATGGGTTCTATTATTAGAAAATCATAGTTAAAAATACATGTAATATCTTATTGAAAATATCTAATATTTAATACATTAAAGTCAACTATTATTAAAGTTCCAAATTTCTGAATATTGTTACATACACTAGAACTACATAAACAAAATTATGATTTCCCAATAGTAAACAAAAGCTTAAAAAGGTCTTTAATGTTCAAAATATTTTTTAAAATTAATATTATTTTGATAGATGGATGGATAGGTGGGTAACGAATCGGATGGTGGGTTGAAATTTTTTCACCTGAACCCATCACCCGCTTCATATGCCACCTACTTCAAACAGATCAAACTCACGATTCGTCAAGTTTTTGTCTATTTAGTTGGATCGGGTGGGTCGGATGGGCCATCACCATGGGTAATTACCGGCCCTAACTGAGAATGACTTTACCTTTGTCTGGCGAGATTTAGGGTAAAAGCATAAAGATGAAAAAAAATGAAAGTGTGAAACAAATGAATTTTTTTCTTATTTTTAGACAAAATTCATATGAATTTTCAATTAGTTTCCATTGTTTAACACTTTTAATCCCCTTTTCACATTATTGATGTTTTTTACCCTAATCTCTTTTTAAGCGGCCAATTTTTATCAAACTGGGATAAAGTTAATATCAGTTGTTGACGAATTTGTCCCACGATACAACTGACGATGACTTTATTAAATTTCAAATAAAATCGTCATCACGTGTTGACAACTAAATTTCACTCTATATTCTTAAATATTTATATTTTGAATGCATCAAAAAATAAATATATATTTTTAAAAGAATGCTACCAACATTTGTATTTTAGGTATATAAATTTTATGGCTTAAAGAAAGGTCACATAAATTTCTGAGTATTTAAATGAATTAAAAAAATGAAACTCCCAATTTTACGTGGGGTTATTAAATAATTTTGCTTCAATCTTACACCTTTTCATTGATGTCATAAAAAGTTATACACAAATTGGCTTTCTGAATTTGATGCCAACCTTTTTCTCAAAGCACAAAGACTAATTTCAAGGCATAGAAATGGGGTCTTTCACATCTAAATAACGCCTTCAATATAGTTGGGCATTCAATTTTAAAGGGTTTGACTCTCATCCTGTATTTTTATTTATATTATTGGATATATATTTCATCACTATTTACAAATTAATTTCGGTGAATAGAGTTTTGAGTGAAAAGTTATACCACTCTTAGAGGGTTGACTTGTAATATTTACTAATTTTTGTTTGCTTGATAAACGGTGGATTATAATAACATATTGGAGTGAATACTCAACAATTGGAAATGATGTAAGGAACACTGTTTTGGGTTTAGAAGATAGGTTATATTTTAATACACAAGTTGTGTAAAAAAATTACACAACCTTTCATATTTAAGTTATAAAATTTAAAACCTAAATCTCTAGCCCTAACACCCTAAAACCTAAACCTTAAACCCTAAATTCTAACCATAGACCTTAAATTATACACCCTAAACCTAAAACCATAACCCTAACACCCTAAAACCTAAACATTAAACCTTAAACTCTAAATTCTAACCATATACCTTAAATTATACACCCTACACCCTAACCTTAACCAACAATCTAAATCTCTAAACCCTAAAATATAAAGGCTTGTATATCAAAGTATTTCCTTAGAAGATTGGATATAATAGTTTGTAAATAGGGGTGTTAAAAATATCTATTCTGACCGATCCGATTCGATTTTTTATTTTCCGAATAAGATACGGATCACAATATTTCAAGTTTTAGATTATCTAAAATTTGAAATGTCCAAAAAATCAATTATATATATAAATCTTGTTATATTTAGTAATTTAATGCTTGTTATATCAATAAATTCGAAAAATAAAAATTTTCATAGATGTTAATCTTGTTATATTGACAATTTGTTAATTTTTGTATTCGAAAATCCAAAATTTTCATAGATACGACCATCAAATTCGAAAAATACTTAAATCAAATTATATATTCGGATAACCGAATACCCGATTCGAGTATCCAATATCTGGATATCTAATTATTCCAGATCTGATACTGATCGCTATTTTACTGATCTAAAAATTCAGATATCCGAATTTTCAGATGGGATTCGATCCGATGTCCAAAAATGAACACCCCTATATGTTAACACTTTTTTGTCCTTGACAAATATAGAGAAGATTCTCAAAATAACCTAAATTTAAATAACTCATATATGGTTTTTAAAAGTTAAATCTACTCTCATATATAATTTAAATAATTATTTTTCTTTCAAATAGATGAAATTAACACATATATTTTAAAAATAATTTAAATTTAATAATTAATAAAATTGTATTATTAAGTCACTTAACAATCTAAATAATATCAATTAAGTCATGAACCGTTAAAAATAAATAAAAAGTATGACATAACAATTAAATAAATTTATATAAATATTCAATTAGTCCTCATTACTTATACACTTTATCAATTTAACCTTTTTTTTTTTGGATAAGTAGTTGTTTCCATTTATCTCAAAGCAAAATTCTTGTTACGAAGTACAATTTTACAGTATAAAAATCAGACTAACCCCCAAGCTATACAAAGAGAAGAACTAACAAATACAAACTTAGCTATACCCCTATGTGAAACCTTTACACGAACAATCTTCTTAATTACATCAAGAACCTCATCTAAAGATCGAGAGTGGCCACGAAAAACCCTACGGTTTTATCGCCAACAGGCCAACATCTCATCGCTGCCCATCAACTCTTGCTTTTTCGAAACTCGGTTGCGTCGTCGTCCCCACTTGCTTCCCAACCTTGGTGCTTCCTTGCTCATCGTTTTATGCCCTCGTCACCGCCCGCTGTAAGTTCTCTCTGGCCTTCTCTCATTTAAGGTTACTGAAAACAAGCAAAGCTTTTCCTCACTCAGCCAGGGATAATTTTGCCTAAATTGAAAACCAAAACCCTCGTTGTTTTCCCTCACTCAGCCATTTGCCCATCGTCCGTCGCCAACAGGCCAACAGCTCATCACTGCCCCTCAACTCTTTCTTTGTCAGAACTCAGTTACGTTGTCGTCATTTCTTGCTTTCCAGCCTTGGTGCTTCTTTGCACATCATTTCATGCCCTCATTGTCGCCCGTTGTAAGTTCTCTCTGGCCTTCTCGCACTTAAGGTTACTAAGAAACAAGCAAAGCTTTTCCTCACTCAGTCAGGGATAAATTCGCCCAAATTGAAAACTAAAACCCCTGTTGCTTTCCCTCACTCAGCCATCTGCCCATCATCTGTAGCCAACAGGCCAATAACTCATCGCTGCATGTCAACTCTTGCTTTGTCGGATCTCAGTTGCTTCGTTGTCCCTACTTGTTTCCCAACCTTGGTGCTTCCTTGCTCATCGTTTTATGCCCTCGTCGCCGCCCAGTGTAAGTTCTCTCTGGCCTTCTTGCATTTAAGGTTACTAAGAAACAAGCAAAGCTTTTCCTCACTCAGCCAGGGATAAGTTAGCCCAAATTGAAAGCCAAAACCCTCGTTGCTTTCCCTCACTCAACCATCTGCCCATCGTCCGTCGCCATCAGGCCAACAGCTCATCGCTGCTCGTTAACTTTTACTTTTTCATAACTCAATTGAGTCATCGTCCCCACTTGCTTCCCTACCTTAGTGCTTTCTTGCTCATTCTTTTATGCCTTCGTCTTCGCTTGCTATAAGTTCTCTCTGGCCTTCTCCCATTTAAGGTTACTGAGAAACAAGCAAAGGTTTTCCTCACTCAGCCAGGGATAAGTTCGCCCAATTGAAAACCAAAACCCTCGTTGCTTTCCCTCACTCAGCCATCTACCCATCGTCTGTCACCAACAGGACAACAGCTCATCACTTCCCGTCAACTCTTGCTTTGTTGAAACTTGGTTGTGTTATTGTCCCCACTTGCTTTCCAACCTTGGTGTTTCCTTGCTTATCGTTTTATGCCCTCGTCGCCGCTCGCTGTAAGTTCTCTCTGGCCTTCTCGCATGTAAGGTTACTGAGAAACAAGCAAAGCTTTTCCTCACTCAGCCAGGGATAAGTTCACCCAAATTGAAAACCAAAACCCTCGTTGCTTTCCCTCACTCAGCCATCTGCCCATCGTCTATCGCCAACAGACCAACAGCTCATTGCTGCCCATCAACTCTTACTTTGTCGGAACTCGGTTGTGTCATCGTCCCCACTTGCTTCCCAACCTTGGTGCTTCCTTGCTCATTGTTTTATGCCCTTGTCGCAGCCCACTGTAAGTTCTCTCTGGCCTTCTCGCATTTAAGGTTACTGAGAAACAAGAAAAGCTTTGCGCATGTTGGCACATTATTTTTTTATTTTTATTTTCCATAATGAATTTAATGATAACATTAATGATCGATTGAAAAACATAAAAAATATAAAGATTAGCTTAATCTGATGCATCCCTAAAGTTGAGTCTGTGTGGTTGATTGTTTTGTTTCCCACTAGTGCAATTTTTTGCCACTGAAATTGAAGAAGGAAAGAAAAGCTTAAGGGGAAAAAGTGAAAACATGGGAAAGAAAGGAAGAGGGGTAATGGAGATGGCGGAGGCGTGAAAAGTGCTGCAAACACGCCGTCAAAGTTCCAAAAGACAGTCTCACTCAGAGAAGAAGTGAGTGCCAAGAAGCAAACAAGAGGAGGTTCCACCAACGTCAAAGCTGTATTGAAACATGGGCACTTGCAAATCCTAGCTGTCTGGGCTAGTAAAGAGGCTTCAATCCCTTCTTTGGCTTCTTTTTTTGGGCACAGATTGGCCACTGATCGAGAAGCTTCGGCAATCGCCTAGGATCTTTCTTTCTTTCGGTGCTAGAGGTTAGTATTTTCTGGCACCGAACTATGATGTTATGGGAATTTGAGATCTACTGGTTGCCTTTGGATTGTATGTTCTTCTACTTAACTTGCATAGGTGTATAAAGTTATTTATGCTGTTGTGGATTAGAGGTGCAATCGAGCTAAATCAAGTTTAAGCAGCTTGAGGCTCTAAGTTGAGTTTCACTTTTAAGCTTTGAGCTCAATTCAAGATGAAAATTTGCTCAAACATGCTCGATTATTCTTGGTTACCTATTAAAAACTAAGCTTGATTCAACAATACTTGTTGAAAATAAAAAAGCTTGATTAGGTTCACAAGCTATTTGGATCAAGTGTTATAATATTTGAATTTGGCTCATTGCTTAGTTTGAATTCCACTTGACGTTGATGAAGTTGAATTTGAGTTATTTTAACTTGTTCTTACAAGTTTTGTTTACAATCCTATTTCATATGTATTATGCTAGCATTGAGTCCCATTACAGAATACAATTGACTCAACAACTAGATAGGTCTTATCTTATACTGTTAAAATTTTAGGCTGTGATATCGAGTACTTAGATGCGTTTGTGATGTGAAATTGATAACTGAAAACAATTCTTTGTTGGATTCCCTAGTTCAAGTTTGTTTGGTGTTGGTTTAGTTGTTATTAATCATTCATTTTGAATTGATATGTAAGCGGTTTAGCTCGAGTGAATCTACATTGAGATATGGGGAGATTCTCTTGAGGGTTCGTGTCATAAAAAAGAACTATTGCTTTGTTTCCTCATTTACTTGTTGATACTTGCCATATTTGAACTGTCATTGCCTTGGTTTTTCTTTATCGAATCCTTTCTTGGTGAGTTTGAGGTTTTGGCAGGTGTGAGTGAATTGTGGGGAGATTCTTGAGGGTTCATGTCATAAATAATATTAAGAATTATTACTTGTTTCCTCATTTACTTGTTCATACTTGGCATAGGTGAACTATTGCCTTTGTTTAGCTTTACCGAATCCAGTCTTGGTGAGTTTGGAGACTCGGAAGGAGGTAGTTAATTGTGGGGAGATTTTCTCATGGTCCATGTCATGAGAAAAATTAATAACTATGGCTTTTGTACCTCGTTTACTTGTTCATACTTTGGCATATGAATGTGAGGGCTCAGAATGTGGGGGTAGATTCTCGAGGGTTCATGTCATAAAAATAATAAGAACTATCCTCGGTTCCTTGTTGATATTTGCCATAGGTGTTGCTTTCAAATGTTCGTTCAAGATTTTCTATGTGTAATGATATTATTGAATTTTTCTCCCATGTATGCCCCTAAGCTACTAAATTAACATGGTGCTTGTTTTCTTGTTGGCTTGTTGATACTTCAAGTTGGTGCCACTTTTAAATTTCATTGGAGATTAAATTTATATGCAAAATGACATTATTGAGTTTTTCTCCCATGTCTGTCCCCAATCTACCGAATTAACATTTTGCTTTAGGCACCATTCGTATTAGCATTCATTTCAATTGATCAACTAATCGAGTCCTTTTATGACGGTATATACTACAGATATTAATTATTTTCAACTTAGCATTTATGACACGAGAAACAAAAGTGCTATGTAGCCTATCCCATGTTATCAGACTCGAGAGGTTCATGTCAGTTGGATATGGATGTATCCAACATGGATGTGTTTAATTTTTTTCCCTATATATTTGAGGATCTTATCCTCATGGCCAATTATGTGTCAGACATAAGTGTCAATCATGGATATTGTAAGAAAAATGAAGAGTCTGGGTATAAGATGCTGTCTAGATTGATGATTCTAATTGTTTTGTTCTGCTTACTCTTTTACTCTATTGTCATGTTAAATATAGTAGGACATATGGAGATGCATGTGATTTCACTTTAAATTTTTTGCAGATGTGAGACGATTCTTCAGCCTGTCTTTAATTGCAGTCTTCGCATTGAAAAGAACCGAACAAATGCAAGGCATAGACGTAAGAAACCTTATATTTTGACACAGAATACTGTGGTCTACAACAGCAACTTCTGTTTGCATGAGAATCTAAAACGAAGGACTCTAGAAGGACACATGAAAGAAATGTTCCCTTCCAAGTCAAAAATATCATCCTCAATACCTAAACTTGTTAAATCTACAAATTTGAAGCCTATTATCAGTTCAGGTAAAGAAACAAGCATAGATGACATTGATGAGCTGATTGTGATAAGTGCACCTGCAGTGGTTGCTGCTGAAAATCCGAGCACAGATGCTCATGTGACTCCAGTTAGAGGTAGGACTTTGTTGGATTTGAAAAAGAGAAATAGGAAAAAATGCGGGTCGAAAAGACCGGCTGAACACGAAAACAATTCGATGACAATGGATGTGGAAAAATCAGTTGGTGCTTCAGGTAAAAGGAGGAGAAAATCTTAGATGAGCCTCGGTGAAATTGTTGCGAGCAATGGGGACTTGTAGTTGTAATTCTGGACTTCCATTCTTTGTTGTAAGTCACGTTTCACGAATTCTCTAATTTTACGAAAATACTCAGTCTTATATACGTCTTTGTGTCCTACACATTTATATTTTGATCTAATACTTACCTCAAGTGCTTGTAACCTAAGTTGTAAAAGGAATGATCTCCCAATCCCAATAAATCAAGAGTATAAAGGAGTCAATAAATTACTAGAAAAATATTTTGCAAAGAGTTAAAGTCGGAGAATCAAATTGAATAAATACAAAGTTGAGAGATTAAATTACAAAAAGAGAATATGGTGTAAAAAAAGAAATTAAAGTTAAATAGGTATCCTACGGTCGTCTAAGAACATGTTATTCAAATCTTGTCAAAATGGATTTAAAACGAATGACGAATTGAAAAAAACAATAATTTAAGTAAAGATGAGGGTCTACATTAAAAAACAAAATTAAACTTATTTAAGTATTTTACCGTGGTTAAGGAACATGTGGCTCAAATTTAATAAAATACAAATAATAAAAAATTACAGAAACAAGGAAATCATACAAAGTCAATGGATTAAATTGTAAATAGAAAATTTGTTATAAAAAAGATAAAGTGGAATTACATAAGTATTCTATCGTGGCTGAGGAGCATCTGGTTCACAATTAGCCAAAATATACTTAAAATGAAGGAAGAAGTGAATAGATAAAGAAATCGTGGATCAAATCGTAAAACAATAAATAAATTACTCAACTAAAGACCAAATGACGTCATTTTAATTTTTTGCTTATTTGATCTTTGCAGATTCAAAGTTATTCAAAATCAAAATTATAGAAGTAAATCAAATTAACTCAAATAGCTCAATATAATAATAATAAGAATCCTAGTCGAATCGAGTTTTATCACTCCAATTAGTTGGCATTTGAACTTGGCTTTAGGTACTTATATTTTAATAAGACATCTGATGTGATACATGTACTTTTAAATTTGCTAATGTGATACACGTATTTTGAAAAAATGCCCAATATGATACTTCAAACTTATACTTTACTAAAATGTCAATTGAAAAATCATTTCCTTTTTGTTTTATTCATATTTTCACATAATATTATATATCTATGTGAATTTACCGAAAACGTTTTCACATGTCAAATTTTCAATGGTTGATTTGGTATTATTAGTGTTAACCCTTAATTACATAATAATATATTGATTGATAGTTCAAGTATTTTATTGGATGTTTTATCAAAGTATGAATATCATATTGGACATTATTAAAGCGTGTATATTACATTAAACATTCTATCAAATTACAAGTGCCTCAATTGACATTTTATCAAAATATAAGCATAATTTTAGACATTTTAAAAATACAAATAGCACATTAAAAGTTTATCAAACTACAGGTACCAAATGTAGCATTATCTATGTTGTAAGTACAAATAATTAAATTAATTCAAACTGATGTATTTATTTTTTGGGTAAAGTACACAAATGGTCACTAAACTATCTCTAAAAATACAAAATGGTCATCAAACTTTTAAATGTTACATAACAGGCATTAAATTTTAGTTTTTGTTACAAAATGGTCAGTAAGCCGTTAACTGTCGTTAATTGGGTGAGTGACAGTTACAGAAATTTGAATAATATAAAATTTAATCCTCCATATTGACACATTTAATCAATTTATTCATAATTCAACCCTCATTATTGATGCCTAAATTGATTGGATGTGTAAATATTAATGATTAAATAGGTTATTGTATAAATTTTCGTAACTGTCTCGTCTCCCAATTAATGACAATTAACGGCCCACTGGCCATTTTGTAATAAAAACTAAAGTTTAATGATCATTATATAATTTTTGAAAGTTTGGTGATCATTTTGTATTTTTAAGGATAGTATAGTGACCATTTGTGACTTTACCCTTATTTTTTTAATATGTATAATTGAATAACAATAAATGTTTGGTGTTTAACCGACTAGTGTTGGTCCAATGGCAAGGTACATTACTCTCCTAAAGAGATAATACGAGTTTGAACCTTAAAGACGGTATTATTGGGAGGGAGAGTTACAAATCCTGAATATGGACCATAAAATGAACATGTAATATAAAAATGGACGGTAAGACATATAACCAACAAAAAAAAATCAAAATCCTTATATAAATTTGAAATTTATCCTTTTTAATTATTATACATTTGACATTTCTTAACTCCATCAAACAGATCAGACAACTAAAAGTCTAAAACATTTAAGAACAACACCAGGAAGGAAACAAATTCCATAGATTTTGTATACCACACACATCGAATTCCTAGTTCTTGAATTGTCACTTTCACCGTAGAAGACAACCATTTGAATAAGACGAAGATGTTGACAAAGAACTCGACGAAATCCGAGTCCCTTCGAACAAATTCGACAAATATTTCCCCAAATCATCAGGCAAAATCCCCACGAAATCCCCATTCAAAACCATCGAATGCGTTTCGTAGAATTCTTTATAAACAGGCACAAGTTTGCCAGCAATCAGAACCTTCAATTCATCCCTTAATTTCCCATTTGGCACGCTCCACAAAGCCTGTTTCATGTAAACTTCTTCGAAAGGGCCATTAAATATTTTGAAACAGTCTTTGAAAGCTTCATGCGATAGTTCTGACGTTGTTCTTTTAGACAAAGGTTTGAAAATGCGGTTCTAGGCAACCGATTCGTAGATCAGAGCATATTGTTTGATTTTCTGGGTGTGTTTGGACAGCCATTGTTGACCCAAAAGATGTTGAAGGTTACTTGTCTGAACTTGGTTAACGATAAACTAAAGATTTTTTGCCAAGACAAGATACGAAAGAGAGAGATCTTTGTAAATTTGAGCTTTACTATCGATCTTGCATAAAAGCACCAATATTAGCCATGCGAGATGGATCAAAGCAGCTTGTTTCGGAGCTTCGATGACGGTTGGATTGTTACAATATGATTCAAGAAACCATGGGGATTCGACCGATGGATGAACCGGTAGGATATCAGAGAGAATCCGGTCGTAATCCGAAAGGGAGGAAATGTAATTCATGGCAGATTGGGTGAGGGGGTGAATTCCCCCACCCGGAACCGGTGTTTTTGATGAGTCTTTTTGGATTGTTGATTCGAAATTGGTTAGGATTGTGTGAACCGAGTCGCCAACTTTTTGCATGATGAAAGGGCCTAGAATTTAATGGCGGAGGTCAATTCAGCGTTGAAGATTGATTCGATCTTCGGCGGAGTTCAGAGATTGCGTTGTGGAGTTCGAGTAGTCGAAAAATTCTCTCCGGGTGTGAGTTTTTGTTTTGGGTGATGAGTTCGGGGAACTTGAAGAGATTCATGGCTCCTTTCATGGCTATTTGTGGAAAACAAACGTCTCTTATAGTTTAAGATGACGAGAAAACGTGATCGTAGAGGATTTTCTCTCCATGAAAGAGTGATTTCATAAAAATATTTGCAGCATTCAACCGGTTCTTGATTGTTTGATCGAGTGATTCCCGGTTTATTTTGTTGATTTTGGAAGACTTCATCTTTTTTACTCCCAAAAGATATAAGCCTCGATCTACTATTGATTTTCAGAACAATTTGTGAATCTTTACACACTCTTTTCCATAACCAGAACTGCTCATACACTCAGCAATGGCCTTTAAATCCACCATTGCCAATGTCGAAACTCTCTCCACTTCACTGATCGACTCGCTGGCAATTTTCAGCCGATCATGTAATACCCAAAATTTGCTTAGTGACTAAAGTACAAAGAATCAAAAGTTAGTGGTTTTAGTTCAGTGACAAAAACGTAAAATTTTAAAGTTTGGTGGTCAAAGTGAAAATTTGGGAAAAGTTTGGGGACCAACATGGTAAATTTTCCAAATAGTAATTTTATTTAGTATAAGTGTGAATCAGATCGAAATAAGTATTTTTATATCAGTTTTGAGAAATTCGATACAGTAGAAGGTATCCAATTTGGATCGAATAAAATTGTTAAGCGTGCTCAGGCCATGAGATGGGTGACCTCTTGGAAGGTTCCATAAAAGTGTTTCAGATTAATATTTTGGACTGAATAAGTAGAAATGATTCGTATGAAAATTTTTGTTAAAGGATTTTAAAGGGAATTTTATCCGATAGAGATTTTGGATAATTATCGGTATTTTTGGATCGAGTCCAAATTTCAGAGTTAGACTCTATAAATTGGGAGATTGAGTATGATAGTATTATTTATTTATGGAATTTATAAGTATGAGATTTTGGTTTGGGAATTTATAATACGATTGATGGAAAAAAAATCATATTAGGTGATTTTCGGATAATTGGATCGAACAAAAATCGTAAAATGAAATTTTATGATTTTTTATGGATGGCTAGTTAGAAAGGAACTAAATTAGTTCCAATGTGATTGAGGGGCTTTTGGAAAGAAGACTTGTAAAATAAACTTTGGATGAAGGACATGTGGTAAACTTGAATTTTAATGGTTTTTCTTGTTGAAAGTATGCTTGTGATGTTGTTTTCATGGTTCAAACATTGAAAAATCCATGGAAATTGAACTAGTGACCATTTGGTTATGATGGATAATTAGGAGAAACTATGTCAATTTTTTTTATTGATGATGGAAATGGTGAGAAATATGATATATACGCTTGAATTAGTTGTTTTGATGAAGAAATTCTCATGTTCTTGAAATATGGAAAAAAAAATAGGGTTTATGTTAAGTTAGGAATTTTAAGTGGTGAATGAAGGAAGAATGGTTCAAAATGATGATACAAGGTGTTTGGAATGAAAATCCCTAATTATTTGACATTAGAGACCAAAATGTAAATTTTGGAAAGTTTAGGGACTTGATTATTAAGTTTTTTTTTTGAAGTATTTTGGGTTGAAAAATTAAGTTAAGTGATTAGAAGGTTGAATTTGGAGTTTAGATTAATTTTGGGACTATTTTGTAATTTTTGGCAATATTGGGGTTTGAAATGTAAATTTCTAAAGTTTAGGTCCTAAAGTGTAAAGATTGAGAAATATGAGGATTAGATTTGTAAATGATGATTGGGATCTTAAAAGAGACCATAGGGACTAAAATGAGTATTTTGAAAAAAAAGTTGAAGAATTATGGAAAAATGTGAGGAATTTTGGTTTGAATATAGAAAGTTCTATCGGGATAATTTTGTGTATAATGGAAAGTTATCTAGTTAGTTTTCATTATTTTGTATAGTATGAATAAGTAATTAAGAGTGTTTGTGTTATGTATTTTATATACATACAGATAACAAGCAAGATCGAAATCGAAACAAGTCAGAACATAAAGAGGAAATACTAGAGTGAACCATTTGGTACAAGGAAATTAGTGAGGCATTTAAGGTGAGTGCAACTATATGTTTCAAATATGTTTTGATAAATTTTTATGATTTTCATTTATATGATTTTATTAAGATGACAACATGGTTTTGTACAAGTTATATGATATTTTCACAGGCAAAGGAAAAATGTTAGTATATGATAGGGTATGAACTACCCTAATATGTTTTATATGGTGATTTATGAATTGTTTATATATGACAAATTTTATAAGTATATGATATAGATTTATTGCCCAAATTATGATAGAAAGTTACAGTATAGTGGCATGCCATTAGAGGTCTAGTATTCAAGGACTACGTGTAGCTGCACACCGATCTTCGGATCTATATGTTTCGGCACCTATGTGTCTATATAATATAGACATTATTGTGTCTATATGATTCTGACACTTATGTGTCTATATGTTACCGGCACTATATGTGTCTATATGTTTATCGTCACTTGGTGACTAGTACTTAAGGAGTACCGACCTTGCATACTTCAATTTCTTTTTATTCAATTCTTGGGCTTATTGAAAGTTAAAGTACATGACTATCACTATTTCTTTTATATGAAGATTTTAAATTACAAGAAATATTTGATTTGAATTTGCTTAACCATGTTTTCATTTATTTCATTACTTGATTTTATAACTACTTATAATGCATCACTAAGTTATACTTAGCGTATGTATTTTGTCTGTGCATACGTAGGTTGATCATACGGTTCGTAACCAGGGATATTTTGGCATCACCTCATGTTCGAAGGGAAATTACAGGTTACCTTAGTAATGTTTTGACATCTGATATTATATTTTGAATAGTGGCATGTATAATTTGGAGTATGTATATTTTGTATAAAAGGACTTTAAACTACTCTTTAATGTGTATATGTATAATTAAATATGGTTTAGAATTATTAGTAAGTAAAATGGAATGATTTATGGGTAATTAGAGGACTTATAATGGAATTATATGATACTGTCCAAAAAGCTCTGCTTTAGGCAGTGAATTTAAAAATTTACTATAAATTCCATAGATTGAAATTAGATGGTGAAATTTATATGGATGAACTAAAAATTGAGTCTAGTTTTATTTTTAAAAAACGGTGAATGATTCCGAATTCCGTACAAAAAGATATGAATTTTTATTCGATGAAAGGTCAAAAAATAAGGCAACAAATTTTCTCTGTGACGTGAATGTAAAATTTTATTGGAATTTTTGTAGTATAAATTTGAGTTTATAATTTATATGGTTTGAAAGCATTGGTGTATCTAGTTTAATTATAAATTTACTGAATGAATTTTGGAGGTCTATAAATTTTATTTATTTAGTAACAGTGCAAGCTGCTGGTTTTATTTGAAATTGTGATAAATTGTTTAAATTTGTTTTGTGACATCTTCAACTCATAATTGGAAACATATACAGGTAGAGGGTGTTACAGATCAACAACCTCATCTTCATCATGATCATCGTAATGGAAACTAGCTGAGCCATTAGAGGAAAGACTCGTGGAGACCAATTCTGGATCGAGCTGCTCCCAGTTCGATGATAGTATATGGTAAAACTCTTTTTCCAGCCTTTTCATGGCGATTTGCATGAGGTTTTGAGCAAGATCGAGGTTTTGAGGAGATGAATTTTGAGATTATTTCATGTAAATGGTATGTGTATTCAAATAGAATGTAACACCCTTAATGTATACTCATAAATCGAATACACATTAAAGATGTTACGGAGTCGTTTAAAGAAATCTCGACTTATAAATTTATTTGTACAAGCATTTACAAATTTTAGTTTGTAAATCTAACCATTTCTTGGTTTTCTTGAAAACACAACCTATGTGCAGTTAACTAGTTTCAACCCTGAACTAATTATTTTAAAATATATTTGGCAATTATTAAAAACAATCGTTCAATTCAAGGTGAAAACTAGATTCGCTATCTAGGCCCTTTCTTGACTTTAAAATTTTTACGCGATTAACGATTATTCTTAGTAGCAAAGTAATAATCCTTTCTACCTTAGCTTTATTCAGTTACAATGATAATGCCTTATTTTGCTTTATCCATATATGATTCATCATCAAAACTGATTACTTATCTATCATTTAGTCTAATTTAATGCATCATACTCTACTAGCAATTAAATAATTACATGCCCACTAGAGATTATCATAAGCTAGAATATCTTACTGATGTTTTGCAGATTGAAGCTTGATCAGAATGCTCGACTCCTCTTCAAATCCTCCATCTTAATCTACGTGTGAAACAAACACACGCTAAGTACGAACTTAGTGAGGCAAAACTTATAAATCAAAGTAAAGCACTTTAATTTTAATAAAAAGATGCATAATAAATAAAATATTGAATATAACATATAAGAATTTAAAATCGTATAGAATGACTTATCAAAGTCGTTCCTCTGTCATGTAACCTGTAAAAATCAACATCTCATATATTCATATATATACCATGCATGTTATATCAATACGATCCATTGTACTTTCAATTTCAATATAGCCCAATGTAATATGGATGAGAATACATGGTATACGAGTCAATGATGAGTATGCACATGTGCCCGATAACAACTATTTAGTTGTGCCATTAATAAAATAATGTATCGATGTATTGATATCAATGTATCAATACCAATGTATCAATGTCAGTGTAACACTGTAAACACTACCGTAACTTAACGACATCACTAATAATAATAGGTTATTGTTGTAGAACACAACTCACTATATCACTGCCGTAACTTAACAGCAGTATTAACCAATAGGTCATAGCCGTAGAACACAGCTCACGGTCTTATTACTGTACTTGACAGTAATATCATATTAATAAACTCCACCTCTTTGGCATTCCAATATACTAAGACTCTCAATAATTATAAAATGGGTTTTCAAATAATTTACTACTATGAACATTTCATTCATTTTCGATGATATCAATGGATCAAGATAATCACTTCAATATGTAAAAATATACATTGTGCAGTTCATACCTAAAAATCAATCATAAAGCATTTCAAAATCATTTAATAATAATTCAAATCCTTTTCTTTTAATAATCGAGAATGACTTATCACCAGTCTTTCTCATTTCATAAATAGAGTAAGTAGAATGCACTCACCTGGGCCATGTAATAGTATGCCTCACTAAATTCTACTCGATCTTTTCCTTTATAGTATCTTGAATCCTCTTTGATTCGTGTTCGGCTAAAAATCGAGTTTCGGGGCTTGAATCGAACTTGAAAAAATTTTCTCCATTTTTCTTTATTTCTCCCCCTCATATTTCAAAATTTGAAGATGAAGAATGGTCTTCATCTTCTTATTTTCATCCAATTTGGCCACTTGTCTTGTATAAATTAATTTTAAATTCATTTAAATAGTGAAATTACTAAAATGCCCTTTTAATCGAATGTGCAAGATTTAATCTCATCAGAACTCAATGGCCAAGATCAAATCCATGTGTAATTGGCCTTTCAAAATTGCCCTTAAAGTTTAAAAATATTTCAAAAATGCCATCCATGGCAAATGTCCAATTTGCCCTCCAACTAGTCTTTATTTACAACAAGTCTTGAAAATTGCCATTCCATTAAAATTGAACCAAATTGGTTCCAATCCAACCGGCCATGTCCCAAAATATATTAGATTTTTATTTATGGCATTTATTCAATCCAAATATTCGAATTTCACTCAATACGATTTCCAAATTTTCTTCCTACGAACTTTAAAGCTTTATAACCATTAATATAAGCTTCGTACGAAAAATTCGGGTAACATGAAAGTGTCACTCTTGGGGGTGAACTATTCATTTACAGGGTAAACTTACATAACTTTTGAAAATTACACTTTGGTCCTTAAACTTTCCCAAAGTTTATACTTTGGCCACAAAACTTTCAAAATTTTCATTTTGGTCACTGAACTTCAATTCCCATTTCAATTTTCCTCATATTTTTACCAACTTTTAAATTACCCAATACAATTCACTATCTATGACATGATACATTTAAACCTTAAAAAATTCCTTTCATAAAGACTTGGACTGAATTTTCTTAACTTAGTTTATTATTCCGATAATTATTGAAAATCTTCATAACATAAGGTTTCTCGTAGAAATCCTTTATTTGAAATCCATACGGATATTTTCTACTTTTACTGAGTCCAAAATATTGATCAGAAACGCTTTTATGGGACCTTCCCAAAGGTCACCCATCTTTGTATTTCCCTGGCCTGAGCACGCTTAATAATTTTATTTGATCCAAATTCGGTACCTTTTTCTGCATCTTAATTCTTAAAACCGATATCAAGGTACTTATTTCGATCCGATTCACTATTCTACTGAATAAAATTACTTGTTGGGGAAATTTACACTTTACTCCCCAAACTTTTCTAAAGTTTATACTTTAACCCCCTAAACTTTCAAAATTTATAATTTAGTCACTAGCCAAAATTTTGGATATTACATAAAAAAATTGTTATAAAAAGATAAAGTGGAATTACATAAGTATTCTGTCGTGGTTGAGGAGCATCTAGTTCACAATTAGACAAAATAGACATAAAATGAAAGAAAAAGTGAATAGATAAAGAAATCATGGATCAAATCGTAAAACAATAAATAAATTACTCAACTAAAGACCAAAATGACTTTATTTTAGTTTTTCTTTTTTGATTATTTGATGTTTGCAGATACAAAGTCATTCAAAATCAAAATTCTAGAAGTAAATGAAATTAACTCAAATAGCTCAATATAATAATAATAATAATAATAATAATAATAATAATAATTCTAGTCGAATCGAGATTTGTCACTTGAATTAGTTGGCATTTGAACTTGACTTTAGGTACTTATATTTTAATAAGATATCTGATGTGATACATGTACTTTTAAATTTGCTAATGTAATACACGTACTTTGACAAAACGTCCAATGTGATACTTCAAACTTATACTTTACTAACATATCAATTGAAAAATTATTTCCTTTTTGTTTTATTTATATTTTCACATAATATTATATATCTATGTGAATTTACAGAAAACGTTTTCACATGTCAAATTTTCAATGGTTGATTTGGTAGTATTGGTGTTGACCTTTAATTATATAATAATATATTGATTGATAGTTCAAGTATTTTATTGGATGTTTTATCAAAGTATGCATATTGGACATTATAAAAGCGTGTGTATTACATTAAACATTCTATCAAATTACAAGTGCCTCAATTGACATTTTATCAAAATATAAGCATAATTTTAGACATTTTAAAAATATAAATAGCACATTAAATTGTATCAAAGTACATGTACCAAATGTAGCATTATCTATGTTGTAAATACAAATAATTACATTAATTCAAACTTATGTATTTATTTTTTGGGTAAAGTATACAAATGGTCACTAAACTATCTCTAAAAATACAAAATGGTCATCAAACTTTTAAATGTTACATAATAGGCACTAAACTTTAGTTTTTGTAACAAAATGGTCACTAAGCCGTTAACTGTCATTAATTGGATGACGTGCAGTTATAGAAATTTGAATAATATAACGTTTAATCCTCCATATTGACACATTTAATCAATTTATTCATAATTCAACCCTCATTATTGATGTCTAAATTGATTGAATGTGTAAATATTAATGATTAAATATGTTATTGTATAAATTTTCGTAACTGTCACGTCTCCCAGTTAATGACAGTTAACGGCCCAGTGACCATTTTGTAATAAAAACTAAAGTTTAATGATCATTATGTAATTTTTGAAAGTTTGGTGATCATTTGTATTTTTAGGGATAGTATAGTGACCATTCCTTATTTTTTTAATTATGTATAATTAAATTACTATAAAATTTCGGTGTGCAACCGACCAGTGTTGGTCCAATGGCAAGGTATATGTAACCCTCTTAACCCGGCCTAGTCAAAACCGAGCTAAAAGGATCACATTAGGTTTGCTGAAGTAAACCCAAGATAATAACCTAAACAAGCCCCATTTTTTCTTTTATCTTGTCTAGATGCAACAATTTAATTCCTAAGGTGAACATGCTTTAGCGGAACCGTTACATTGAAATCAGATTACAAAACAAGGTTCAATTGCTCAAACACGTACATTGGGACCAAAACGTAATTTCCTCAAATTACAAGGACATAATTAAAATTAAGATTACAATATGTCATTAGTCCAATTTCACGCTCACATGTTAACTTCCAACTCAAAACAATCATTCAAGCTAAAATAATTGCATACGTAACATTTAGGGACCAAACTGCACAGTTTCCAAACTTCAATAGGCAAAAGCACAAAGAAACAGCAATGCATACTGATACGGGCAAGCCCGTATCTATGCAGCTCAATAGTAATAACCGCTCTGCGTACCGATACACTATCCATCATAACGATATGGTGCAATAAGAAACCCGTACCGATACAGCTCAAAACTCGTACTGATCCCATTTTCCCTTCAAAATCTCAAATTCTAGTGACCAAAATACAAATCGATACGGTACCCCGCGTATCAGTACGATGCTATAAAATGAAGGGGGTCGTACAGGTACTCAAACCCGAGTACTAATTCTGGTGTGTAAATCCGAAGGGGTGTATCAATACGCGGCTAATCGTACCAGTACCCTTGTGCATTTTACCCTAAAAAACAAAGCCGTTTTAGACCCTGCGTACCGATCCTCGTGTACTCGTACCGGTATGCGAAGGCCAGTAATGACCTCTAGGTCCAATATATGACTCTTTGGCTCACTCCAATCAACCTTAAACATCACCTAAACATCATATAATATCAAAATCATGCTTGGCACCAACATACCAACATTTTAAGCAAACCTAACAAGCCTAATACCATCATCCACATCATCTATAGGCATGCTTCCTACTCAACATTCAAAACATAAATCCAAACACATATCAAGCACTTTAAGCCTCTTACAAGTCCAAACCAACATTTAAAACTTGCAAAAACAGTGAGTTTAGCAAGCAACCCTCCCAAACAACAAACAAACCTATTACCTTTATCACTACAAGTCTAAATCAAAGTCATACTTTCGTAAACACAAGTCCTTGGATTTCCCTTCGCTTGCTTGCTACCTTCAACCTTTAATTCTCTGCATTGATGGAAAAAGAGAACATAAGCACACTAGGCTTAGTGAGGAGTGCTCTAAAATAAACCACCATCAATTCATTTAAAACCAATTGACAATCCACTTTGAAAATCACTTTAAAAATCTCTCAAACATCATAAACATTATCACCATTATCATGCCTTGTAAACCATGCACTTATACTTTCAAAACATGCATTTTAAACCATATGCAACATGTATCATGGATTCAACAACAAAGTCTCATTTGCTACCCTCAATTTAAGCTTTCCCATGCATACTACCCATGCAAGGCTTAAAGATTAAAACATGTTTAAATCAACATTAAACAACATAATCCATCAACATGATACATTATCAATTATATTGGTTTACAAGTGATCATCAACCAAGTTCCACTTTTCAAAATATAATACATCGGATACAAGGATTCAAAAGTGTCCTCTCAACACTTAACATACAATCTCAACCGGCATCTTAAGGTTCATACACAGGAGTTTTCAGTACACATAAACCCCTCTACTGTTGTGACACTCGTGGTGGAGTTTTTGGTACACATAAACCTCTCGACACCGCTCATCAGCTAGATGTATAATCCACTAATGGGAGTCTTCGGTACCATATAACCCCTCAACTGTTAGGGTACTTGGGTGGAGTTTTCGGTACACATAAACCCCTCAACATACAAGGCGACTTTTTATAGTGCACTATCAATCCTATGGCGACCAACTATATCCGATAATTTCCAAAACCTTTCCATACCATCATTTACCAATATAATTTATTTCATTACCATTATCTCATTGTTTTCATATGCATCAAATCAAACCATTTATCCAATGCATCAACCATGCATTACTCAATGTTCAAAACATTATCAAAACATGCATTACTTCCAAATGCATCAACATCATTAGATAACCATTTTCCAGCATTAAACCATGTTCAAATCATGCATATACAATGAGTAATCCAATTATCAAAACAAGTGCATAAAAAACAATTGCCAAACTGAGTTTGAGAGAGAATTTATCCTTTACTTACTTTTGAGCTTAGACCAGCGTTTCAATCTTGATCTAAACTCCCAAACACAACTTTCAAACCTTTGAAAAGCCGTAAATCATGTTCTCACTCACCGACACGGTAAACATGCCTCTAAAGCTTCTGAAACGTTCGTTCAAGCTTGAGGATCAACTTCACCTATTTTATCCACACAAAACCAGAGGATTCAATGCATCAAAATGCATTAAATATCCTAGCAATATCAATTCACATATATCCTCAACAAATTTTACCCAATTTTACTCCACAACAACCGAAAACAACATCAAACACCTTCCAAACTTAACCCAGACAAAACCTAACGTTTTAATCCATCAATTAACATCTAAAAACACATTAACATCGTCCTTATACCTCCAGCATTCATTAAACCTCCACAACTCCTCAAAAACTCACAACTAACAACCTAGAAAATTAGAGATTCACTTAGTTTCGGGATTCCAATGTTAAAGCTCACTTATTAACATTATTAAATATCAAAATCATGATTAGAATCTATAAAAAACTCAACATGTAACCCCCTCGACTTGGCCAAGTCGCAAGACCGAACCGGACAAGCTACATTAGGTTTAACGAAGTAAACCGGGAAGATTTAAACCTAAAACACGCCCATTTTTTTCTTTTAACTTGTCTAAATGCATTAACGCTTTCCTAAATGATCATACCGTTCATAGGTGAGCACTCATCTCAATCGGGCATCGCAATGATATCCAATTGGCCATAACACTGTTTAGGGACCAAAATGTAAATTTAGCAAAATAAAAGGGCCTTTCCACTTATTAAGTTACCAACATTTAATTAGGTTCATTTTATGCTTATATGTCAAATATCAGCCTCAAACGATCATCCATACTTAAATAATTGATAAAGCAAGATTCAGGGACTAAAACGAAAGAAAACAAAACCTTTCTAAAGCCATTAACTAACTTAACTACCACGAGTATCGGTACGCCCACTTGAGTATCGGTACACCCTTTCCATTTCTAATTCCAAAAATTCCAGTAGCCAACTCCTGTAACGGTACGACCTTGCGTACCAATACGCCTTACCAAAACCAAAGGCCCGTACTGATCCTCAAACCCGTGTAACGAACCCTCAAGCCAAACTCAGCCTTCCCGTACCAATACGCAAATTTGTGTATCAGTATGCTACTGTAAAGATACCTCCCCATATCGTAACGCCTAGCTCGCGTACCAGTACCACAAGCCTGAAATGGCTTCCCGTACCGATACGTGAACTCGCGTATCGATAAGCCTAGACCTGAATGGTCACAAATGGCTGGTTTAACATGCTTATCTCAAAGCTAAACCATTTCATCATACCACAAACTCTCATACAACACTACCTAGATGAAACAACAACCTAAACATCATAAGTTCAGCAACCAATTGGCATTCATACATCCCACGATGTTCTAAAGGCATGCTTCCTAAAATCACTTTGCCAAACATTCCAAAATGCACAATTAGGCCATTCTCAGCATAAGCAACATGCCAACACACTTAACATAGCATAATAGACTTGCTCAAACTATCACAACAAGGCAATCGTCAAGGAAGCTCTAGAAGCATATCTAAGCCACCTTTCAACCACAACTACAACCAAGTATTAACATCAA
Organism: Hibiscus mutabilis; assembly: GCA_019671005.1. Taxonomy (NCBI): domain Eukaryota; kingdom Viridiplantae; phylum Streptophyta; class Magnoliopsida; order Malvales; family Malvaceae; genus Hibiscus; species Hibiscus mutabilis. The sequence goes on from CM033720.1 coordinate 22,565,873, forward strand.
GCTTAACAACATCAACCATCCTCAAAATCCAGCATAGAAACATATTCAAAATCCATAAGAAAATAGAATTACAACTCCCAAAAACCTTGGAGAACACATTGCCTTATTAACCGAAAACATAAACTGAGTTCATACTCAAAAGTAGTTTATCTCTTGGATCCTTGCAACCCTTGCCTTTGCTGCCCCAAAATTTAATGCTCTGCATCATTAGGAAAAAGAGAGCGTAGCACACGTGCTTAGTGAGGATGCTCCTAATGCAATGATGCACAAAACCATTTAGAAACCACATGCTTGCTTTTCCCAAAACATGCTTACAACCTAAGCATTTTTCCATGATTCCAACGGAATCAAAACATAATATTCATCACTTAACATCATATACAATCCATGCTTAAATTCCTAGCATTTTTAACAACTCATGCTTAAACCCAAAGCATTACAAACAAGGTTCAACACATGAACTTTCTTATATATTGACATTTATAGTGACCCGGATAGACTACCTCTATCCTATACACATATTGGATACACGAATATCTCATACCATGCCTACTTAAACCACATGATATCACAAACCTTGCCTAGTTAAACTGCAAGATTTGACACCCTTGCCTAGTTAAACCGCGAGATCACACCCTTGCCTAGTTAAACCGAAAGTGTACCGACCTTGCCTTGTTAATCCGCATGATCACCATCAATTTAGGGTGCCTAGTTAAACCGCAAGTCCCTAATGAGGTCCCCAACAGTTCGAGTGGCCTCGTTACACCGCCATACCTCAAGGACCCATGGCCACGATCGATTTTGTTTATATTTTATAGTGCACTTTTAATCCTATGGCATGCCGACTATATCCGATTGTTTTCTCACCTTGTCACATTGCCAATATATCATTTAAAAACCATTCACAACCATTTACTGTTTTACAACGCATTAAACAAAATATCACATATGCAAATCTCATTGCCAATGCAATAACACCATTCCCAACCGGGATGAAAACCAATGCTCAATAGCATTTAACATACTTTTAAACCCTTGCATATGTACTCAAAATCATGCATTACTAGTAAGTAAATCATACCATGTTTATCACCAAAACATGCAAACAACATGCTCATATCTAAGCCGATATTCAAGAGCAAAATAAGGGAAACTTACTTCTGAGCTTAGGTAAGTGTCTCACACTTACTCTAAACTCCCGAAAACTTTTACAAACCTTTGTAAAGCATTTAAAACTAGTTTCCACTCACCGATACGCCTCGCTTTCCTTGCCAACGCGAATCAAGCTCCCGGCAAGTAACCAAACAACGTCAAGCTTCGTCACCTCGACTATCCCCTGTTTCCAACATATAAAACTAGAGGATAAATGCATTAGAATGCATTCAAACCATTGCCTAACAGCAAACTCCCGCAACTCCCAAGTTGCCCTCTCAAAAACCACCTGAAACATACCGAAAACATCATCAAACGTTTTCGAAACTTAACCCAGCCATAAAACAACAACTCAGGCCATCAACCAACATCTAATAACCTCCAAAAACCCTTTTCTAACATCCTTTTACCTCCAACAAAGATTAAACTTGAATATCTTTACAACAACTCAAAACTAGCAACTTAACCAATTAGAGATTCAATAATTTCAGGATCCTATTGATAAAACAACTTATCAACATCAAAACACATCCAAAACATATATTAAATCAATCTCAATTTCTGGAAATCAGATCCACTTCGGAAATTACCATATTTCATCAATATTTTCAAAATAACTCAATTAAACATTGATAAAACATTAAAATCACATTACAGCTTATAAATCAAGGATCAAATACTTGGGAATATCAATGAAGAATCATTTAACAGAGGAGATCATGGACCTTACCCCTGTTATGTGATTTCTCCCTCAATTGGCTTGTTTAAAGTTAAGAAAATGCAAGATTCCAATGAGATTTTGCAAAACAAAATTAAGGAAACAAATTAAAATCAATAACCTGAGTGAAAAGAGTTCCTTACCTCCGGATTTTGATGAAATTCTGAGTGTTTGGGAGAAAAGAAGTTGAGAGAAAAGGTTTAGGAAAAAGTTACGTAAATTTCTTTTAAAAGCTAATAACTAACTTTAGATATTTAATCCTCATTAACATCCTTTAAAAATACATGTTTAAAATGTTTTAATTGAAGAGAGAAACCACTAGCAAACACTTGGTAGATTATCTCTTTAAAGATTCTAAGGATTTGACCATTTTGGTTTTAGTCACTTAAAAACAGTTTTCCAAAAATTGCATTTTGGTCACTAATCCAAAATGTCATATTTCCAAATTCCTTTTTCTAAAATTGATTCCACCAAAAATCATTACATTTAAAAGATGATTTTTAACTATTTTTCCATATTTTTATCTTACTGAAAAAATATACAGTCCCGAATCTGACTAGAATCTCTAACCTGGTCCACTAGATTGTCTAATAAACCTCAAAACTGCTAAGCCCAAAATTGGGGTGTTACAACTCTCCCTCACTTAAGAAATTTCATCCCCGAAATTACTTGGAGGAAATAGATGTGGAAATTGCTCCTTCATATCTGCCTTGCTTTCCCAAGTGGCTTCCTCAATACCTTGATGTCGCCACAAGACCTTTACGAGCTCTATCGTCTTACCATGTAGGACTTTCCTGCTGGTATCGAGGATCTCTACGGGTTCCTCATCAAAGGTTAGATCCGGCCTTAACTCCACCTCTTTCACCGGCATAACATGCGATGGATCTGATCGACATCTCCTTAACATCGAAATAGGGAACACATTATGAATTTTCTCCAGCTTGGGAGGCAACCTCAACTGATATGCCACAGGACGCACACGCTCAATAACCTCATATGGTCCAATGAACCTCGAACTAAGCTTACCCTTACATTCGAATCTCATCACCTTTTTCCATGGTAGAACCTTTAAGAATACGCGATCGCCCACCGCATATTCAACCTCCTTACGCTTCAAATTCGCGTAAGATTTCTGCCGATCTGTTATCGCTTTCAACCGGTCGCTTATAAGCTTAACCTTCTCATCTGGGTCTTTCAACACATCCGGTGGAGCGTTTCCCCCACCTCAGCCCAACATAAGGGCGTACGACACCGCCGGCCATATGACTCCTCATAAGGTGCCATCTGTATACTCGCCTGATAATTGTTGTTGTAAGCAAACTCAACTAAAGGTAATTGCTTTTCCTAGGTTCCTTGAAACTCGATAGTACAACATCTCAGCATATCCTTCAAAACCTGAATATCCTGTTCAGACTGCCTATCTTACTGTGGATGATACGAAGTGCCAAAACTCAACCTCGAACCTAAGGCCTAGTGCAAACTCCTCCGAAACCTTACCGTAAACCTCGGATCCCTATCCAAAATAATGGATTTAGGTACACCATGCAAGCTCACAATCTCCGCTATATACAAATTTGCCAACTTGTCCAAGGTATACGTTGTATGCACTTGCAGGAAATGTGCACACTTTGTGAACTGGTCAACAATCACCCAAACAGAATCCTTCTTAACCGGTGTCAACGGCAACCCTGCTACAAAATCCATGGTGATTCTCTCCTATTTCCACTCCCAAATTTTTAGCGGTTGCAACAACTCTGATGGAAATTGATGTTCAGCCTTAACCCCCTGACATACCATGCACTTGGAAATGAATTCAGCCACATCCTTTTCAACCCAACCCAATAGTATACCTCTTTCAAATTACGACACATCTTAACTCTACCAGGGAGTATAGAAGAAGGACTAGAGTGTGCCTCCGTGAAAATAGTGTGCCTCAACTCCGGATCATCCGGCACCACTATTCGACCCTTGAAACACAAAACTCCATCATTATCAAAATGAAATTTCGTTGGATTACCATCCACTATGTCCGTAACATGCTCAACCAACGAATCATCATACGGTTGCTTAGCTTTAGCCAACTATGACAACATAGGCTTAACTTGCAATTCAGCCAGCAAACTGCCATCTCGTGTCACACTCAACCTTGCGAACATAGCTCGAAGCTCAACCGCAACCTTACGACTTAATACATCCGCCACTATATGGGCTTTACGAGGATGATACTCAATGGTCAAGTCGTAATCCTTAAGCAACTCTAGCCACCTATGTTGCCTAAGATTCAAATCTTTTTGATACATCAAATACTTCAAGCTCTTGTGATCCGTAAAGATCATGCATTCCTCACCATATAGGTAATGTTGCCAAATTTTCAAAGCGAAAAACACGGCCGCAAGTTCCAAATCATGAGTTAGATAATTGCGCTCATGAACTTTCAACTGCCTCGATGCAAAGGCCACAATCTTCCCATCCTGCATCAGCACACAACCTAAGCCAACATACGACGCATCACTATAAACCACAAACTCCTTCCCAGATTCAGGTTGGATCAACACAGGAGCATGTGTCAGCACTTTCTTCAACTTCTCAAAACTGTGCTGCTGCTTCTCCGTCCACACATAAGGAATATTCTTTTGTAACAACTTGGTTAACGGTGCTGCAATACTCAAGAACCCCTCAACAAAATGATGATAATAACCAGCCAACCTAAGAAAACTACGCACCTCCGATACAGCCTTAGGTGGCTTCCAATTGAGAAAAGCCTCAATTTTCTGTGGATCAAGCGAATACCCTCCGTGGAAACCACATGACCAAGGAATGTCACTTCCTTTAGCTAAAACTCACACTTGATCAACTTAGCGTACAACTGATTATCCTTCAACACTTGCAACACTATCTGTAAATACCGAACATGCTCATCCTCGGTCCGAGAGTATACAAGAATATCATCTATGAACACCACCACAAACTGATCAAGATACTCATGGAACACTCTATTCATCATGTCCATAAACGCAACCAGGGCATTTGTCAAATCGAAAGGCATGACCAGAAACTCATAATGCCCATACCTCGTACGAAACGCAGTCTTATGCACATCCACATCCTTAACCTTCAACTGGTAATACCCTAATCTTAAATCTATCTTAGAAAACACTGCCGCTCCACAAAATTGAGCGAACAAGTCATCAATTCGCGGCAACGAGTACCTGTTCTTTATCGTCAACTTTTTCAACTGACGATAATCAATGCACATACACATCATACCATCCTTCTTTCTCACGAAGAGAACAGAAACACCCTACGGTGAAACACTTGGTCGAATCAACCCATGGTCCTACAACTCTCGAAGCTGTGACTTCAACTCCAATTCTTTCAGTGCTATCCTATAAAAACCAATGGACACCGGTGTTGTACCCTCGTATGTCTCAATACAAAACTCCACCTCTCTATTCAGAGGTAAACCCGACAACTCCTTAGGAAAAACCTCAGGAAAGTCGTAAACAATCTGAATATCCTGCACTCGAACACCCTTGGCTTCCGGATTCATAAGAATAGCCAAATAAGCTTGACATCCATCAATAATCATCTTCTCCTCTCTAACAGCCGTAACCACATTAGACAGGAACTTAACATTTTTGCCAACCAACACAACTTCATAGTCGTCGGCTAACCTCAAGAAAATCCTCTTGGACTCACAATCCACAACCGCTCTGTGCTCACTCAACCAATCCATTCCCAAAATGATATCAAAACCATGGAATGGCAATTCCATCAGATCTGCGTCAAACTCATAACCTTACACCACCAAAGGATAATGTCGGTACAACCTTCTTGTTGTAACCGTTTCTATAAAGGAACTTGTGACTAACATGCTAACATCTAAGATCTCAACATGAACATTTAGAAAAGATGCATGTTCACTCAAGATATATGAATGTGTAGACCCTGAATCAATCAAAGATAATAATGACAAGGATTGCAAAGTGAAAGTACCTGCGATCACATCCATGTCATTACAACCCTCACGGTAAGCAAAGACCCGAGCCAGCCCACCACCTTCAGGTCTAAATGAGTACATATGATGGTACCGACTTGTCATACCTAAATCATATGATACATCTGAATGAGTACATAGCATGGAATACATGATAGATCCAATTGTTGAAGCATATAAAATCTTACTCATGCGCTCTATTTTCTTGAGGTGTTGAAGGAGACATTTCTTTCGGGAGTGAAATACCATGTCTTATAGGTAGGAACCCCCTTTTGGATTCTTCCATACTTAATCTTTTTAGTACTTTATCTATATATGTATTTTGACTCAGTCCTAGGAGTCATATCGATCTATCTCTATAGATCTTGACTCCTAATATGTATGTTACCTTATCCAAGTCTTTCATGGAAAAACAATTTCCTAACCAAGTTTTTTTATAAACTGTAAGCTAGATATGTCATTTCCTATTATCAGTATGTCATCCACATACAATACCTAGAATATGACAGTGCTCCCACTAATTTTCTTGAAAACACATGGCTCATCCTCATTTTTGATAAAACCAAACTCTTTGATTGTATTGTTAAAATGAAGATTTTAACTTCAAGAAGCTTGCTTCAATCCATAAATGGACCTTTGTAGCTTGCAGATTTTTTCGGCATCTTTTGGATTGACAAAACCTTTAGGTTGTGTCATGTATATATCCTCATCTAGTTTTCCATTAAGGAAAGCGGTTTTAACGTCCATTTGCCATATATCGTAATCATAAAATGCAGCTATCGCAAGTAAGATTCGGATGGATTTAAACATAGCAACAAGAGAAAATGTTTCATCATAGTCTATACCATGAATTTGACGAAAACCCTTAGCTACTAATCACCTTTTATATGTTTGTACAATATCATTCATGTCAGTTTTCTTTTTTGAAAATTCACTTGCACCTTATGGGCTTAACCCCTAGAGGTGGGTCAACCAAGGTCCAAACTTGGTTTTCTAACATGTAATCCATCTCGAATTTCATGGCATCTAGCCATTTCTCAGAGTCTGGGCTCATCACTGCTTCTTGATAAGTCCTAGACTCATCTTGATCCATGAAGAGAACTTCACCATACAATGTGACAAGAAATCCATGTTTCTCAGGGGCATTGCATTCTCTCAAGGATCTTTACAGTGATTGTGTTTCCAAAACAGTTGAATGTTCTTCAACAACTTGTGGAACTTGTTGTTGTTCAATCTCTGGTTCAAAGATTTGTGGTTGATCTTGAATTTCATTGAGTTCAATATTTCTCCCACTTTCTTTTCTGAAAACAAATTCTTTCTAGGAAGATTCTTGTTCGAGCAACAAACACTTTGTTCTCGTTAGGATTGAAGAAATAATATCCTTTAGTTTCTTTAAGATAACCTACAAAATTACATTTATGAGATTTGAGTTCAAGCTTTGTAGACATATGATGTTTAACATAAGCTTCGCACCCCAAATTTTCATAAAAGATATACTATGACGTTTTCCAGTCCATATCTCATATGGTGTCTTTTGAACGAATTTAGATGGAACACGATTTACTGTGAAAGCAATTTTTTCTAGCACATGTCCCAAAAAGAAACTGGAAGATCAACGTGACTCATCAATGATCAAACCATGTCCAACAATGTTCGATTTTTTCTTTTGAAAATTCCATTCCATTGTGGAGTACTAGGAGGTGTAAGTTGTGAGACAATCCTACATTCTTTAAGAAGGTCACCAAACTCTAAATTTAAGTATTCTCCTCCTCGATTTGATCGAAAATCCTTAATGCTTTTTACCTAGTTGGTTTTGTACTTCATTTTTAAATTCCTTGAACTTTTCAAGGCCTTCAGATTTATGATACTTTGGGTAAATATACCCATATCTACTGAAGTCATCTATGAAAGTAATGAAGTATTGAAACCCTTATCTGGCTTGTGTATTCATTGGTCTACATATATCACTGTGTATAATCCTAATAAATCATTTGCTCACTCACTTTTACCATTAAAAAGAGCTTTGGTCATCTTTCCAATAAGCAAGGCTCGTATACATCAAATTGTTCAAAAACAAATGAATCCAAAAATCCATCTTTATGAAGTTTTGAAATAAGTTTTTCACCTATGTGACCCAGGCGACAATGCCAAAGATAAGTTTGATTAGAGTCATTTGTTTTTGATCTTTTCGTATTTATGTTGTAAATGGATTTCTCTTGATCCAAAATATAGAGGCCATTTATTAATTGTGCCACACCAAAGAAAACATTATCGAGATAAAAGAGCAACGATTATTATTAATAATTATCTCAAAACCAATCTTGTCTAAACAAGAAATCGAAATGATGTTTTAGTCAAACTAGGCACAAAATAACAATCCTATAAACATAAATTAAGTCCACTGGGCAACGATAAAGTATGTGTTCCTATAGCTAATGCAACAACTCTTGCTCTATTACCAACCCATAGGTCCACGTCTTCTTTTCTCAGATTTCTACTCTTTTGTAGTCCTTGTATAGATGTACAAATATGATAACCACAATCGATATCCAATAACCAAGAAGTAGGTATTGATAAATCAATATTAATAACATAAATATCTAAGGCGGACGCTCTACTTTCAATTGCCTTCTTGACTTTTTCAAGATAAATGGGGCAATCTTTCTTCCAATGGCATGTCTTATTACAATGAAAACATTTTTCTTTCAGTGACATGTCAAGTAAGTTCATGTCTTTCAACTTGTCCTTATCAAGGACCTATCGCAATGATAACAAATTTGTATTTGCCATAATAAGTCTACAACAATAAAATATGAATTTTTTAGTACGTTTACCAAGTTTGATTATAAAAGGACTTTATACTCCCACAACTTTTATTAAAATTAATAACCCTCAAATAATAATATTAAAAATACTTTCTATAAAGTTTTTCTAGTGGGTAAGGATCCAAAATTCACATTCTCTTAAGTTAGCTTTGGCTTTTCTCTTAAGATTATGGTTTATCTAGGCAAGCAACATTTTCTAATTACATCTCATGTAACTCCTTCATTTGGTGAACAACTCTTATTCATAATCATCTTATGATTATCCAAATAACTAGTCTTTAAGTTTATAATCCTATTATAGTAACCTAGTTAAGTCTTTAACCAATAGTACAACCAACGAATATCACTTGCTTACTCTTCACATTTGGCCAAGATCGATACAAGTACCTCGCTTTAGCAGAACCTACATTGTATCGATCTAGACTTTAATGAGGGTTAACATTGGGAAACAATAAAAGACTTAATATTTTATTAGGGGATTTTGTGAATATTATCTCACCATTTAACATTTGATCTTATCAATTAACTAGCATGCATCTCATACATTCATTTTATCACATACATGAAAAGCAGTAAATATGAATGCAATAGTTATAGCCCATATCCTAAGGTGGCCCGTCCCAAGCCAATGGGAGAACCAAATTATTCTAAGGATAAAATCACTTCTCAAGCATCTTTCTATCGGCCTATACTCTTGTTCCTTTGGTCCATGCTTCTTTGTATAGATTACAATTTTAGAAACTCATTACATATGAAGGAGTAAGATGAGAAGAAAATTACAATAGAAGTAGAGAAAGACACGACACGCAGGCCGTATTTATAAAACCTTATAAATAAAACTAAATGGGCTATTGGGCTATAATCATGCATTCCAAATGTCGTGCATATCAAACATAATAATCATGTGGTTTGTTATTAAAGCCTTACCATATTGTTCATATGCAGGGGTAAAGGGGCAGAGCCTCTTGCAGGGTTTCGAAGGTCCCGTAACCACAAGCGGGGTTGCCGCTGCCCGGTCAACGGCGGAGAAATTTCTAAAGATTAGCATCTTAATTTCTATGTAAAAATCTCACGATTTGATAACTTTATCAACATTATCTTGTTTTTTAGGATTTTAAAATCCACGAGGTTTTTACTGAAACAACTCTTGTTACTTTCCCGCATGAAATCTATAGACTAACCATTAGTTTAATATATAACTATAACCTGCGTATGTTAACACTTAACATCTAAAACCCTAAAACTCCATATTGAATATGTTAACAATTAACATACAATATTTCAAACCTTATCAACAAAGATCTTGATGATTAACTCTTAATCATTGATCTTAGGAACATATTTTAACTGGATTAACAGATTAATTGTGATTGATTTGCTCGTACAGACATCATATATTCGCTAAATAAATCGAAAAAATAACATGTATCTTATACAATTACACCACCCAAGTAATTAAAACCTGAATCCATATCGTACAAGTGGCTCTGATACCACTATTGGGTCATGTCGGTACACCCCATGGCGAAGCGAAAAAAATATTCAGCGGTCACCACTAGAGATCCATGTACGAGGAACGAATCTGGGTGAATAAGGGTGAAAATTTTCCTCTTTAAAATCTAGAATTCTAAATTTGAAGGAGATAGATGTCCAATCACGATTCCACGATGTCGATTCCTAAGCCACAACGATAACGCTCCAACCTCTACGTAGTTCACCCAGTTGAAACGAGCATATAGAACTCTATAAATTATTTAGAGGGTTTTTCCAAAAACCATTAATGACTGCTAGATCTCTCATTCCTTTATATAGCCTTTGTAATCCTAATTCAACTCATATTAGGATTTCAATATATATTAATATATAATCCTAATTTAACTTTAATTAGGATTTCAATATATATATATATATTAAATATATATAAGCCCAATTAAACATACTTAGGATTTCAATATATATATTAATTCAAATCGAATTATATTATTTATATATTAAAAGAATCATAATTATAATAATTATTTTCTTTTAATATTTATCCAATAGTTAACTTATATATAACAAATATATATTAATTTAACTAAATTCGTGTACAACAAATTTGTACATATATAATTCATTTAATATATGCTTATTTCAACCATGGGTGTGCCCTATAGGTTCTTTGTAACGTTAATAGTAAATATTAGAACATTTCTAATATTACAAACAATAAGTGACATCTAGCAATATGTCATTGTCACCTAAGTTACAAGAAATCACGATTCAACATAACCACTTTGTACATAGCCTGTTCGTGATTAACTCTTTTCATGTATTACATCCTTTTTTCATTTATATCTAGATTGGACACAAGTCATGGAACAGTCATACTTGTATAGTCCATCTAATATTTATTGATATCATGAGTAGACTATTATAAACGAATAACTATGATATCTCATATCAACTTATTCGAGTATGACCATGCATTTCTAGTCTCACTCAATCAAGTGGCCTACGATATTACTCCTATTATGTTGGAGGGACAAATCTTATCTTGATCAACCACATCCCACTACATAGATTGTGACATATCTAATATAAGTCTTTATAGTGTAGTCAGTTACAACATACGTTTGACTATATCAAAATATGTTACTCACGATGTTGAAATAATGATGATCTCAAGTCTGAGGATCATACATGTAGTTATCACTATGAGCAATGTTGTGACTGTCACATAATAATCCAAGAAACATGCTCATAGCGGGTCAGTCCAGTACGTCATTCTCTAACACGTACTTATGTATTGATTTTGACATTTCCATGTCAATGACAACACTTTGTCATCAATCAACTACATATTAGTCTTAATGTATTATTATTTTCCATGCCCACAATAATGCTTGACTAAGGACATTTAAGAATACCCATATTATTCTAAGGATTTTATTATAATTCAATTTATTTATGCATGCAGAATAGTAACTAAAAAAATGGCAATGCCTATGTATTAATAAACAAGGTAAAAACAAATGTCATTTACAATCATCTTATGATTGGTCTTTGGGCATGCTCCAACAAAATCAACCATTGAAAATTTGACATGTGAAAACGTTTTCGGTAAATTCACATAGATATATAATATTATGTGAAAATATGAATAAAAAAGGAAATGATTTTTCAATTGATATTTTAGTAAAGTATAAGTTTGAAGTATCACATTGGACGTTTTGTCAAAGTACGTGTATTACAGTAGAAAATTTAGAAGTACATGTATCATATCATATATCTTTTTAAAATATAAGTACCTAATGTTAAGTTCAAATGCCAACTAATTGGAGTGACAAAACTCGATTCGACTAGAATTTTTATTATTGTTATTGTTATTTTGAGCTATTTGAGTTAATTAGATTTATTTCTAGAATTTTGATTTTGGATGACTTTGAATCTACAAAGATCAAATGATCAAAAAAGCAAAAATTAAAATGACGTCATTTTGGTCTTTAGTTGAGTAATTTATTTATTGTTTTACGATTCGATTCATGATTTCTTTATCTATTCATTTCTTCCTTCATTTTAAGTCTATTTTGTCTAATTGTGAACCGGATGCTCCTCAACCACGACAAAACACTTATATAATTCCACTTTGTCTTTTTTATAACAAAATTTATATTTTTACAATTTAATCTATTGACTTTGCATGATTTCCTTGTTTCTCTAATTTTTATTATTTATTTTTTACTAAATTTGAGTCACATGTTCCTCGACCACGGTAAAATACTTAAATAAGTTTAATTTTTTTTTAATGTAGACCCTCATCTTTACTTAATTTTTTTTAATTCATCATTCATTTTAAATACATTTTGACCATATTTGAATAGCATGTTCTTCAAGGGCTATAGAATACCTATTTAACTTCAATTTCTTTTTTGACAACATATTCTCTTTTTGTAATTTAATCTCTCAACTTTGTATTTATTCAATTTGATTCTCCGACTTTAACTTTTTGCAAAATATTTTTCTAGTAATTCATTGACTCCTTTATACTCTTTGATCTATTGGGATTGGGAAATCATTCCTTTTACAACTTAGGCTACAAGCACTTGAGGTAAGTAGATCAAAATATAAATGTGTGTAGGACACAAAGACGTATATAAGACTGAGTATTTTTGTAAAATTAGAGAATTCGTAAAACATGACTTACAACAAAGAATGGAAGTCCAGAATTACAACTACAAGTTCCCATTACTCGCAACAATTTCACCGAGGCTCATCCAAGATTTTTTCCTCCTTTTACCTGAAGCACCAACTGGTTTTTCTGCATCCGTTGTCATTAGATTATTTTCGTGTTCAGTCGGTCTTTTTGACCTAGATTTTTTCTTATTTCTCTTTTTCAAATCCAACAAAATCCTACCTCTAACTGGAGTCACATGAGCATATGTGCTCGGATTTTTAGCAGCAGCAAATGCAGGTGCACTTATCACAATCATCTCATCAATGTCATATTTGCTTGTTTCTTTATCTAAACTGATAATAGGCTTCAAATTTCTAGATTTGACAAGTTTGGGTATTGAGGATGATTTTTTGACTTGGGAGGGAACATTTCTTTCATGTGGCCTTCTGGAGCCCCTCGTTTTAGATTTCGACGCAAACAGAAGTGACAGTTGTAGACCACAATATTTTATGTCAAAATATGAGGTTTCTTACGTCTATGCCTTGTATTTGCTCGGTTCTTTTCAATAAGAACACTGCAATTAAATCTAGCTTAAGAATCGTCTCACATCTGCAAAAAAATTAAAGTGAAATCACATGAAGCTCCATATGTCCTACTGCATTTAACATGACAATAGAGTAAAAGAGTAAGCAGAACAAAACAATCAGAATCAGCAATCTAGACAGCATCTTATACCCTGACTCTTCATTTTTCTTACAATATCCATGTTTGACACTTATGTCTAACACATAATTGGACATGAGGGTAAGATCCTCAAATATATAGGAAAAAAATTAAACACATCCATGTTGGATACATACATATCCAACTGACATGAACCTCTCGAGTCTGATAACATGGGATAGGCTGCATAGCACTTTTGTTTCTCGTGTCATAAATGCTAAGTTGAAAATAATTAATATCTGTAGTATATGCCGTCAAAAAAGGACTTGATTAGTTGATCAATTGATATGAAAGTTAATACGAAAGGTGCCTAAAGAAAAATGTTAATTTGGTAGCTTGGGGACAGACATGGGAGAAAAACTCAATAATGTCATATTGCATATAAATTTAATCTTCAACGAAATTTAAAAACGGCACCAACGTGAAGTATCAACAAGCAATCAAGAAAACAAGCAGCATGTTAATTCAGTAGCTTGGGGGCATACATGAGAGAAAAACTCCATAATATCATTACACATAGAAAATCTCGAATGAACATTTGAAAGCAACACCTATGGCAAATATAAACAAGAAACCGAGGATAGTTCATAATATTTTTTATGACATGAACCCTTGAGAATCTACCCACACGTTCTGAGCCCTCACATTCCTATGCCAAAGTATGAACAAGTAAACGAGGTACAGAAGCCATAGTTATTAATTTTTCTCATGACATGGACCATGAGAAAATCTCCCCACAATTAACTACCACCTTTCGAGCCTCAAAACTCACCAAGACTGGATTGGGTAAAGCTAAACAAAGGCAATAGTTCACCTATGCCAAGTATCAACAAGTAAATAAGGAAACAAGTAATAATTCTTAATATTATTTATGACAAGAACCCTCAAGAATCTCCCCACAATTCACTCACACCTGCCTAAATCTCAAACTCACCAAGAAAGAAATCGGTAAAGCAAAACCAAGGCAAGTGGGGACGACGATGCAACTGAGTTTTGACAAAGTAAGAGTTGACGAGCAGCGATGAGCTGTTGGCCTGTTGGCGACGGATGGTGGGTAGATGGTTGAGTGAGGGAAAGCAATGAGGGTTTTGGTTTTCAATTTAGGCGAACTTATACCTGGCTGAGTGAGGAAAAGCTTTTCTTGTTTCTTAGTAACCTTAAATGCAAGAAGGCCAGAGAGAATTTACAGCGGAAGGCGACGCGGACATAAAACAATGAGCAAGGAAGCACCAAGCTTGGGAAGCAAATAGGGACGATGATGTAACCGAGTTTCAACAAAGCAAGAGCTGACGGGCATCAATAAGTTGTTGGCCTGTTGTGTAATACCCTTACCAGTATTTATTGGGTAAAATTTATTTTCAATTTTTAATTCATCAGATAAACCCCGATTTCAGGCAGTAACTTGGAAAATTATAACTATACTTTACGATTAACAAAACTGCCTAAAACTGTCTAAAATAAAAATCATTTGATTACTCTAAAATTTCATTTTTAATAATATTATCCGATTTTCATTACTAGTAATTTCTTTAAACTAGTATCAAGTCTAACAAAGTCCAACATCATATACTAACCACTTATCTAGATGTTAATATTACAATCTACATCTAGATTAGTTTAAAAGAGCTAATATTCATTCATACATGCCAACTAGAAAATATCAAAAATACATCAAAGATGTAATTACCGATACTATATATATATCCTTCTTTGATAGTGATGCCTTACTCCTTACTCTGACCCGAGTTTCCTACCTACGCGTGAAAAATCATCACACGCTAAGTATATACTTAGTGAGGCATTATATATATATTCAATATAAATCAATATGCTTAAATTATAACAATAATGAGATAATCATGCAGTTTGATCACTAATCAATTATTTCCCTTATGTTAATCACATATTAACATAATATAATCCGAATTTACAATCATGTTAACTTCTTGCCATTTCCTGAGAGTTTATCTACTCTCTAACCAATATACCATTTACTATACAGTAAATTATAGCCCAAATTACCTTGAGGACTTGAGTACATGAGTCAAAAACTGTACCGAAGTACTAAAAAACTGTACTTAAGTGCTAAATAACCGCACCTAAGTGCTAATATACTGCACCGAAGTGCTAAACCGCTAGACTCTATGGCATGCCAACTATACTCCATACCTCAATAACTTACTTGGGCATACTTTTCAATTTTTGTAATTAATTCATCCATGACAATTATAATCGAATACTTAGGTAGTTTATACCCTAAATATTACATAAACATATCATAATCAAATTACATGTGATCAATGCATGCAATCTTTCTACCTTCGACATTTTCTACTGTGTCAAATATCAAAATAAATATAATCTTCAAGCATATAATTATAACAGACTTATCACAAGTCTTTCAAATCAAACATAATATTTTCCATGCATGTAATGCACTTACCTTGACACTTTATAAGTCGCCAATATGTACTTAGCCTCACTAAGCTTCAGCTTGATCTATGTCCTTTCCTCGATTGCTAGTTCGATCTCGGTTTTGATCACGATCTATATGTACATCAACATGCCATAAATACATTTCAAATTACATGTTAGTAGCATACTAACACATAAATACAATAGGAATAATTTTCCTACAATTATTCCTATAAGTGTCCAATCTTATATCCATGACATAAGTCATTATACCTTTACTACCTTGAATTCTCTTCAACTTTTAATCAAATAATGATCAAAACTTCTTTCTAATAACAATTTAAGCATAATGCTTCCATGAAAACAATTTTTCACTTTAGTCCTGAATTTTCCCCAAAATGCCGAATTGGTCCCAATCTTTCCAAGATTTTTGAATTGATCCTTATGTTTTTACAAACTTCTAAAATGGTCCAAATGACATTTTAAAGCTTGTAAAATCATAATTTCATCATATCCAATCTTATGGAAATTTTTCCATAATTTCCTCTAATTTCTCTTCCTCGACCAAAATGGTCTTTTACTTTCCAATATTTCTATTTTGACCCTAAATTATCAAATCAAGCTAATTTGATCATAATCTCATCATTTCTAATACTATAATAATTTTCGCAATAATTTCCCTTTTATTTCGAATTCTAACTGTATTGGTCCTTTTATTCTTCCTAAGGGAAAATTTTCATTCTAACATCAAATTAAGGCTTCTAATATCACAAATCATTCATTTCCATCCTTTATTCAATTCCCTAACCAAATCCCCAAATTCTAGGGTTAGGGTTTATAACCTTGAACATAGAATTAAACTAAATTCAAGCTTACAACACTTGAATTACTTAAATCAAGCCTTAATTCTAACATGGTTCATGAAATTCCAATTTCTCTCCCTTCAAGAACATGAAATACTCTTCATAATAGCTTGCAATATTACTATCAAAAGAAAAAGCATTAAGCATAGATCAATTTATTTCAAAGCAACATACCTTGATTCTAACTTTAGAACCTTCAAATTTGCCAAAGAAATTTTCTTTTTTCTTTTTCCCCTTGTGTTTCGAAAATATCCAAGAAAGATGAACAAATTAGTTCATCTTTTATCCTTTTAATTCACATGTAATAATTAAATGAATTTTAAATTCATTTAATTAGTAAAATTACTAATTTAGCCTTCAAATCCAATGGCTAAATTTAATCTTATCATAATCCAAGGGCCAAGATTAAATCCATGTGTTTTTCATCTTCTAAAAATGCCCTCAACATTTCAAAACTGCCATCCATGGCAAATGTCCAATTTGCCCTCCAACTAGACTTTATTTACTAACATGACTTGAAAATTGCCATTCCATCACCATCTAACTAAATCTAGTTAGAATCCAACCAAATGTAATAAAACATTCATAAAATAATATTTTATGAATTTTCCATAATCCTTGGAACTGTCTTTAAAATTTCAATTCGATCTGATTACCCGATATTCACTTTCTACGATTTTTCCAATTTCCAAACTATCAGGTAAAATCTGAAATTCTCATCTTCATATGTAAATATTTTTGACATACAAAATATTCCATAATTTTGTAATAATCAAAATCTTGAAATTTTGACTCGGTCCAATATACTGATAAATTACCCGAAATCTTTATCGGATAAAATTCTCTTAATAATCCTTTATCAGATATCCATACAAAAAAATTTCAACTCGAATTGATTCCGCTTTTTATCAGTCTCAACTAATGACATGAGACCTTCCCATAAGATCATCCATCCTAATGCTACTCTAGCTTGAGCACGCTTAACTTTGCAGTTCGATCCAAATTCGAATAATATAAGCCTCATATGAAAAATTCGGGTAACACGGAAATACCACTCTTGGGGGTAAAATATCCATTTACGGGGTTAAATTACATAACATTTTAAAATTACACTTTGGTCCCTGAACTTTCCAAAGTCCACACTTTAACCCCTAAACTTTTAAAAATTACATTTTGGTCACTAGTCCAAAAATTGGGATATTACAATTCCTCCCCCTTAAGAAAATTCGTCCTCAAATTTTCCTTATGTACTAGGTTCAAAAAGATACGGATGTTGTTTTTCATTGATTCGTCGGGTTCCCAAGTAGCTTCCTCTATTTTGTGATTTCTCTATAAAACTTTGACTAGAGGAATCTTTTTATTTCTTAACTGCTTTTCTCTCCGAGCTAAGATCCTTACAGGTTCTTCTTCGTATATCAGATCCAGTTGAATTTCTATTTCCTCCGGTGTAATAACATGCGAAAGATTTAATCTATACCTCCTCAATATGGATACATGAAATACATCATGGATCTTATTCATCTCGGGTGACAATCATTGAAAAAGATCTTTCACAAACTGCCGATAATAACTAGCTAATCCTAAGAAACTTTTTACTTCAGAGACATTCTTAGGAACTTTTCATTCAAGAATTGCTTAAACCTTCTTAAGATCAATTCAAATTCCTTTGGCTGAAACTATATGCCTAAAGAAAATTACTTCCAATAACCAGATTTCACATTTTGACAGCTTTGCATACAACGTTCTTTTTTTTCCGTAGAATCTGGAGAACTACTCGAAGATGAGTATCATGCTCCTCCTTGGTTTTAGAATAAACCAATATATTATCAATCCTCGGCAAAGGATACTTATTTTGTATCGTCACTTTATTAAGCTGACGATAATCCATACACAATTTCATTGATCCATCCTTCTTCTTTACAAATAGGACTGGGGCTCCCTAAGGTGATATACTAGGCCGTATAAAACCTCGGTCTGATAATTCCTATAACTGAGCTTTCAACTATTTAAGCTTTGTAGGAGTACCATCCTATAAGATGCTATCGATATTGGTGTTGTTCTAGAAAGCACCTCAATACCGAATTCCACCTCTCGATCGGGAGGTAATCTCGGTAATTCATCGGGAAAAACATCTGGAAATTCTCGTACTATTGGTATATTTTCCATATTTATTTTTGTTTCTAGAGCACCATTCACATTGCTCAGATTATCCAGTCTTTCACCTACAAATACCATCTTTGAGCCGTCTGGCTTTTTTAAGATTAACTGTTTTATGTCGGCATTCAATAATAGCATCATATGCCGATAACCAATCCATTCCAAGAATAATTTCAAATTCTTGGAAAGGTAATTCCATAAGAGCGGCAAGAAATTCTACTATTTGAATCTTTAGAGGATATTTCTTGCATATTCGACTCACTTTGGCACTTTGTCCTATTAGATTGACGGCAACTACTTCATTCGAAATTGGTTCTATTGGGATATTTCTTTCAAGTATTATTTTAGAACTAATGTAAGAATGAGTAGAGCCTATATCAATCAATGCAAAGACAAGTCTGCCAAAGAGTTCGATCATACCTGTTACGATCTATGCATCATCCTGATCCTCAATAGTTTTAATGTGGCATACCCGAGCTGCAACCTTGCTCTCTCGATTAGGTGTAGATGCAGATGTTCCCGGTTTAACACTTTTATTTCCTTTGCCCGCCTGGTGTGTTACAATAGGCTGGTTTGGGTGAAGTTTTGGACAATTCTTCTTGAAATGACCAACTTGCCTACAATGGAAACATGCCCTAGTCAACCAGCACTGACCATGATGCCTTCTGCCACAATGCTCGCATTCTATAATAGGGAGAATTCCAAAACCTTGAGTACCTGTAGTACCCGTCTGAGATTGCTTCGATTTTCCTCATGCATACCCCTTCTTAATAGAAGAGGCCGATGCTGCAAGATACTGTTATGGCATTCCTTTACTGCGTTTAAATGATGATGCAGCAAATGAACCTTCAGACCTTTTTCGGTCTGATTTACTTCTCACATTTTCCCTTGAGGTTGACTTTAGTCATGGCCTTAGCTCGGTTCGCTACCTCTTGAAAAGAAGTAAAGTTATGGGAGACCAAAATCTTTTTATATTGAGAATCTAACCCAGCTATAAATCTGTCTATTCTAGATTTCTCGGTTGGAAGAAGCTCTATTGCAGATCGGCTTAGTCTATTGAATTTGTATTCATATTCATAAACTGATCTGCCATATTGTTTCAACTGTAAAAATTGCTGTCTCATTTCCACGACAAACATGTCTCCAATATATTTTTCCTTGAATTCTTGTAGAAAGAATTCCCAAGTAATCTGTTCCAGAGGTACTTGTGCAGTTAAAACGTTCCACCATACGCTAGCTTGTTCCATCAAAAGGGATTATACTTCTTCCAATTTTCCTTGATTATCACAATGAATTATGCTTAACATGATCTTGATATCATTTAACCAATAATCGGCAACCATAGGATCTGCATCAGTATCACCTCAGAATTTTGGTGCCCCAATTTTCCTTAATTCCTTTGGGACTGATACTGATGCTCGCCGATTTATGATTGCATCCAAAGACTACAAAAATAAGCCTTGATCTTGTACCGGCATATTTCTTTTCTCCCGAGCTTGATGCTCTATATTCTGTTGAGCTAGCTGCTCTACATTTTGCTGAACCTGAGGTGAGTTCTGATTCACCTCATTACTCCCACTCTGAGCAGGCATATCCTGCTCGATTGCCTAGCAGGATTCTCGATAATCTGACATCTGTTCATGTCACGATAATCTATTATAAGTAAGGAGTATAAGTTTTAAATAACAGACATCATCATAACTCTATACAAATATCAATAATTCTTGACATCCTAGTGGCATGTATTTCACTTTAACTCTCTATAGAGACTCATTTCCTATCAAGAACCGGCTAAACATGTAACTCTGATACCAATAAATGTAACACCCTTACCAGTATTTATTACCCAATACTAGTATAGAGTGTCACATGATGTTTAAACCGCATTTTATGCTATTCATGCAAGTTAAAAATGACGATTTTGAATTTTTCCTTTTAATTGCGTAAAATTTATTTCCAAATTTTAATATATCAGATAAACAGGCAGCAACCTGGAAAATTATAACTATACTTTATGATTAACAAAATTGACTAAAAACTGCCTAAAATAAAAATCATTTTGATTACTCTAAAATTTCATTTTTAATAATATTACCCGATTTTCATTACTAGTAATTTCTTTAAACTAGTATCAAGTCTAACAAATTCCAACATCATATACTAACCACTTATCTAGATGTTAATATTACAATCTACATCTAGATTAGTTTAAAAGAGCTAATATTCATTCATACATGCCAACTAGAAAATATCAAAATACATCAAAGATGTAATTACCGATATTGTATATATATCCTTCTTTGATAGTGATGCCTTACTCCTTACTCCTACCCGAGTTTCCTACCTACGCGTGAAAAATCATCACACGCTAAGTATATACTTAGTGAGGCATTATATATATTCAATATAAATCAATACGCTTAAATTATAACAATAATGAGATGATCATTGTAACACCCTTAACGTATACTCATAGACAGAATATACATTGAAGATGTTACGAAATCATTGGAAGAAATCTTGACTTGTAAATATATATTTTTTATACCAAAATTTAATTTGTAGTTTGACCCTTTCTCGGTTTTAAATTAAAACTATGTTGTCTAGGTGCAGCTAGTTTTGACCCTGGATTTGTTTACAAAATTTATAATTGAATTATTAAAATAAAAACAATATAATTCAGGGTGAAAACTACGCAAGCTGCCTAGACCTTTTCTTGATTTTAAAATTTTTACGCGTTTAGGGCTAAACAACATTTTAACTATACCAAAGATTTTTCTATTGTTAACAATTCGTATTTTTAAACTTATCCAACCATAAAAGCATATGATTATGTTGTAAACTTATGTTGTAGACAGTTCAACTTTAAAATACTTACATGCCCACTAGTCTATCAAATTATGGGAAAGACGTACTTACTGAACTTATTGTAGTAACTTGATTTTCCTAAATTTCTGCTCCTCCTCGATAGACGATTTCCAAGAAACCTACGTGTGACATAAGACACACGCTAAGTACGAACTTAGTAAGGCAGTTAAACTTATTTATTTTAAAATCCTGAAATAATGTAATACAGTATGTCATATATATAAGTGCATTTCGTTTTCTCTATAACATGGCAAGTATATCACAATGTACATATGTCATGTGTTGTATCATGGTCATGTTTTCAATATGCAATCATTTACATATCATGTATTCTATCATGTATCATGTAACATGTCTATCATATATCAATAACATTTCTATCATGTATGTAATGTATTTCTCTGTCATGTAACATGTAACTTCTTTTTCATGTATCATGAAATCATGTAACATCTTTTTCAAGTATCACGTAATCATGTAACATCTGTATCATGTAATCATGTAACATTTGTATCATTTATCATGTAACGTCAATATCATGTATCATGTAACATCTTGTTATTATTATCATCGTGTCTGGCTAGAGGCCCATGGAAACCCCGTAGCCTATCTACACCGTAGTGTCTTGTGGAGTACGTACTCGAGAGGACGCTCTTTGCTCCTTATATAAGGACGCTCTTTACTCTTTATATTAAACACCTCGTTAGTGCATTTTGCACTATGGGCTTGGATCCCTAGGGTGTATCTTGGTTCATTTTAATCTTGTCATTATCCATATTTCATGTATGCATAATGCATCATCATTTATGCAAACAATAATTCGTACCTGGCATTCCATCAAGCTTTCCATGTCGAGCATTGTATCATATCATGTATTATAAAGAAATGCAATGACATTTTCAATGTAATGCAAACATTTAGAAATGCACTCACCTGGGCCATGTAATAGTATGCCTCACTAAATTCTACTCGATCCTTTCCTTTATAGTATCTCGAATCCTCTTTGATTCGTATCCAAACTTCATTAATCACATGAATATAAACAACATTTGTTAGATTCAAATCTAACAATTTTTTAAACATGCTATCAAATCCAATCATTCGAATATACAAATTTCCTCTTTCCTTCATTATACTGTCCAAAACTCATTTTGGTCCTTAATAACCATTTAGAAATTCCATTAACCCTTTTCAAGCTTACTGATTAACCTTAGATACAAAATGTATCAATTCTCATTTTTTGGAAGATTGCACTACCTTCAAAGAAATATTTCTATAAAATAATCTACAACTCGAAATTAGATTCCATTTGTTCTAAAAGAAACTAGATTCAATAATCTTTTCAACCATATAAATTAATAGACCAAATTCAACTTGTACGATTTATGGCGAATTTTCAAAGTCAATTTCTAGTGCTAATTTCGGAACAAACTGCCATACTATTTTCTGACCTTTCACCACTTAAAAATTCATATCTTTTTACTCGAAACTCGAAATCAGTTTCCATTTGTTGGAGGCGAAATTAGACAAACTAATATTTACATCAGTATAAAAGTCACCTTCTAACCATTTTTTTAGAATTTATGGTGAATTTTTAAACTTACTGCCAAATCCAGTTTTCGTACACAACTCCATAAATAACTTTATACTAATTTCTCCTTACTTTACTATTTTTCAATTTGGTCCCAACAGTTGATTCAAACCATCAACTTATCACTTTTTTCATCAAATAATTATTGAACATTGATCCCCTCTAATTTTTCCTTCTTTCCGAATTAGTCACTAAAATGCAAAGATAAGGATTGAAACTTCTTAACTTTGCAATTTAGTCTTCGAATCAACATTACCACTTGAATTCTATTATTTTAAATAAAATCAGATTTAGTCCTTCTCTAAAACCTCATTTCCGAATTGGTCACTTAGCTTTGACAATTTGTCAAAATGGTCACTAACTTGATTCAACTTCTGTTTAACATTCTAGCTTCAATTTCACGTCTCCAACTTCAATAATAACATAATTACAGTTCAAAATCATAAAAATTCATATGAGTCCTTTAACTTTTAGAATTGCCGAAATGGTCTCTATACCTTTAACTTAGGGTTTTGCTTCAAAATAACAAATTCAAGCTTACTAGATCATTTGTCCAACATTACAAACCCTAAATCAAACTTGAATCCATAAACCCTAATCATCTTCATAATAATCAAAACATGTAGAGTTTAAATCTCAACTCAATAACATGATTTTAACATCACAAAAGCTTGATTTCAACTTGAATTTCAATATGGAATCATAAAATCTCAAAAACCCAATTGAGTTCATAAACCCTAATTTCTTTCTCATCAAAATTCTCATCAATCAAGCATGTATTCCATGAATTATTGACATCAAAAGATAGAGCTTGAAGAGTATAACAACTTTGCAGTTGAAAATATTACCTGAAAATCAAGTTTCGGGGCTTAAATCGAGCTTGAAAAAATTTCTCCCTTTTTTATCCCCTTAGTTCGAAATATTTCAAGAAAGATGAACAATTTGGTTCATCTTTTACTTATTTAAATCCACATGCTAAAATTAAATGAATTTAAAATTCATTTAATTAGTGAAATTACTAATTTGCCCTTTTAATCCAATGGCCAAGACTTTAATCTTATCAAAAATCAATGGCCATGATTTAATACAAGTGTAATTCACCTTCCAAAATTGCCCTCAATATTTCAAAATATTTCAAAATTGCCATCCTTGTCAAATGACCAATTTGCCCTCCAACTAGTCTTTATTTACTAGTTTGCCATTCTTATAAAAATTCAACTAAGTCTAGTTGAAATCCAACCAACTATAGTAAAATATTCATAAAATAGTATTTTATAACTTTTCCATGGCTTTTGGACCAGCCTCTGAAATTTCGATTTGATCCGATCTCACGATATTCATAAAATACTTTTACTGCGATTTCACCTTTATCGAACTATCGGATTCATAAAATAGTATTCGGAAAAAGAACATTATCATCTTATAAAAATTTCCTTTCCTAAAGTCTTAGACTGAATTTTCCTAACTCAGTCTACTATTTTGATAAATATCGAAAATCTCCATAGAATAAAATTTCTCTTAGAAATCCTTTATCCATAATCCATTCGAATAATCTTTACCTTTACTGAGTCAAAAATATCGATTAGAAACACTTTTATGGGACCTTCCCGAAGGTCACCCATCCTAACATTTTCCTGGCCTAAGCACGCTTAACAATTTTTTTCGATCCAAATTCAATACCTTTTACTGCATCTTAATTCTTAAAATCGATATCAAGGTACTTATTTCGATCTGATTCACTCTTATACTGAATAAAATTACTTATTGGGGAAATTTACATTTTAGTCCCAAACTTTTCCAAAGTTTATACTTTAACCCCAAAACTTTCAAAAATTACATTTTGGTCACTGGCCAAATTTTGGGATATTACAATCATGCAGTTTGATCACTAATCATTTATTTCCCTTATGTTAATCACATATTAACATAATATAATCCGGATTTACAATCCTGTTAACTTCCTTGCCATTTCCTGAGAGTTTATCTACTCTCTAACCAATATACCATTTATTATACAGTAAATTATAGCCAAAATTACCTTGAGGACTTGAGTACACGAGTCAAAAACTGTACCGAAGTACTAAAGAACTACATTTAAGTGCTAAATAACCGCACCTAAGTGCTAAATAACCGCACTGAAGTGCTAAACCGCTGGACTCTATGGCACGCCAACTATACTCCATACCTCAATAACTTACTTGGGCATGCTTTTCAATTTTTGTAATTATTTCATCCATTGCAATTATAATCGAATACTTGGGTAGTTTATACCCTAAATATCACATAAACTTATCATAATCAAATTGCATGTGATCAATGTATGTAATCCTTCTACCTTTGACATTTTCTACTGTGTCAAATATCAAAATAAATATAATCTTCAAGCATATAATTATAACAGACTTATCACAGGTCTTTCAAATCAAACATAATATTTTCCATGCATGTAATGCACTCACCATGACACTTTATAAGTTGCCAATATGTACTTAGCCTCACTAAGCTTCAGCTTGATCTATGTCATTTCCTCGATTGTTAGTTCGATCTCAGTTTTGATCATGATCTATATGTACATCAACATGCCATAAATACATTTCAAATTATATTTTAGTATCATACTAACACATAAATACAATAGGAATAATTTTCCTACAATTATTCATATAATTGTCCATTCTTATATCCATGACATAAGTCATTATACCATTACTACCTTGAATTCTCTTCAACTTTTAATCAAAGAATGATGAAAACTTAAATATAATAACAATTTAAGCATAATGCTTCCATGAAAACAATTTTTCACTTTAGTCCTGAATTTTCCCCAAAATGTTGAATTGGTCCCCAATCTTTCCAAGATTTTCGAATTGATCCTTATGTTTTTACAAACTTCTAAAATGGTCCAAATGACATTTTAAAGCTTTTAAAATCATAATTTCATCATATCCAATCTTATGGAAATTTTTCCATAATTTCCTCTAATTTCTCTTCCTTGACCAAAATGGTCCTTTTCTTTCCAATATTTCCATTTTGGTCCTAAATTATCAAATCAAGCTAATTTGATCATAATCTCATCATTTCTAATACTAGAATAATTTTTGCAATAATTTCCCTTTTATTTCCAATTCTAACCGAATTGGTGCTTTTATTCTTCCTAAGGGAAAATTTTCATTCTAACATCAAATTAAGGCTTCTAATATCACAAATCATTCATTTACATCCTTTATTCAATTCCCTAACCAAATCCCCAAAGTTTAGGGTTAGGGTTTATAACCTTGAACATAGAAATAAACTAAATTCAAGCTTGTTTTCATGTTTACAACACTTGAATTACTTAAATCAAGCCTTAATTCAAACATGGTTCATGAAATTCCAATTTATCTCCCTTCAAAAACATGAACTACTCTTCATAATAGCATGCAATATTACTATCAAAAGAAAGAGCGTTAAGCATAGATCAATTTATTTCAAAGCAACATACCTTGATTCTAACTTTAGAACCTTCAAATTTGCCAAAGAAATTTCCTTTTTTCTTTTTCCCCTTGTGTTTCGAAAATATCCAAGAAAGATGAACAACTTAGTTCATCTTTTATCCTTTTAATTCACATGTAATAATTAAATGAATTTTAAATTCATTTAATTAGTAAAATTACTAATTTAGCCTTCAAATCCAATGGCTAAATTTAATCTTATCATAAACCAAGGGCCAAAATTAAATCCATTTGTTTTTAATCTTCTAAAAATGCCCCCAACATTTCAAAATATTTCAAAACTGCCATCCATGGCAAATGTCCAATTTGCCCTCCAACTAGACTTTATTTACTAACAAGACTTGAAAATTGCCATTCCATCACCATCTAACTAAATCTAGTTAGAATCCAACCAAATGTAATAAAATATTCATAAAATAATATTTTATGAATTTTCCATAATCCTTGGATCTGTCTTTAAAATTTCAATTCGATATGATTACTCGATATTCACTTTCTACGATTTTCCACTTTCCAAACTATCGGGTAAAATCTGAAATTCTCATAATTCTGATCTCCATATTTAAATATTTTTACATACAAAATATTCCATAATTTTGTAAAAATCAAAATCTTGAAATTTTGACTCGGTCCAATATACTAATAATTTACGTGAAATCTTTATCAGATAAATTTCTCTTAATAATCTTTTATCAGATATCCATACAAAAAAATTCAACTCGAACTGATTCCCCTTTTTATCAGTCTCAACTACTGACATGAGACCTTCCCATAAGGTCACCTATCTTAATGCTACTCTAGCTTGAGCACGCTTAACTTTGTAGTTCGATCCAAATTCGAATAATATAAGCCTCGTATGAAAAATATGAATAACATGGAAATACCACTATTGGGGGTAAACTATCCATTTACGGGGTTAAATTACATAATTTTTTAAAATTACACTTTGGTCCCTAAACTTTTCCAAAGTACACACTTTAACCCCTAAACTTTCAAAAATGACATTTTGGTCACTAATCCAAAAATTGGGATATTACATGTTGGTGATAGATGATGGACATATGGTTGAGTGAGGGAAAGCAACGAGGGTTTTGGTTTTCAATTTGGGCAAACTTATCCTTGGCTGAGTGAGGAAAAGCTTTGCTTATTTCTCAGAATTCTTAAATGCGAGAAGGCCAGAGAGAACTTACAGCGGGTGGCAACGAGGGCGTAAATGATGAGCAAGAAAGCACCAAGATTGGGAAGCAAGTGGAGACGACGACGCAACCGAGTGCCAACAAAGCAAGAGTTGACTTGCGCGATGAGCTATTGGCCTATTAGCGACGGACGATGGGCAGATGGCTGAGTGAGGGAAAGCAACAAGGGTTTTAGTTTTCAATTTGGGCAAACTTATCCCTGGCTGAGTGAGGAAAAGCTTCGCTTGTTTCTTAGTAACCTTAAATGCAAGAAGGCCAGAGAGAACTTACAGGTCTCACCGTACTGGTACGCAACTCAGGGTTTTGGTACGCGGGGATCTGTTCTGGCTCAAAGTGCTCAAAATAGCCTAGTTGTACCGATACACTTGGTAACCGTATCAGTATGCATAGTTGGGTAATAGTGAAGGTATGATAGTTATCGTTTCGATACGGTCGATGGCTACTAGAATCTGAGTTTTCAAAATATACCATACCGTATTGATACGCTTGAGGACCGTATTGGTACGCCTTTGTCTTTTAGTACCATTTCATTACAGTGGACACCCGTACCGATATGCTGACCGTTAAAACTGTTGAGATGCTTTCTGGTGTTTTGAATTCCTTGCATTTTGGTCCCTGTTTCGTAAATGTGCAATTAATTGA
This sequence comes from Hibiscus mutabilis, assembly GCA_019671005.1. Taxonomy (NCBI): domain Eukaryota; kingdom Viridiplantae; phylum Streptophyta; class Magnoliopsida; order Malvales; family Malvaceae; genus Hibiscus; species Hibiscus mutabilis. The sequence continues at coordinate 22,594,667 of CM033720.1, forward strand.
GTTCGAATGGTTAATTTGCGATGGGTTTTAAACATGAAGGCATGAAATATGAATAAATGCATATTGGTAACCTTAATTTGGTAAAATTCCTTTTGATGTTTAGAAATTACATTTTAGTCCCTTTGAAGTGTAGTCGAGCAATTGGATGTCAAATTGACGCCTGATTGAGTTGTATCTTTAACCACAGCTTGTATAATCACTTTAGGACCTAAATATGCATTTAGAAAAGATAAAAAAGGAAAAGTGGACCGTTTCAGTTATGAATATTCGGGGTTTGTCTCAGCAAACCCTAATGTAGCTCGCTTGGTTTGGTCTTACGTCTAGGCCGGGTCAAGGGGGTTACAGTTAAATTGATAACGTGTATAAGTAATGAGGGCCAATTGAATATTTATATAAATTTATTTAATTGCTACGTCATAATTTTTATTAACTTTTAACGGTTAATGACTTAATTGATATCATTTAGATTGTTAAGTGACTTAATTAATACAATATTTTAATTATTAAATTTAAATTATTTTTAAAGCATATGTGTTAATTTCATCTATTTGAAGGGAAAATAATTATTTAAATTATATATGATAATATATTTTACTTTCAAAAACCATATATGAGTTATTCAAATTTAAGTATTTTGAGAATCTTCTCTATAGTTGTCAAGGACAAAAAAGTGTTTACAAATAGAGGTGTTCATTTTCGGATATCAGATTGAATCCTAACCGGAAATTTGGATATCTGAAATTTTGGATCAGTAAAATAGCGATCCATATCCGATCTGGAAAAATTGGATATTCGGATACCGGATACTCAGATCAGATATTTGGATATTCGGTTATCCGAATATATAATTTGATTATGTATTTTTTCGAATTTGATGGTCATATCTATGAAAATTTTAGATTTTTGTATATAAAAATTAAAAAATTGTCAAATATAACAAGATTAACATCTATGAAAATGTTTATTTTTTGAATTTATGGATATAACAAACATTAAATTACTAAATATAACAAGATTTGTATATATATAAAAATTGAATTTTTGGATATTTTGGATTTTGGATAATTTGAAACTCGAAATATTGTGATCCGTATCCCATTCAGAAAATAAAAAATTGGATCGAATCGGTCAGATCAGATATTTTTAACACCCCTATTTACAAACTATTATATCCAATCTTCTAAGGAAAATACTTTGATACACAAGCCTTTCAATTTTAGGGTTTAGAGATTTAGGTTCTTGTTTAGGGTTCGGGGTTTAGGTTGTAGGGTGTATAATTTAAGGTTTATGGTTAGAATTTAGAGTTTAGGGCTTAAGCTTTAGGCTTTAAGGTGTTAGGGTTATGGGTTTAGGCTGTAGGGTGTATAATTTAAGGTCTATGGTTAGAATTTAGGGTTTAGATTTTAGGGTGTTAGGGCTATAGATTTAGGTTTTAGATTTTATAACTTAAATATAAAGGGTTGTGTAATTTTTTTACACAGCTTGTGTATTAAAATATAACTCATCTTCTAAACCCAAAACAGTGTTCCTTACATCTTTTCCAATTTTTGAGTATTCACTCCAATCTGTTATTATAGTCCACCGTTTATCAAGCAAACAAAAATTAATAAATATTACAAGTCAACCCTCTAAGAGTGGTATAACTTTTCACTCAAAACTCTATTCACCGAAATTAATTTGTAAATAGTGATGAAATATATATCCAATAATATAAATAAAAATACAGGATGAGAGTCAAACCCTTTAAAATTGAATGCCCAACTATATTGAAGGCGTTATTTAGATGTGAAAGACCTCATTTATATGCCTTAAATTTAGTCTTTGTGCTTTGAGAAAAAGGTTGGCATCAAATTCATAAAGCCAATTTGTGTATAACTTTTTGTGACATCAACAAAAAGTTGTAAGATCGAAGCAAAATTATTTAATAATCCCACGTAAAATTGGGAGTTTCGTTTATTTTTTAATTCATTTAAATACTCAAAAATTTATGTGACTTTTTTTCGAGCCATATAATTTTTCATACCTAAAATACAAATGTTGGTAGCATTCTTTTAAAAAATATATATTTATATTTGATGCATTCATAATATAAACATTTAAGAATATAGAGTGAAATTTAATATAATTTTATTTTAAATTTAATAAAATCACCATCAGTTGTATCGTGAGGCAAAATCATCAACAACCGATGATGACTTTACCCCAGTTTGATGAAATTGGCCGCTTAAAAAAAGTTAGGGTAAAAACATTAACGATAAGACAAGGGGATTAAAAGTGTTAAATAATAGAAACTAATTAAAAATTCATATGAATTTTGTCTAAAAATAAGAAATTTTTTATTTATTTCACATTTTTTAGTTTTTTTTCTTCATTTTCACGCTTTTGCCCTAAATCTCGCCAAACAAGAGTAAAGTCATTCTCAATTAGGACCAGTAATTACCCATGGATGATGGTTCATCTAACCCACCTGATCTAACCAAATGGACAAAGACCCGATGAAAGGTGGGTTTGATCCGTTTGAAGTGGGTGGCATATAAAGCGGGATATGGGTTCGTGTGAAATAATTTTCAACCCACCATCCGATCTGTCACCCACCCCATCCATCCATCCATCCATCAAAATAATATTAATTTTAAAAAAAAAAATTGAACATTAAAGGCTTTTTTAAGTTTTTGTTTACTATTGGGAAATAAGAATTTTGTTTATGGAGTTTTATTGTATGTAAAAATATTCAGAAATTTAGAACTTCAATAATAGTTGGCCTTAATGTATTAAATATTATATATTTTCAATAAATATTACATGTATTTTTAACTCTGATTTTTTAATAATAGAACCCATTTATGATCTGACACACCCGCTTCATCCGTGGTTGATGGGTGGAGCGGATTTAGCTCCAACCCACCCAAATCTGACCCGTTGCTAGCCCTATAATCTTAGTTGTCAATAACTTTGTCCCATGGCATATTAGATGACAATTTTTGCTTTCTTAATAATTATGATCAAAATTAAAAAAGAATAAATTATAATTTTCATCACTGGATTTTTATTTTATTTTTATTTTGGTCACTAAATTTAAAAAAAATAATTTGATCACTAAAATTTTGAATTATTCATGTTTTGCTCATTCTATCGTTAAATAATTAACGTTGTTATGACACGACAGATGACACTACAACAACGCTGTTTTGAAAAGTTTAAATTTACACAAAAACAATATCGTTTTGAGTACATATAACCCTTTTTTTATTTATTTTCTTCATTTTCCTCCTTTATTTTTTTCTTTTTTTTATCCCTCTCTCTCTTCCCATATTCCAACCACCCGTAGTTGCGACCGACAAGAGCGTTAGACACCACTGGTCGTAGTCGACGGTGGCCAATACGTCCCAAAATTTTTGATCAAATTCGTTTTGCTCCCGTCTATGATTTCCGTTAAACGGAGCCCAAAACTAAAATACGTTGCTCCCGTCTATGATTTCCGCGAATATCTTCTCCGATAAACCTCCTCCTTCTTGATCTTGTTGTTCCAAAACAATAATAATATCAAGTGGTTGTTCGCTCTATTTTTCTTTGATTGAAATGGCGAAAGAGAAGCTGTAAATGGAGGGACACAATCGATTGCTTGAGGAAATAAAGTTGCTGATTTGGTTGGTTGGGGATGACAGTCGATGGAATGAGGAGTGGGACGGCCAGCGGCAGGGATGGCCGGTTGAGATTCCAATTAAATGAAAAATCATAAAAAATAATATTAATAAAATATTAATTGGTGCCTACATGGCAGCTTAAAATTTAATAAAAATGTCATATCATCAAAGAGTTGAAGAGATGATGGTTGAGGGACCAAAACATATTTAATTCAAAAATTTAATGATTAATTTAAAAAGTTTAGTGATCAAAATAAAAATAGAAGAAAATTTAATAATAAATTTGTAATTTATCCGATTAAAAAAAATATAAATATTCAATAAAATGATAAATTTAATGATTTATTATTATTGTTGTAGGTATTATATATATGGTAATTATCTGATGCACCTAAATTGTTTTTCACAAGCAGGATTCTAAAACATGTCATTTTTAAGTGTCTTAACTCTTAAATTTTAAATTCTAGCCTCTAAACTTTAAACTATAACATATATTCTTAAATCTTAAAACATAACTGCAAACATTAAAAATCTTAACAATAAATCATAACCTCTAAACTCTAACGCCTAAATACTCGTAAAAAAACAAAATTTTCACCCCAACAAATGTATAAAATATTTTTTCGTCTATATATATTTGATTTAATCATGATGGGCCTACGTTCATAAAGACCCTACCCGGCATGCCGCTAAATATAGCCATGTTGAATTTTAAATAAATAAAAAACAAATATATAAAAGAAAATACTTTGATAAATAAATGTGTAAACTTTAATTAGCAAAGTATCTCAATTTTAGGACATGGATATTTAAGTTATGATTTAAAATTTAGGAGCTTAGGTTATAAGGTGTAGAATTTAAGGTTTAAAGTTAAAATTTAGAGTCTAAGGTTTAATGTGTAGGTTTTTAGGGTGTTAGAGAGAATTCAAGTTTTAAATTTTATAGCTTAATATAAAATATTGTATAAATTTATATACACAACTTATGTATCAAAATATAATTTATTTATAAAACTATGATAATATCATTCCATTTTCATTGCCGACAATAATGATATAGGTGATAAAGAATTGCTTCCTTTATAATCCAAAAGCCCATAATTGCCGACACTAATGATATAGCTATGGTCTCGTATTATCTGTGATTTTTCGGCGATAGAGAATTTTCTTTCAGATCTGAACAATGAGGATGTGAAAAAGGAAGAAGCTAAATATATCCTTATTATACGTTGGTCGAACGATGGATGGTGTAGTTTAGAGTAATTTTGAGGTTTTAAGAGTTTTAGGTTTGGATTGAGTTTTGTGAATTTTAAAGTAATTTTGAGAAAAAAAATCAAAACTTATAGATAGGTAGAAGACAATGAGGTGAGCTCGTCGGTGTCTTAAGTGGTAAGAAAAAATGAAAAAGAGTGATGATTTCAACGTCAGATTGAAACATGGATAAAAGCGTAATACTTTCTTTGGGGAAAAAAATAAAATAAAATAAAAAAATAAAATGAAAGAAAATGATCTGGGTGACACGTAACTGCTATGTCAGTAAAAAGAAGCTCGCACCAGTAGATATGACCGTCATGTAATTATATTATTTTTAATTTAACGTCAGAGTGATCAAAATACGAACAAATAAAAAATTCAATAATTAAATAAAAAAACTTTAATGAAAAAAATTGAGGGATGTAATTTATGATTTATTCTTTTAAAAAAGCTATGAGTTATATTACAGTTTGATTTTTTTTTTAAAATTTGAACTAAAATGAGCCAAACTAGATTCAACAGTCTTTTCTTTTTGCTATCTATAAATTTATTATTTCACAAAATTATATAATTAATACCCCTTTGAGTTTAAATAAATTTTATTCTATTATGAATTAATTACTCGAGCTAAGTCTGTTAGACATTCAAAATACATTACCCATAGTTTTATCTTTAAATCTTCAGACAAATATATTAGTAAGATTTCTGTACAACTTGAGTTAATTATTTCGTGACGTGGATTTTAATTTATCTTGAGTTATATCTTGAATTTGATATTTAAATTGTGTAGAGCTCAACTTGTTAGAAATTTAAAATTTATTCAAAGTACAAAAATGAATCTAAATTCAAACGTAAGTGATAAGTTTTTTTCAAATCAATTCTAAAAATAAATTGAGTTACAAGTTACAAAATGAAAATGTGAATTTTTTAATAGTCAATTTGAGAGGATGAGTCTACCACGCTCGACAAGCATCGCTGAGCACCACTAACGATAAACACCATTAAATTAATTTATAAAATTAAAAATCTAAAGGACTAAACATATAATTATAAATGATTTAAACATATAATTATAAACTATTTAAACATATAATTATAAATTATTTTCCACATATATAATATTTTTTATTCTTTTTTTAAATAATTGGATCTATTACCAACATTAGTCAATTTAAAAACCCTAAACCTAAAATCTTAAACCTAAAACCCTAAACACATAAACCATAAAGCCTAAACCTTAAACTCTAACTTTGAATTTTGGGTTTAGGCTTTTGGGTTTCAGGTTTTGGGTTTAAGGTGTCATGTTTAGAGTTTAGGGTTTAGGCTTTAGAGTTTAATAATTGGTATTTGATCCAATTATTTTAAAAAAAGATTAAAAAATTATATATAGAAAATAATTTAATTAATATTTTATTTTAAATAATTTATAGTTATATGTTTAAATAATTTAAAATTATATGTTTAGTCCTTTAGATTTTTAATCTTTAGTAGTGCTCAAAGGTGCTCGTCGAGCGTTCTAGAATTTTCTCAATTCGATATTACATTTGAAAAGTACAATGATAAATGTTTTTGGACTGTTTGGTTTAAAATTAAACGATTAAAATTACTCATAAAATTATTTTTAAGTAGATAAACTATTTATTTTAAATATTATCTTTAAAAATACAAAACATTATGATATAAATTAAGACAAATGAATAATTTTATTCTATTAAAAATGAATAATTTTATTTAAAAAAACTTTTAAAAAATCTAAAAATTCTAATTTTGAAAAATATAATATAAATACACGGAATACTATCTAGGTTCAATTTGGGCATTATTGTCTCAATATTCCCTTTTGGGGAAAAAATCTAATAACCACCCCCTTTGAACTACATTTGGAAAAATACCCCTCATTCTGCACACATAAGCAGGGTTTGCGTTTTGCACAACGCGAATTGCTAATTCGCGTTCAACGAAATGCGAATTTTGGCTCATGTGGCGCCGCCTTCCGTATAATCGTTTATTTTAATTGGTTAACATAACTCGCGTTTACCGGAACGCGAGTTCTGCGATAAATCACACTAAATGGCATGAAGATATCGTGGCAGATGGTCAAGGTACTTGTGTTCAATGGAACGCGAATTCATCATGTAATTGCTGAATATGCATGGATTGATAGGCATGTTGTAGATGAATTTGCACTGTGTTGGGTGATAATTTTTCTTGTTATTGAACATCGACGTCTTACTATGGATTCATCTCTGTAAAACGGTGTAAAAATAATCTAGTATAAGGTATTGGAACGTTGGTAAAAAGTGCGTTAAAAACGCTATATAGCCTTGTTTTTGTACATTGAGTAACATCAAAACAAGTGTCGATAGGCATGTTTTAGGTGAATTTGCACTGTGTTGGGGGATAATTTTTCTTGTTATTGAACATTGATGTCAAACTATGGATTCATCTCTGTAAAACGGTGTAAAAATAATCTAGTATAAGGTATTGGAACGTTAGTAAAAAGTGAGCTAAAAACGTTATATAGCCTTGTTTTTGTGCATTGAGTAACATCAAAACAAGTGTCGGTAGACATGTTTAATTTGATTTTGGGCAAGAACGTGTGATAATTTCTCTAGTTATAGAACTTTTACATCGTAGTACGATAACATAATTTAACAAAAGTCCACAAATCAAGGAGTCTATTTTATCTGAACATGTTTAAATATCGCATTGAAAATGCCATGTTGTCCTTTTTTTATCATGAAGAACATGGAAACAAATGGTAGACAAACATGTGTAATTCGATTTTTGTATATTTTATCGGATCCTCTCGCCAATGTTTAAAGTTAGAAGGCAATAAAATGCTATGGAACCCTTTCCTTTTATAATTTAAAAAGTATAGTTAGAAGAACAACTAGTTGATTCGAGGCCCTGTCCTAAGAGGACATTTTCTCCTGTCGTGTCTAGGGTTCCTACATTTTGTACACAACCTAGGTTGCCCTATCCGTTCTTTTGGAACCATATCCTCGGCACAATGAATCCTAGTTGAGCATGGGTGACCTTTTTTCTTGCGTCGCAAGGAAGGATCTGGCCGTATCTTAGGTTCATCGTCGACTAATGCATGATCGTGTTCATTTCCGATAGGAGGAAACTCGTTGCGGTATACCTTGAAAACGTTTTCAAGTTGGTATACCGGATCAACAAGTGTCAGCGTCGAAATGAACAAATGCACATGCAGCAAATGTGTGCGCACACGGGTACTTGAAAGTCTGAAAACGTCCTCAGTCACATGTTCTTCATCGTAGGTTAACAACGTAATTGTTCTGCATGATGCCTTCAAGCGGGCGCAAATATTCAGTAACCTGAAAGCTGTGTTCATGACGGGAGAAACATATAGCACCCATCGCGTTTGTTTGTGACATGGATATCTGAAATGTTTGCTGGAGATCTGGATGGAACTTGTGGCCACCTTTCATCCAGTTCATTGCTTGTTTTCCCAAGGTTGCAAAAAGGGTAGCCAGTCGATAATATGCCGCCTTGACAACGGATGTGATAGGTAAATGACTTATTCCCTTCAGAGACGAATTGATCGCCTTAGCCAAGTTTGTTTTCATGTGACCATATCGATGCCCCCCATCATAACATCGTAGCCATTTCTCCCTCGGGATATCATCGATATAATTATATCCATCTATATTCCTTAATCACAACTCCTCTAACAGCTCCTCAAACTCATCAGCTCGGTGTGCGTTTCCTATTAAATAAAAGATTGAATAATTAATAAGAAATAATACTAAATGGCATGACAATGATATAATTTTGATAGTGAAAGGCTTACCCATACGAAGAACCATTATACGCTCATCATCATTCTTGTATCCCTGGTAGTAGTTGGCAGCAATGTGTCGTAAACAAAACCTATGATGAATAAATAGAGGTTCCCAAGATGGGCCCAATTGCGCGATGGATCCCCAAATCCCTACGCTTCTGTCTAAAATAATACATATCCCGTCTGGTTTTTCTCGTAGAACACGACGCATGACATATCTCGTCTGGTTTTTCTTGTAGTACACAACATATCTGTATCGATACGGGTATGAATTTCAAAGGCATATCGGTACGGTCCTCAAGCATATCGGTACATGTATTCAAAACAAGAAATTCTAGTAGCCAAAAGGCGTACCGGTACGGTTTCCCGTGTACCGACACCAGACCAATTTTTTAGTTATGCATACCGATACGGTTACCAGGCGTATCGGTATGCCTAGGTAATTTTTCCCAGATTGAGCCAAGATAGGTCCCCGCGTACCGATCCTTGAGGACCCGTACCAGTACGGACAAATCTGTAATCACCTCTTGGTCGAACATATGACACTTTGGCTCAATCTAGCATGCCCCAAACAATATCTAGTCATCATATAACATCCCAAGCACTATTTCCACAATCATATGAGCATGGTAAAGGATCATACACTACATATCAAAACCTAACAAAGGTCCTATAGGCATGATCTCTACCCAAACATGCAAAACATGTCCCAACCCCTCAAGGCAAGGTATAAAGCATCATACAAGTCCAAAACACCAAATATAACTTGTACAAACAGGGAGTAACCAAAATAACCCTCCCAATTACAACTTGGTCACATTACCTCTTATTACTACTAAGTATTTGAAAAACCATACATGAAAATACTTTGTCCATTCGTTCTTCCCTTGCTTACTTGCTGTCTGATAATGCCTATCTCTCTACATTGTTGAGAAAGGAGAGCGTAAGCTATGAGCTTAGTGAAGGAATCTCAAAAACACTCATCAATGCATTTAAAACCATTTTATTTCAAATGAAGTTTATAACGCTCATGCCAAAACCATCTCATGCTTCTATAATCTTTCCAAATATACACATTTAAATCATTTGCAACACATGTATCATGGATTATATCATAAACCTCAATTTAAGCTTCATATGACAAAATCTCTAAATGGCAAACTTAAAGAGCATCTCATGTATAAACCATATTATACAAAACATAATCCATTTCTCACGATACATTATCTCATATATTGGCATTCAAGTGACTCAAAACCAAGTTCCATTCCATTTTATAAAAGCACACCGGATACACAGATTTTCCAAGTGGTTCCTTCGACCACTTCACACATGTCCTCGAATTGGAGCAGCCCTCTATAGTTATAACCTAAAAATCAACCAGCGGGAGAATTGGCACACTCTTGACCCCTCGACCGCTGCGGTTCTCATGGTGGAGCATAGTACACTCTTGACACCTAAACACACATGAGGTGACTTATTATAGTGCACTTTAAACCCTATGGCTAGCCAACTATATCCGATAAAATTTAATCTCATCCACTTGCCAATATACTCAATAAAACCACATTACCTTACTGTTTTACATATGCATCAAATCAAATCAATTTCCAATGCATCAAACCATGTATTCTAGTATTCTCAAAATTCTTTCATAAATCATTTATCATTCTCAGTATCATCATATATGATCATTTTCAACATCTTTCATTTCTAAAACATGCATATAACAGTAGGTAATCAAAATCATAAACATGTGCATGAGATAATATTTTGCAAAACTAAAAACGAGAGCGAGACGTCCGATACTTACTTTTGAGCTTAGACAAGTATTTCAAACTTAATCTAAACTCCCAAAATCTCTTTCAAACCTTTTAAAATCAATAAATCACGTTTCCACTCACCAACAACACAATACCCTTTTGTCGTTGCGAGAATCAAGCTTCAGAAGCTTCCGCAACCTCTCCAAAAGCTAAAGGATCCAACTCCCCTACTTTACCCAATCAAAAACAGAGGATTAATGCACTTCCATGCATGTATAATTCCTAGCAACCAGCAACCATAGCATCACCTCACCAAAAGCCATCAAACACTTATCTAAAACAATCGAAATCACAACCAAGCTCCAATTAAACAAAGCTCAGCCAAAACCTATTGATTTTAACATCTTAACAACATCAATTAACATCTAAAAACATCTTTATAACGTCCTTTTATGCAACACCCCCTACCCGGTCTAGTAGAGAACCGATTCAAAAAGTGTTACCGGAACAAAAACGATGACTGATATGATACTTCTTTTAATTATCTATACAAATTTGAGGGATATTATAAGGATCATTAAAGCATATATCAAGAATCGAAGCAATTTAATCCTTTTATAAACTTAGGGAAGTTAACCAATGATTTCCATGGACTTGCTAAGGTTAATTAACACATTTTTAAACAGGGGTATCGATACACCCACAGGCCGTATCGATACGCTATAGCTAATGTGACACTTAAAAATTCCAGTGCTAAGGGCCCATACCAATAAACATAAAGACATATCGGTATGCCTAGCAATAACCGTTAATTTCGTTAGGTTCCTTAGAACTGTATCGATACGTGACTAAATCATATTGGTACGCGATTAAATTCATTTTATAGACTCGAGAAGGTGTATCGATATGCACGTATTCGTATCGATGCCAAACTATCACCAGAATTCCAGTTACAGAGCACTGTACCGATATGCCATCACCCATATCGGTACACCCCTTAATCCATTACCAAAAATTTAAGCCCGTATCGATACGCCATCACCCGTATTAGTATGGCAAAACCTGTAATGCTAATTTTTATATGGTTTATTAGCGTTTTGCTTGACTGAACCATATCCAAATCCAATGAAACTTTACCAGCAAGTCTATTTAGCTAAAATCTATTAGTATGCCAAATTTTAGGGTCAAATGAATCTGTTTACAACGTTTTCCCTAATTTAGCCCAATTATGATTATAGCCATTTCTAGCAACTTTTAAAAGGTGAGTTTAAGCCCTTAAACTTACACAAGCTAAAAATACATACATATCAAAAAGGGTAAAATTGACTTATGCAACACTTATGCCACCATTCTAGGAGTCTGTAGAGTTGATATACTTTACTTTATCAATGAAGTGACTTGCCAAAAACCTTCTCCGGCCCTGATATCAATCTCAAAATCCCTAAAATGCATGTAAGATGAATGCTTTAGGCATACTTTTCCTAGTGAGGTAGTCATAAACAATGGATTAAGCATAAAATGCAATCTAGCATGCTTCCATATTAGTTATGACAACGAAAATAATGGCATGCAGTTTCAATGGTAATTTAGACATGATCAATGGTTAATATAACAACAATAATCAATGCAATAACAATACTGAACAACATTTCATTTTACATAGCAATAAGTTCCCTTGGATCGATGTACGGTACATGGATACACAAATTCCTACGCCGCACCAAAATTAATAGTGGTCTAGTCCCTCCGTCGCACCAATATGACCATAACTCATTATCCCTTCGCTGCACCACAATAAAGGTCGTAGCCTACCCGTACCAATGAGCTCATGAATTATATGGCATGCCAATTGTATCCAATACTACTCGAATCCAAGGTTCAATATCAATAATCTGATAGCAATAATTCTATGACAATGGATCAATAGCAATAGTTCAATAGCCATGTTTCAATATCGATAAGCAATAGCAATGATTCAATACAATATCTATTGACAATAAATCAATATCAATGTTCCAATGGCCTTATTCAATAATCGATGATCAATGATTCTACATGCCAATGCTTCAATTATTTCGATAACAATAACAAGGCTACAGACAAGGAATCGATGCAATACTTACCAATATAACCATCAACAATGTTCTTATGCAATAACCTTAAAACACAAAGTTAACAATGCAATAATCGATATTCAAAGGTTCAAGAAAGGCACCTAGCCTATCTTCGAGACTCCGACTACACTCACCTTAATTTCTGAAGCTCTTACGGCCCTCAAATTACTACTCTTTTATTCCAAGCTTTAGATGGAGATGATGATCCTTCTTTCCCCAACTCTTGTGATAGGTTAAACAAAGGAGATATTAGAATCAATACTTATGGATTCAAAATCAATACTTAAGCTTAGAAGAACTAATTCTTGGAACTAAACTCCAATGGTTCGAGGAATCATAAAATTGTTTGGGGGCTTAAACTCACCAATCCAATGGCTATCCAATGATGTGGATAAATTAAGGTTCTTGCTTGAGCTAGAGGTTGAAGATAACAATGAAGGTGCTTGCTTATTCTTAAGAAAGATGAAGGAAAATAACAAAGAAATGAGGTTTCAATGGTTACTATAACTTTTGGAAAATGTTTCCAACTCTTCAACCTTTCTTAAATCTACCTGATAGGTTTCCTCTAGCCAAAGTAAACTTATTTTAATTCATTATAATGATCACTCTACCTTACACACAACCAATCATAGGGTTTCCTCCAAGGATAGGTAAACTATAAACAATAATTTCATTTCCCAACACTTAAGATAGGAATAATAGCTATCAATTCTATACCATCTTTCCCCCCAAATTCACAAGGAGCTCACGTGAATATGTTTAAACAATGAGGCGACTCACCTCAAAGTGGGAAAATTATATGAGTGGTCCTTCAACTTTCTAAACTTCACTCTATTACCTCAAACTTTCAATTTTCATAATTTGGTTCCTAATTTGTTTCTAAAAATTCAATTAGGTCCAAAGTCTTTTAAATTAGTCTCATTTAGAGTCTAATACGATGCACTGGCTGTACAAACTAAGTCATTGGAATATTTAGACCTTTTCAATATAGAATTTTTGGATCACTAGTACCTAATTCTGACTAGACTAATTTTCAGGGTGTTACAATTCTCCCCCTTAAGAAAAAATTGCCCTCGAATTTTTACCTGCAATAATGTCGAGATCATCTTATTCTTCCTTGCCCCTCACGTGGTTCATTTATGCAGAAGCCTTAGATTCAGGTATGTATAATGCCTTGGACGAACCACTAGGCTTTCCGAAAGATCCTTGTCTTGCTCTTTTGCCTCGGAATGATCGAGTAGGGGATAACAGATAAGCCAATGTAGAATTAGACTTGACGGTATTTTTAGAGTAATCACGAGATGTATGTGTTGACAAAAGTTGCAAACTAGGAGTTGTCTCTCTTATCTAGAACCACCAATACTATAATGGAATTAGTACTAGGGAAGATCTGGGTTATGGCTTGAGGCTTGGCAGTATATTCGGAACGGGAAGGCTGTGAATAGATATTCTGTTTCGAATCATGATACTTCCCTTTCTTGAAAGACTTAGAAGAAAGTGAGTTATCTCGATATCTCTTTTTAGGCTTGCTTGATCCACCGGCCTTCTGAGCTTTCTGAGCAATTTTAGTAGCCTTAACCCTGTTTACAAGGTCTTGGAAAATGGTAATGCCCAATGCTATAAACATAGGGCGTAGATTATTATTCAGACCATTGATGAACATTCTACACTTCTCCTCCTTCTTGATATATTCTGCCCCGTACCTACAGTACATGCGAAAATCATGGATGTATTGCTCCACAAGACGTCCCCCTTATTTTAGATGAAGGAAGATGTCACACCTCTCACCAAGATAGTACTCACTAATGTATTTCCTTTGAAATTCACACAGGAAAACTCCCAAGTCACCGCTTCTTCGGGGACTGCAAGGATGGTAGTCTCTCACCAATACAACTCTTCATCCACTAGCAAAGAGTGGGCACACTCAAGCTTGTGTTCATCAGAACACTATAATTGCTTAGTCAGGATTCTTAGGGTACTAGCTAGCTAATACACAACGATTTTAGGATTATCGTCATTACGACCGGCAAATAGTAAGCTCAATGTTGAGACAGCTTATTGATGAGAGCTCGGGCATTCAGGATAACAACGATAGGAGGTTAGAAAGTTTCCTCAGCCTTCATCGAGGTCATGAATATTTTGAACATGTCAGCCATGTTCCTATATAATTTGGCTTTAGCAACTAGTACCTCAGGCTTAGGGTCATGTGCTGGAAGATTTTGCAGAATTAAAGTCTCTTCCTCTAATCTCCTTACCATGAGTTGAGGAACTGGAAACATGCTCTCCTATATGAGCCTGATTAGAGTTTGACATCTATAATAAAGAGATAGGGTTAGCCGACAAATCACAATATACAAAAGTAACTCATATGTGGCATAATGCAATCCAATGACAATACAATAACTTTAGTTTAGTCCTAGAATCGACTAAACTCTAGCTCTGATACCACAAATGTAACACCCTACCCGGTCTGGTAGAGAATCGGTTCAGAAAGTGTTACCTAAAGAAAAATGTTGATCGATACAATACTTCGTTTAATTATCTATACAAATTTGAGGGATTTTATAAGGATCATTAAAGCACATATCAAGAATCGGATCAATTTAATCATTTTATAAACTTAGAGAAGTTAATCTATGATTTACATGGACTTGTTAAGGTTAATTAACACATTTTTGAACAGGTGTATCGATACACCCACGGGTCATATCGATATGCTATAGCTAATGTGACTCTTAAAAATTCCAATGACAAGGGCCCGTACCGATACACATAAAGACGTATCGGTACGCCTAGCAATAAATATTAATTCTATTAGGTTCCTCGGACCAGTATCGATACGTGACCAAATCTATCGGTACGCGATTAAATTTATTTTGACATACTCGAGAAGGTGTATCGATATGCACCCATCCGTATCGATGTTGAATTATCACCAGAATTCCAGTTATAGAGCACCGTACCGATACGCCATCACCCGTATCAGTACTCCCTTTAATCTATTACCATAAACTTAAGCCCGTACCGACATGCCATCACCCGTATCAGTGCGGCAAGACATGTAATGCCAATTTTATCTAGTTTATTAGTGTTTTGCTTGATCGAACCATATCCAAATCCAATGAAACTTTACCATTAAGTCTATTTAGCTAAAATCTATTAGCATGTCAAATTTTAGGGTCAAATGAATCCGTTTACTATTTTTCCATAATTTAGGCCAAGTATGCATATATAGCCATTTCTAGCAACTTTTAAAAGGTCAAGTTTAAACCCTTAAACTTACACAAGCCAACAATAATACATGCATATCAAAAAGGGTAAAATTGACTTATGCAACACTTATGCCACCATTCTAGGAGTCTATAGAGTTGATATACTTTACTTAATCAACGAATTGACTTGCCAAAAACCTTCTCCGGTCCGATCTCAATCTCAAAACTCCTTAACATGAAATGCATGGAAGATGAATGCATTAGGTACACTTTTCCAAGTGAGGTAGTCATAAATAATGGATTAAGCATAAAATGCAATCTAGCATGCTTCCATATTAACTATGACAACGAAAATAATGGCATGTAGTTTCAATGGCAATTTAGACATAATCAATGGTCAATATAACAACAATAATCAATGCAACAACAATACTCAATAGCATTTTATTTTACATAACAATAAGTTCCCTTGGATCGATGCACTGTATATGGATACACGAATTCCTACGTTGCACCAAATCAATAGTGGTCTAGTCTCTCCGCCGCACCAATATGGCCATAACACACCCTCCGCCGACCACAATAAAAGTCGTAGCCTACCTATACCAATGAGCTCATGAATTCTATGGCATGCCAATTGTATCCAATACTACTCGAATCCAAGGTTCAATATCAATAATCCGATAGCAATAATTCCATGACAATGGATCAATAATAATAGTTCAATGGCCATGTTTCAATATCGATAAGCAATAGCAATGATTCAATAAAGTATCCAATGACAATAAATCAATATCAATGTTCCAATGGCCTTGTTCAATATTCAATGATTCTATATGTCAATGCTTCAATGATTTCGATAACAATAACAAGGCTACAGACAAGGAATCCATGCAATACTTACCAATATAGCCATCAATAATGTTCTTATGCATTAACCTTAATACACAATGTTAGCAATGCAATAATCGACATTCAAAGGTTCAGGAAAGGCACCTAGCCTATCCCCGATACTCCGACTACACTCACCTTGAATTTTGAAGCCCTACGGCTCTTGGATTACTACTCCCTTATTTCTAGCTTTGGATGGAGATGGATTCAAATCAATACTTAAGCTTAGACGAGCTTTTAGCCAATAAGACTTCTATGGGTTCATGCTTTAAAAGTATGGTTTCAACTATGGTTTTCAAGAACTAATTCTTGGAATTAAACTCCAATGGTTCAAGGAATCATAAAATTGTTTGAGGGCTTAAAATCACCAATCCAAGGGCTATCCAATGATGTAGAGAAATTAAGGAAAACTTGCATAAACGAGGGAGGCGATTGCTTGAGCTAGAGGTTGAAGATAACAATAGAGGTGCATGCTTATTCTTAAGAAATATGGAGGATAGCAAAGAAAGGAGGTCTCGGTGGTTACTATAACTTTTGGAAAATGTTTCCAACTCTTCAAACTTTCTTAAATCTACCCGATAGGTTTCCTCTAGCCAAAGGTAAACTTATTTTAATTCCTTAGAATGATCACTCTACCTCACACACAACCAATCACAGGGTTTCCTCCAAGGATAGGTAAACTATAAACAATAATTTTATTTCCCAACACTTAAGATAGCAATAATAGCTATCAATTCTATACCATCTTTCCCCCTAAATTCACAAGGAGCTCATGTGAATATGTCTAAGCAAGGAGATGACTCACCTCAAAGTGGGATAAATACGGGAGTGGTCCTTCAACTTTCTAAACTCCACTCTATTACCCCTAAACTTTCAATTTTCACAATTTGGTCACTATTGTTTTTCTAAAAATTCAATTAGGTCTAAGATCTTTTAAATTACTCTCAATTAGAGTATAATACGATGCATTAGCCGTACAAACTAAGTCAATAGAATATTTGGACCATTCTGATATAGAATTTTTGATCACCGAAACCTAATTCTGACTAGATCGATTTTCAAGGTGTTACAATTCTCCCCCTTAAGAAAAAATCATCCTCGAATTTTTACCTGCAAAGATGTCGAGATCATCTTCTTCTTCCTTGCCCCTCACGTGGTACATCTGTGCATAAGCCTTAGATTCAGGTCTGTATGATGCCTTGGATGAACCACTAAGCTTTCTGAAAGATCCTTGTCTCGCTCTTTTGCCTCGGAAGGATCGAGTAGGGGATAACGGATTAGCCAATGTAGAAGTAGACTTGACGATATTTTTAGGGCAATCACGAATGAGATGCCCATCTCGCCACAGAAAATGCATGCTCTAGACTTCTTACGGTATTGCCCTACAAGATGCATGTGTTGACAAAAGTTGCAAACTGGGAGTTGCGTCTCTTGTATAGAACCACCAATACTATCGATGAAATTAGTACTAAGGAAGAACTGGTTATAGCTTGCGGCTTGGCAATATATTCAGAACGGGAAGGCCGTGAATATATATTCTGTTTCGAATCATGATACTTTTCTTTCTGGAAAGACTCAGAAGAATGAGAGTCATCTCAATATCTCTTTTTAGACTTGCCTGATCCACCAGCCTTTTGAGCTCTCTGAGCAATTTTAGTAGCCTTAATCCTGTTCACAAGGCCTTGAAAAATGATAATGCCTAATGCCGTAAACATAGGGCGCAGATCATCATTCAGTTCATTGATGAACATTATACACTTCTCCTCCTCCTTCTTGATGTATTCGGCCCCATACCAGTAGTACTTGAAAAAAATCATGGATGTATTGCTCCCCAAGTCATCCCCCTTGTTTTAGATGAAGGAAGATGTCGCGTCTCTCAGCATGATATTACTTACTAATATATTTATTCCAAAATTCACGAAAAAAAACTCCCAAGTCACTGCTTCTTAGGGGAATACAAAGATGGTAGTCTCCCACAAATACAGTGCTTCATCTGCTAGCAAGGAGAAGGCACACTCAAGCTTGTGTTCATCGGAGCACTGTAATTGCTTAGTCAGGATTCTTAGAGTACTATCCAGTCAATACTTAGCAATTTCAGGATTATCGTCATTATGACCGATAAAGAGTAAGCAAATAGCTTATCGATGGGAGCTCGGGCATTCGAGATAACAACGATAAGAGGTTGAAAAGTTTGCTTAGCCTTCATCGAGGTCATGAATATTTTAAACATTTCAACCATGTTCCTATAGCATTCAGCTTGAGCAACTTGTACCTCGGGGGTCAGGGTCCTATGTTGGAGGATTTTGTAACACCCCCTACCCCGGGTTGGTAGCAAACCAATTCAGGAGCATTACCGAGTACATTACAAACAAGAACGAGGCAAGAATAGGTTAACTCATCCCTACTAGATGACTTACTTAACTAGCAATTAATCAAGTATTTATAACTTAACATGTAAGCAATCTCAATTGCAAGACGTTACAGGTTACCAATTAATTCAATTAACATCATCATACAATCACATTCGAATAACCTAAGAGCAAACATGCTTCCATTTTCATTTCATAGTTCCTTAGATTGATACATATAACATTTCATACATAACATACTAAACATGATCAGTTGCACATACCTTGATTCCAAGCAAGCAAAATGCCAAGCCTTACCAATCGGCATTTACAATTCAAACTTACAAGATCACATGCAAGGCATTCGAATGTTCACACAAGACTATCTTATTTCACAAGCTATTAGAATGGTACAAGGCTAGATCAATTTCTTTGAACGTTCAATATATACATATCAATATGCGCAACAACATATTTCATTACATAGGATTTGAGTTCATTAATTGATTTACAATAACAACCAAGATCATAACATGATAAGCCCATTCAAAACAATCTATATATATACAAGTTCAAGTATCCAAAATGCATGCACAAGTCATTATACAAATTAAGTGCCACCAACTAGGGGAGTACAAAACAAATATGAACCATACTTTAGCTATGCTTGTGTCTTGCTTCGAGCTCAAGAATTCTAGCTTCAGGATCAAGCAAAAGATCGAATCCTTTATCTTGTGGCTGGGAAGAATAAAAACAAGAGCGATAAGTACAAGGATGTACTTAGTGAGGTAGTAACTAGTTCTAACCAATTAATAAGACATGTATCAATTAGCTAAGTTTGAGCCTAGACAAGGTTGGAAACATTCGAATTCAAGCTTTTCTCAATCTTCATTTCAAGTCAAGTAACATATTCAAGCAATATACACATTTCAATTAAAGTCAAGTACATATTCAGGCAATATACATGCATCTCAAGTCAAATATAAACACTTTTCCTTTCAAGTTTGTTATTCAAGACAAGTTTACAAATAGTACTCATGAATTCAAGTAAGATCAAGATCTATTTCAAGTATTAATCATGTAGCAAGAAGTTCAAGTACACAAGTCAAGTAACAAATAGTTCAAGTTTACATGTTTGTCATTTCAAGAATACATGTCAAGTAATCCAAGTAGTAATTCAAGTAATCAAGCGTACATGTCAAGTAATACAAGTATTCAAATTTACATGTCAAGTATTCCAAGTATTTAATGTTATATTAGCTCATTTATTATCTTTTAACACAATCCTTGGTTCATAGTTTGACTAGATAATCAAGTCTCCAACCAACTGTGCCACAAGATGTACCGCAGTACTAGTCAACCCTCCTACTGTCGCCAAAGACCACATACGTACCCTCTATCTGTCGCCAAGTAGGGGCCTTAGCCCTGGACTGTAGTCCACCCTGACACAATGAGCTCTATACTCTAAGGCATGCTCTTCTACCTATTCAACTAGCAACCAAGGTTGCTTGATTACACTTTATTTATTCAAGGATTTCAAGCTTTTCAAGTTCAAGAATCAATTCAAGCAAGGTATAGTAGCATTATGCTTTAGCCCTTAGGCCAATTGAGCCTTAGCTCATCATTTTGCAATCTAACTGGTTATTCAAGTAAACATTTTACATATGCCATCTTAGGCATCAAGCAAGATCTTTATTTCATGAGTTAATTCATGTTATCAAGTATTTTCATCATAGAAATCTATACAAGCAAGCATTCAATGGTTCACACCCAAGGCATCAAGAATTAAGCATTTACAAAATAGAGCAATATCAAGCAAGCATTATAATAAATCATATCCAAGGCATGGAATCATACATTTGTTTTCACTTTTCTTTCTAATTAATTTATCAATTTGCATGCTATTACTTACTCACAATTTTAGTTTAGTTCAATCTTCCCTTTTATTCATATTCAAGTTAAATTAAGATCATTAACATGGAATATATATGGCAAGAAGATAGTCAAGCATATTTGGTTAGGACCTAATTCCTAACCCTATTGTAAACTACACTCATAATACTCCAAGCTAGCTAGTCTCGCAAGACTATCCCCTTTTTCTTGTCCCTTGAATGCTCGACTTTAGATCCTTCTCCAAAGTCCTCTCCTTGCTCTAATAAATCACATAGATAGAACAAGGTCAAAACATGTAATCACAAAATCATTCAACATAGCAACAAGGTTAATACATCACATATACAAGACCAATAACATCTAAACTGCTGCTACCAGGCAGCAGGTGCACTGCTTACTTAAACGTTCATAAATTTCATTATGTACATCAGAATTTCAATTGGTTTAAACCATTGGAAAGCTAACTTATTTTTATTTCTAACCATATAGGCCTTGCATTTTAGTTCTTTGCCAATTAATACAGTTTTTAGCTTAAAGACAGGGTAGTTTACGTCACTGGACAATTTGCACTGTCCCTAGTGTTTCTTCTCTACAATTCATTCTACAATCCAGAATTCAGTTCTGTTTTCTCCTAATGAATTTAGACATGTTAAATCATTGTCCATAAAATTTTCAGCCTTAAATTTCCTTTATACAATTTATGGTGATTTTTCAAAGTTACTGCCCAGAATAGAGTTTTCTAGGCAGATTTCACTAAGCTAGATTTTTAGCTTCATAATTCCTCCAAACAAGATTCTAACATTGTAATTCAACTTATTTTCATGTTCTTACATGTCTAGGTCAGTTTAATTCACTTATCTATGTGATCATAACAAGACATTATAGTGCTAAGTTCAATTTGATCTTTTTGATCAACAACATTCCTCTCATTCACCATTTGAGCAGTCCATTACCTAGCTTTAACTAATCCAATTATATGAACTCATTTTCCAGCAAGATAATTACTCTATTCAAGTCTCAATTCGCTTAGCAATGTGATCAAAACAGGTTAGCATGTATAACCAAACATGTTTACACATTTTCAATTAACAAAACAGTCCCTACACTTATGTGTGTGATTCGAACAACCCTCAATTCATCAATTTAATCCTAAACATCTTTAAAATCATAAAACAATCCCTATCCTCAATTTCCAGCAACTATACACATTTCCTTAGCAATTTGATCAATAACACTCCATTCGAATAACCAAAGGAACATAGCATGGAATGTTCTTTAAACAATTTCATTACCACAAAATCATAGAAACCTATTGATCAAATTCAAGCCATGTAATTTTTCTTCCTATCTTCCAAAGCTTCTAATTAGGCTAATTTCTATGCATGCATTTCAATTGAGTACAATTTCATACTAATCAAACAATCCAATTTACTACAAGATCACAATAAGCAAAGAACAAGGAATTTACCTCCTACACAAGGCTCTTAACGCACCAAGCTCAAGCAATTAAAATGATCACTATAATTTTTCTCTCATTCTCTCTATTCGGTTGTTGGAATATTGAAGGATGAAGATGATGATTCATTAGATCTCTCTCCTCTAAATGACACAAGTTCCGTGAACTCTCCTACCCCTTAACACATTGCTCGGTTTCCAATTAACAAGTGTCCAAGGTTAAAATTTTAAGTTTATTTGCATGCAATCCAGTAGCATCTCAAATGTTTCGATTAGGTCCCTTATACAATTGCTTACATGATTCCTCTTTATTTCAATTTAATCCCTATACACTTATTTAATAAATCAAGTATTACAATTGAACCATTAATTTAACTCTCCAATTCTTAATATACTTCTAAGCAAATTTTTAGGGTATTACAATTATCACCCTTAAAATAAATTCGCCCTCGAATTTAACTGAATCGAATAGGTAAGGATATTGCTTCCTCATCGTAGCCTCAGGTTCCCAAGTAGCCTCTTCCATTTTATGATTCCTCCATAACACTTTCTCCAAGGGAACATTATTGTTTCGGAGTCTTCTAACTTCTTTGTCAAGTATTCGTATTGGCTCTTCTTCATATGATAGGTAGGGATTCAACTCAACTTCTTCAGGTTCTAGAACATGGGATGGGTCAGATCTATATATTCAGAGCATAGATACGTGAAAGACATTATGAATATTGTCAAATTCACCGGGAAGAGCCAATCGATAGGCCACTGGCCCTATCCTTTCAATGATTTCAAACGGACCAATAAATCAGGGACTGAGTTTCCCTTTTCTTCCAAACCGAAAGACTTTCTTCCAAGGGGACACGTTTAGAAAGACCTTGTGTCCAACATTGTATTGGATGTCTCTCCTTTTCAAGTATGCATAGGCTTTCTGTCTATCAAAGGCTTGCTTAAATCGATCATGTATGATCTTCACTTGTTCTTCGGTTTCTCTGAGCAATTAAAGTCCCAAAACCTTGTTTTCTTCCAGTTCAGACCAACACAAGAGAGTTCTACATTTTCTTCTATATAGAGCTTCAAATGGTGCCATATGAATAGATGTCTGGTAGCTATTGTTATAAGCAAATTCTACTAGGGGTAGAGATTTCTCCCAGTTCTTTCTGAAGTCTATAACACAAGCACGTAGCATGTCTTCAAGTACTTGAATGATTCTTTCAGATTGTCCATCTGATTGAGGATGAAAGGTTGTACTGAGGTGCACTTTAGCTCCTAGAGCCTTCTGCAAGGAATTCCAGAATCGAGAAGCAAATCTGGGGTCTCGATCGGAAATTATAGCTGTAGGTACACCGTGTAATCGAATCACTTTACAAATGTATAGCTCGGCTAAGGTTTCCAAGCTCATGTTCATTCGAACATGGATGAAATGAGTAGACTTTGTGAATCTATCAACAATCACCCATACAACATCGTTCTTTCTTAGAGTGGAAGGAAGACCAGTAACAAAGTCCATTGTAATCCGATCCCATTTCCACTGAGGGAATTTGATTGGTTCAAGCAATCCAGTAGGGACTTGATGCTCGGCTTTGACCCTCTGACAAGTTAAGCACTTTGAAACAAAGTCTGTGATAGCCGATTTCATGACTGACCACCAGTATAGTGGCTTTAGGTCCTTGTACATCTTAACCAATCCAGGGTGAATCGAGAAAGAGCTTTGGTGAGCTTCTTGTAATATCTCGTGTCTTAGTTCTTCGTTGTTAGGAACACATAATCTATCCTTGAAATAGAGGAGTCCATTCGAATTAAGGGAGAAGTCGGAATTAAATTCAGAGTCTAGCTTGGACATGATCTTTTGAAGATCTAGATCAATTTGTTAGAGTTCTTTGATTCTCGAGATTAGACTAGATTGAACTTGAAGTTCAGATAAGAATTTTTGTCTTTTGGATAAACGAAAATGAACATTGATAGCCAAGGAAGCTACGAACGAATGGACAATATCATTAAGGAAGGTTTTTGAATAGTTACTTGCAAGTCAAGAAAGGTCTAATTCGAATGGATTATTCTAGGATTTAGATTTTGAGGAGTTACCCGAGTATGGTCTACGACTAACGACATCAGCAACCACGTTTGCTTTCCCTGGATGGTAGTCGATAACTAAATCGTAGTCTTTAAGTAACTCTACCCATCTCCTTTGCCTTAAATTCAAGTTTTTTTGAGTTAGGAGGTATTTGTGGCTCTTATGGTTTGTGAGCAAGTTGCATTTCTCCCCGTACAAGTAATGTCTCCAGACTTTGAGTGCAAACATGATAGCTTCCAATTCCAGATCGTTAGTAAGGTAGTTTGACTCGTGTGGTTTTAGTTGCCTTGAAGCATAAGCTACCACGTTTCCATCTTGCATCAGGACACATCCTAGTCCCAAATGAGATACATCACTGTAAATAGTGTACTCCTTGCCCGATACTGTTTGGATGAGAATCGGAGCATGAGTTAGGGCTTGTTTAAGCTGATCGAAGCTTCGTTGTTGGTTCTCCGACCAAACAAAGGGTGTATCTTTGCGAGTTAGCTTGGTCAAACTTGTGGCAATGGATGAGAATCCTTTGACAAAAAGTCGATAATACCTTGCTAAACTGAGAAAGCTTATGACCTCACCAACTTTCCTCGGAGGTCTCTAATCCAAGATGGATTGAATTTTCCTTGGATCTACTTTAATCCATTCTGCCGAGATGAAATGGCCAAGGAACGACACTTTTGATAGCCAAAATTCGCATTTAGAGAACTTTGCAAACAATTAACGTTCTCGGAGAGTTTGAAATACAATTCGAAGGTGTTCAGAATGTTCTTCCTTATTTCGAGAATACACCAAAATGTCATCAATAAAAACAACCACGAACTTGTCAAGATAGGGCTTGAATACACGGTTCATGAGATCCATGAAAGCAACCGGAGCATTCGTTAACCCGAATGGCATTACAAGGAATTCAAAATGGCCATATCCAGTACGAAAGGCTGTCTTGGGTACATCTTATTCTTTTACCCTCATTTGGTAGTATCCTGATCGTAGATCGGTCTTTGAGAATACTGCAACATCCTTGAGTTGATCGAAAAAATCTTCAATCCTTGGGAGAGGATATCGATTCTTGATAGTAAGCATGTTCGATTGTTTGTAGTCAATACAGAGTCTCATAGTCCCGCCTTTCTTCTTCAAGAACAAGACTAGAGCACCCTAGGGAGACGAACTAGGCCTAATGAAACCATTGTCTTGTAGCTCTTGGAGTTGCTTCTTGAGTTCTTTAAACTCAACAAGTGTCATTCGATAAGGTGTGATGGACACCAGAGTTGTTCCAGGTTGGACATCGATCCCGAATTCTACTTCTCTGGTTAGAGGGAGACCAGGGAGTTCCTTGGGAAAAACATCGGGATATTCAGATACATTAGGCACACTAGGTAAGCCGAATTCAAGTTCATCTTGTAAGACCATAGTAGCAAAGATTGAGGTCGGTTTCTTGTCAATTAGAAGAATTGATTCCTTTCCTAAACCTCAGAGGTAAAGTCTCCTATTTAGGCAATCTATCCAGGCTTCATGCTTGCTTAACCAATCTAGTCCCAGTACTAGATCAAACTCACAAGTTGGTAGTACATATAGATTAAGAAGAAAATGGTACATTTCGAATGAATAGGGGACAATTTCTACAGATAAAACTTATGTTTGTAATTCCCCTTATAGGGTTCAAAACTACAAGGCTTTGCTTTACAATTTCAGGCTTTAAGTTCAACTTTTCAATCAAGGTTGAGTATACAAAAGAATGAGTGGATGTAATATCCCAATTTTGGACTAGTGACTAAAATGTAATTTTTGAAAGTTTAGGGGGTGAAAGTATGACCTTGGAAAAGTTTAGGGACTAAAGTGTAAATTTCCCAAATAAGTAATTTTATTCAGTATAAGAGTGAATTAGATCGAGATAAGTACCTTGGTATCAATTTTAAGAATTAAGATGCAGTAAAAGGTATCGAATTTGGATCGAATAAAATTGTTAAGCGTGCTTAGGCCAGGGAAATACTAGGATGATTGACCTCCGAGAAGGTTCCATAAAAGTGTTTCTAATCGATATTTTGGAACTTGGTAAGAGTAGGGAATATTCGTACGGATTATCGATAAAGGATTTTTAAGAGAAATGTTACTCTTTGAGGATTTTCGATAATTATCGGAATATTAGATTGAGTTAGGAAAATTCAGTCTAAGTTTTGGAAAAGGAAGTTTTTGAGATAATAGAGTTTATTTCCTGAATATGGAAATATGGAATTTTGGAATAAATCCGATAGTTCAGAAAAGGTAAAATCGCGGTAGAAGTATTTTACGAATATTGGGAGATCGGATCGAATCGAAATTTTAGAGGTTGTTCCATAAGCCAAGGAAAAGTTCTAAAATAATATTTGAGGAATAAGTGAGTTGAATTGGTTAATTTCAAAGTTTGGTAAAAATCTGAGAAAAAATTAAATAGGAATTGAAGTTTAGTGACCAAAATGGAAGTTCTAAAAGTTTTGTGGCCAAAGTATAAACTTTGGAAAAGTTTAGGGAAGTTCTAAAAGTTTTGTTACCCGAATTTTTCATACGAGGCTTATGTTAGTGGCTATAAAGTTTTAAAGTTCAAAGGACTTCCTAGGGCTCAACTTACCTTTACGCCCAAACCTTATCACCTTTTTCCACGATGAAACCTTCAGAAACACATGATCACCAACCTCATACTCAATCTCCCTTCGCTTGAAATCAGCATAGGACTTTTGCTGATCTGAAGCTGCCTTCAAACTATCGCTGATAAGCTTTACTTTCTCGTTGGTATCTTTCAACGTATTTGGCAAAGAAACATAATTCTCTCCTACCTTTGCCTAACAAAGCAGCGTATGATATCTTCTAGCATACAAAGCCTTGTATGGATCCATTGGGATAATGGCTTGATAATTATTATTATAAGCAAACTCCACTAACGGCAACTGCTTCTCCCATGATCCTTGAAAATCTATAACACAATACCGCAACATATCCTCAAGCACTTGGATAACACGTTTCGACTGACCATCCGATTGCGGATGATACGAGGTACTAAAGTTCAACCGTATACCCAAGGCCCTATATAAACACCTCCAAAAACCTCGCGGTGAAACGTGAATCTCTATCTGACACAATGGACTTCGGCACCCCATGCAACGTCACGATCTTAGCGATATACAACTCTGCTAACTTATCCAAAGTATACATCGTATGCACAGCCATGAAATGTGCACACTTTGTAAACCTATCCAAGATCACCCAAACAGAATTCTTATTTGACGGTGTCATAGGCAACCCAGACATAAAATCCATGGTAATCTTCTCCTACTTCCACTCGAGAACCCTCAACGGTTGTAACAATCCCAAAGGAAACTGATGTTCTGCCTTAACAAGTTGGAAAACCATACAACGAGCCACAAACTCTGTAATATCCTTTTTCAAATCAATTAATAATATTCCTTCTTCAAGTCCTGATACATCTTCATACTCCCTGGATGCATTGCAAAAGGACTCAAATGTGCCTTAGTCAAGATAGTGTGCCTCAACTCTTCATTACTGCACCACTACTCGATCTTTGAAACACAAAACCCCGTCCTCACTAAAGCCAAAATCCATTCTATTCCCATCCAAGATATCCTTAATATGTTGTACTAACTCATCATCAAAAGGTTGCTTCTCCTTGATCAACTATAACATCGAAGGCTTCACTTATAACTCTGCTAGCAGCCCACCATCTCGTGATACACTTAGTCGTGCAAACATCACTCTCAAATCCACTGCAACCTTTCTACTCAAAGCATCTGCTACTATATTTACTTTTTCAGGGTGGTACTTAATGGTCAGATCATAATCCTGCAACAGTTCCAACCACCTTCGCTACCTAAGATTTAACTCTTTCTAAGACATCAGGTACTTCAAACTTTTGTGATCAGTGTATACAACACACTTCTCACCGTAGAAATTGTGTCGTCAAATTTTCAAGGCAAACACCATCGCTGCCAACTCAAGATCGTGCGTGGGGTAATTACGCTCATGCACCTTCAACTGTCTAGATGCATACGCGACTACACTTCCTTCCTGCATTAACACGCATCCCAAACCCATGTAGGATGCATCACTATACACAACAAACTCCTTCCCTGACTCCGGCTGAATCAAGATTGGAGCATGTGTCAAAGCTTCCTTCAGCTTGTCAAAAGCATGTTGCCTAACTTCCGTCCACTCAAAACTTACATCCTTCAGCAACAACTTCGTCAAAGGTGTTGCGATCTTCAAAAACCCATCCATAAACCGTTGATAATATCCTGCCAACCCTAAAAAACTACAAACCTTCGAGACAGATTTTGATGTCCTCTAATTCACAATGGCCTTAACTTTCTACGGATCCACGCAAATTCATTCGGTCAACATAACATGCCCAAGAAAAACCACCTCATTGACCCAGAACTCACACTTACTTAATTTGGCGTAAAGCTTGTTATCCAATAAGACTTGCAACACTATTTAGATATGCCGATCGTGATCCTCCTCAGCACGTGAGCACACAGGGATATCATCGATGAACAATACCATGAATTGATCCAAAAACTCATGAAACACCCTATTCATCATATCCATGAACATTGTTGGCGTATTCGTCAACCAAACGGCATCACTAGGAATTCGTAATGCCCATAACGTGTGTAAAAAGCTATCTTCGACACATCCCTATCATTCACTTTCAACTGATAGTATCCTGACCGCATATCTATCTTTGAAAACACCGTAGCTCCCTAGAACTGATCAAATAGATCAATGATCCTCGGCAATCGGTACTTGTTCTTGATTGTCAACTTATTTAACTGTCGATAATCAATTCACATCATCATCGTGCCATCTTTCTTCTTCACAAACAACACCAGGACACCCCACGGTGACACTTGGATGAATGAAGCCCCAATCAAGCAACTCATGAAACTGCGTCTTCAGCTCTTTTAACTCCTTTGGTGCCATACGGTATGGAGAAATCAATACCGGAGCCATATTCACATATGTCTCTATGCGAAACTCCACCTCCCTCTCCGGCGGCAAATACAACAACTCTTCCGGAAATACTCCTAGAAAGTCACAAACAGTGCGAATATCATGGGAACGCGCTTTCTTCATATTTGAAATCATCATATAGGCTAGGCATGCTTGACCCCCGAACTCCACCAACCTTCGCGCTTCTAACGCTGAAACCACATTTGACATAAACTTGATATTTTTGCCCACAACCACAACTTTATAATTTTCGGCAAGTTTCAAAGAAACCCATTTGGCTTCAAAATCCACTACAGCCTTGTGATGCGACAACTAATCCATACCCAGAATCACGTCAAAATCGTGAAACGATAAGTCCATCAAGCCAGCTTCAAACACATGTCCCTGAACCACCAAGGGAAAACTTCTATACAACTTTCTAGCCACAACCTTCTCACCAAAGAAACTGGTAGCCCGCATACCAACATCTAACAACTCAACAGGTAAATCCAACAAACATGCATGCACGTGCAAAATGTAGGAATGTGTAGAACTGGAATCAAAGACAACAAAGGTATAAACTGCAAGGTAAAGGTACATGCAATCACATCGGTATCATTTCTCCTAACAAGGTGAGAAAAACCCCCGTCGGTCTACCATCCTCTGGCTAAACCACTACAGTATGCGCCACTGCTCTCTGCCCATCATCTGAGCACTGGAAATGCCCACGGCCGCGCCCACAACCTCTCTACGCTCCAACAACTGGTGCATTAACCTGACCCTCTATGGCTAACTACAAAAAATCCCTACGAAGATGATCCCTCGATCCACAACTCCAACATGTGCCTATAGTACCCCCAGCACTCTCCTAAATGACTCTGGCCACATCTCATACACTCGGGAACCCCAGCATGAGCACCCTGACCTTGAAAACCACGGCCAGCACCATATCCTCCCCGTCTTTGATCTGGACAATACCTTCAGTCTCTCTGCTTCTTATAACGGTCTTGACCAACATCAGACTCTGCGCTTCTTTTACCAGAAGAATAACCTCCAGAACAAGCAAACAAACCTAAATTCTGTTCTATATCCTTCACCCGTGACACCAGACCATCAAACTTCGTATAATCTGTAGCTAACATATATGTCTTCACTTCTTTGATCAACCCAAAATAGAATCAATCACACCTCTCACGCTCGTGAGGAACCAACTCAGGAGTATACTTACTCAGGTTAACAAACTGGACCTCATACTCAAAAAAGACATGTTTTCCTGCTCTAAAGCCATAAACTCCCTCTTCTTCATATCTTTGTAACGAGTTCCCAAATAATTCTTCTTGAAAGCCTCATAGAATAATTCCCAAGTAACATTGCCAGGTTCCACACCTGCAATCACAGTTGTCCACCAACTGTATGCATCACCCTAGAGTAACGATATAATACATCCCAGCTTACGAACATCGGTACATTCCATCTAGCCAAGAATCCTTTCGATACTCACAAACCACTCCTTGGCAGCTTCTAAAACCAACCCTCAAAACTCAACACCACCCAGTCTACGCAAACGCTCTAGAGGTAACCCAGTGTTAATAGCTGCAGGTGTCATACAGGTACGTGCACTCCAGCCATGGCTTCTTGGAAAGCTCCCATCATTGCTTGCACCAACAGTGCCATATCACCAAAAACAAGTAATTGTAGTGCCTGTTTTTCAATCTTTAATCAATCAATTGAGGGAGAGAAATCACACAATAGAGGTAAGGTTCATTTTTCTCCTCTATTGAATGGTTCTTTATTGATATTCCCAAGTATTTGATCCTTGATTTATGATTTATAATATGATTTTATGTTTTTATGATGATTATTTGATTTAATTGGGTTTATTTGATGAAATTGAAGAAGATTCTTATTGGATTTGTTTTTCAGTGTTGAGGATTGATTTTAAACATGTATAGGATGTTTTATAATGTTGATAAGTTGTTTTTAACATTGGAATTCCGAATACTCAATGAATCCCTAATTATTTAGGTTGTTAGATTTATGTCTTTGAGGTGTTATGGTGCCTATTTAGTTACTGGATGTAATATCCCAATTTTTAGCTAGTGACCAAAATGTAAATTTTGAAAGTTTTGTGGCTAAAGTATAAACTTTGGAAAAGTTTAGGGTCCAAAGTGTAATTTTCAAAAGTTGTGTATTTTAGTCCTGTAAATAAATAGTTTACCCCCAAGAATGACATTTTCGTGTTACCCGGATTTTTCGTACGGAGTTTGTATTATTGGCTATAAAGCGATAAAGTTTGAAAGAATATTCGGATAATCGATCAAATCAAATATCTAGGATACTTTGAAGGATGATAAGGCAAGGTTAATTATGTAATTTTACATGTCTAATATATTTTTCTTTGTGTATGAACAATATGAACCCTTGGATTTAAGTTGATTTTCCATGTTAAATATGAGTCGTTGGATGAAAAATGGCAAGATCATAATTTTGGAAAATTATAAGGGCAAGCAAAGTTGGTAACTACTAAATCAATATTAAATCTAGTCCATTAGATGAAGGATGATGACATGTGGTACATTATGGATTCATTGGATTTTAGGGAAATGGTTATTTCACTATTTGGAGGATTTTCGGTAATTATCAGGATAATAGACTGAGTTAGGAAAATTCAGTCTAAGTCCTTAAGAAAGGAAGTTTTTATGAGATAATAGTATTTAATTTCTGAATATGGAAATATAGAATTTTTGGAATAGATCCGATAGCTCGGTAAAGGTAAAATTGTAGTAGAAGTATTTAGTGAATATCGGGAAATCAAATTGAATTGAAATTTCAGAGGCTGTTCCATAAGCCATGGAAAATCATAAAATGATATTTATGGAATAGTGGCCGGTTGAGAAGGAACTAATTTAGTTAGATTATAATGGAATGGCAATTTTGAAACAAACTAGTAAATAAATATTAGTTGGAGGGCAAATTGGTCATTTGGCAAGGATGGCAATTTTGAAATATTTTTGAAATGTTGAGGACATTTTTGGAAGATGAAATATACATGGATATAATCTTGGCCCTTGATTTTAGATGAGATTAAATTAGCCATTGGATTTAAAGGCTAAATTGGTAATTTCACTATTTAAATGAATTTAAAATTCATTTAATAGTTACAAATAGTTAAAAGATGAACAAATGTTCATCTTTTCAAGCCTTGAACCATGGACAAAAAGGGGAAAAAAGAAAAAAAATCCAAGCGCGATTTAAGCCCCAAATCTCGATTTTAAGGTATCTTCTGAACTACAAAGTTGTTCGACTCTTCGAGCTCTATCTTTTGATATAAATAATTCATAGAATACTTGCATGGATGATGAGATTTGATATGAGGAAGAAATTAGAGTTGTGTGAATTTTGGGAATTTTGAAGATTTAAGAAACTATGTTTGATTTTATGTTGTTTCCATGCTTAGGACTAAATTGGATTGATGTATAAAGTTAAGGGACTATTTTGTCCAGCATTTAAATGTTAGGGGCTGGTGTCTAAATCTGAAATTTTAAGAGTATTTATAGATTTGATGAATATTGAAGCTTGAATTTGATGTTCGGAGGATGAAAATCTAGTTATTTCAACTAGTGACTAAATCGGCAATTTGGAAATCTTTATGGACCTATTCGGGTTGATTGATTAATATTAGGGCTGATGTTGTTTTGTATTTAATAAGTTGTTATTGATTATATAAGGTTTTTCTAAGCATGTAAATGAAGTTAGAATGCTAAACCTACGATTAATTGCTTTAGTGACTATTTTGACAATTTGTCAAACTTGAATGGTCTATTCGGCAAAAAGGATATGTATAAGGAGTAAACCTGATTTTTAGTTAAAATGATGGAAATACGGTAGTAATTTTGATTTGAGGACTAATTTGTAAAGTTAAGAAGCTCGAATCCTTATATTGGAAAGTTGGTAACCATTTTGACAAATCAAGAGAAATTAGAGAAGTAAAGGTTTAAGCCTATTTTGATGAAGGATGTAAAGAGAACTTATGAATACAAGCTTCATTTAATCATTTGGAGTAAAGTGATGGGACTAAATTGACAAGTAGAGAAATAATGAGAAGTTGGTGTAAATTAGAAGTTATTTATGAAAAGTTATGTTGGAATTTAAATTATGGTGGTAAGTTTAGAAATTCACCATAAATTCTATAAAAAGTGTTAGATGGTGAATTTTATATCGATATAAAGGTATGTCAGTCTAGTTTCGTTTCCAACAAATGGAAATTGATTCTGAGTACCGTGTTAAAAGATATGAATTTTTATTCGAATGAAGGTTAGAAAAATTATAGAGAAGTTTTCTACTTGGACAATATGTGACGTGAATTCAGTGATTTTTCATTATTTTTTTAGATTTTATTAATTTATGTGGCTTATACCGTTAGAACCTTTATCGAATCCAGTTTCTCCAGTATAAAGGAAATTAAGATCCAGTATGATTTCTACTCTGTATAAATAAATCTTTGAAGGTAGCACAAGCTAGCAGAAAATGGAATTCGAAACATTTTGTGTTTAAATGTTAGTAAGCAAGCTCGGAAGAATTAAGGGAAGTTCAAACTGGTCACTAAGGAGCATAATGAGTTTCTAAACAGTACAAGGAAGAAAGGAAAAATAATTGGAAATTTTATATTTGAATGATTATATTAGACAACATATTTAAGATATTGTTAGATTTGAATCTAACAAATATTTTATTTTATTCATGTGATTAATGAAGTCAAGTCCGAATCAAAGAAGGTTTGAGGTTCTATGAAATAAAAGATCGATCTTGAGGTATTGTGTTAAGTGGCCAAGGTGAGCGCAATGAATACATGATATGATACATAGATGTTTTATAGATCATTGGGATGGCTTGCGATGAGCCTACCCAAATTTTATTCTCATTATATTTATGTCATTGAGCATATGATTTACAAATTTTAAATATGTCAAAGGTTGAACATAAATGCATAGATCACTAGTTATGTATGAATG
This sequence comes from Hibiscus mutabilis, assembly GCA_019671005.1. Classification (NCBI taxonomy): domain Eukaryota; kingdom Viridiplantae; phylum Streptophyta; class Magnoliopsida; order Malvales; family Malvaceae; genus Hibiscus; species Hibiscus mutabilis. The sequence goes on from CM033720.1 coordinate 22,629,096, forward strand.
CTATTTCGGTTAAGAACTGCCCAATGTTAAATTATGTTGATATACATTGCCATGGATGAAATAAATATGAAAAATATGCCCAAGAAAGTCATTGAGGGACAGGGTATAGTTGGCATGCAATAGAGTCCATCAACACGCTGCATACTCGGTTTAACACTATAGTTTTCATAAAGGACACTTAGTGTATATGGTTAGCATTACCTTATAAATATGCGGATGGTTAGCACTGCCTTATAAATGTGCAGATGGTTAGCACTGCCTTATAAATGTGCGAATGGTTAGCACGGCCTTATAAACGTACGAATGGTGGGTACGACCTTATGTGTATTAGCACTTCGATGCATATTTGGTTCGCGTACCCAGGGTCCTCAAGGTTTATTTTGGGCCATAAATTAATGGATAATAAATGGTAAATAGGTTAGGGAGTATATGAACTCTCGGAGTAAATGGAAAGTATATCGGTAAGAAATTTATATTCGGTTTATATTATGTTGATATATGATTAATATGATGGTATACTTATCTAGTGATCATGATGCATTTATGCATATAAGGCATATTATGACAAATGGATAAGAATGAAAATCTTATGACATTGGCATATAGTAAATAATTACTAATGCAATGTGAAAGTTTATGCATTGGCATATATCATGCTATATAAATGTAGCCATTAACTTGAATAAAGTTTAAATTATTGTTATTAACTTCCTTTACTGCCTCAGTAAGTTCGTACTTAGCGTGTGTTTTATTGTACACACGTAGGTAAATCAAGATGAGAGTGAGAAGTGCATTGCTTCAATATTGGAAAGCTCAACATGTAATCACAGTAATGACATCCTAATTGAGGTTTGACTATTATAGTGGCATGTATACTTGCTAAACCTATTCGAGTTGTGATTGGCCTTTAAAGTTGTTATGGTTTCATTATAATTGGCATTTATGGAAAGATTCAAAGTTAAGAGTAAACTCAGGTGATGAGTTGCATGCTAAGATAATTGATTTATGATTGGAAATTGAATAAATTAATTTGTGTCAATTTTAAATAAAGTTAAGCGTGATTGGGCTAGAGAAATTTTAGGATGGGTGACCATTGAGAAGTTTTTCTAAAAATTTTAAATTTCCCCAATTTTGATTAAAGAAGTCGTAACGTTTTCAACTCGTACCTGGTGTACGGATATGGGAAGGGGGTGTTACATTTATTGGTATCAGAGCTATAGGTTTAGCCGGTTCTGGAGTTAAACGAAGTATGGTAAAGGTCAAAAGTGTATACATGCCACTAGGATGTCAGAATTACTAATGATTTTACTTGTTTGAATGGATGCAATTGCTTACTTCATTATGATAATAATGTTAAATTTCAACGTGTGGGGGTAAAAGAATCGTGTCACGTGTTTATGCGAGTGAATCAATAAGAGATTCAAGAGCATGATAAGGTTAATGATAATATTCTACCCTCAGCTTAGCATGGTTCAAAGGCTCCAGAGTAACATGATATGCATATTCTGGATTAAGAGTTTTTCTTCCAGACATTAGATGCGATCATAACTCAGCCTACTTAGGCACCGATAGCAAAAGAATTGAGAGTTATGGCATACTAGATTTTTAGAGAAATATTAATGGATATCATATGATTGTTAGTTTATGGTTAAATGATATAAAAGTTATGTTCAAGGAACTCTGTATTGATGATCAGAGGAGACTAAAAAGAAAGGGTATCATCTGAAAGGATTAGACTCGTATTTGATAAAGTAATGTTACGGTACATACTCAAAAGTCTATTAACTAGAAGTTTTTTCTTTGAGAGTTCCATAACAAAGTTTATCCTAGAGATGAGATGGAGTTTCTTGTATCTTAATTGGGGCAATTGGATTATTTACGAGTATGAGTGCAAGTTTAATAAACTGAGCTGATTTGCTTCTAAACTGCTTCCTACAGACAGAAAGAGAGCCTGTTATGACAGCTCATAGAGGGCTAGAGGTTAGGTGCAAAGAAGTACTGACTACCCTATGTATTTTTAAATTTCATGAAGCAGTAAATTATGGAAAATGCAATGCAAAGGGTTTAGAACGAGAAAATATCTAAATAGAGGTCATAGCTCGCAAAAAAGAATAGTGAATCATTATGTATTTCACCATTTCTAAAAAGTGGTGAGGATTCCTGGTGAAGATATCAAGCTGAATTTATTACATAGTTCCGCTAAGATATTGGGATAAAGAAAATTAGGAACTCTCTAACATTTATAATTAATGTTAGAGATTCAAGAAAACCACAAAACTAATCATGTGAGTGTGGTAATAATTGTCATGCATGAGCAATCAATGTTTTTATTGGAATTTGTTACCAAAGTGAAGATTATTTAACTTATGCTATGGATACTGAGCATCAAGGGTAAGCTGGGAGAGTATTCCTATTGTTTGTGAGTTTTAAATGGGTTGCCCAAAAGGAGTTGTCAGGCTTGACGCTTAATCGAGAGGCTAAGTTTAGGATTGGATTGTAATCCAATATTGGACCTATATCGATTGCACCCTACAGAATGGCTCTTACTAGATTGAAAAAGCTAAAGGCTAGTTGTAAGAGCTAGTAGATTGAGGTTTTATACGATCTAGTATATCACCTTAGGAAGCTTTAGTGATGTTAGTCAAAATAAGCAGTAATATTCCTCTAAGATTAAATTACGATTATATTGTTACCAGTAAAATAAGATTTGATTGTAACACTAGTATTAGTGTAGTATGAATCTAGTAAGTATTCTACCTTATTCAATAATACGTCCCTTAATAGGTTGGGATGTGTATTGATGTAATAAGGCTAAAATAATAGTTGATGCATTTAGCTAAAAGTCATTCTTTGCCTTATAAGCATTAAATGCCTAATTATCTTTTGAGGAAAATAGTGTATCGATTACACAGCCTCAGCTCGAGTCTACTTTGACAAATTGGGTCAAAGATTTATAGATGAAAGATAAGATATGCCTGGAAAGAATCCAGTAAGGTGAAAAGGAAAAAAATAAATATTCCGATGTTAAGTAAAGGATGTTCATGTTATCAAGGGGTAATTTATATTCCCGATGATGATGAAAAGAGAACTAAGAGGTGATTGAATCTGATTTGATTCAGTTCAGGGTATGGAGAATAAAGTAGGAATGGTTCGAAGTAGTTTTAGAATTGCTTTAGAATGATGGAAATTATATGTTGACCTTGAAAGAAAGTATATTTAATATGAAGTTAAGGATAAAGTATTCCTTAAAAGTTTCACCTTGGAAGGAGGTGTTATGGTTTGGACAAAAAAGGAAGTTGAGTCCGAGATTTACTAGACCATATAAGATTGTGAAAATAGTTGGTCCGGTGATTTATTAACTAGCCTTACCTCTTAAAATGGATAAGATTCATAATGTATGTCATATATCGATGCTCATGAAGTATTGATTAGATCCTTTACATATCATTACCTCAAAGGGAATAGAGATTCAACCGAATTTGAATTACGAGGAAGAATTGGTAAATATTATGGCACATGGAGTCAAAGAACTAAGGAATAAGATGATTTCGCTTGGTAAAGTTCTTTGGAGAAATCATAAAGTCAAAAAAGCCATATGGAAAAGAGAAAAAGATATGAGAAAACAGTTTCCTCATTGTTTTTAAACCAGGAATGTGTTGAAAATTCAAGGATGAATTTTCTTAAGGGGGAGAATTATAATATCCCAATTTTTGGCTAGTGACCAAAATGTAAATTTTGACAGTTTTGTGGCTAAAGTATAAACTTTGGAAAAGTTTAGGGACCAAAGTGTAATTTTCAAAAGTTGTGCATTTTAGTCCCGTAAATGAATAGTTTACCCCCAAGAATGACGTTTTCTTGTTACCTGGATTTTTCGTACGGAGTTTGTATTATTGGCGATAAAGTTCGAAAAAATATTCGGATAATCGAATCGAATCGAATATCTAGGATACTTTGAAGGATGATAAGGCAAGGTTAATTATGTCATTTCACATGTCTAAGATATTTTCTTTGTGTTGGAAGAATATGAACCCTTGGATTTAAGTTGATTTTTCATGTTAAATATGAGTCGTTGGATGAAAAATGGCAAGATCGTAATTTTGGAAAATTATAAGGGCAAAGTTAGTAACTACTAAATCAAGATTAAATCTAGGCCATTGGATGAAGGATGATGACATGTGGTACATTATGGATTCATTGGATTTTAGGGGAAAATGGTAATTTCACTATTTGGAGGATTTTCAGTAATTATTAGAATAATAGACTGAGTTAGGAAAATTTAGTCTAAGTCCTTAAGAAAGGAAGTTTTATGAGATAATAGTATTTATTTTCTGAATATGGAAATATAAAATTTTTGGAATAGATTCGATAGCTCAGTAAAGGTAAAATCATAGTAGAAGTATTTAGTGAATATCGGGAAATCGGATTGAATTGAAATTTCAGAGGCTGTTCCATAAGCCATGGGAAATCATAAAATGATATTTATGGAATAGTGGCCGGTTGAGAAGGAACTAATTTAGTTAGATTATAATGGAACGACAATTTTGAAACAAACTAGTAAATAAATACTAGTTGGAGGGCAAATTGGTCATTTGGCAAGGATGGCAATTTTGAAATATTTTTGAAATGTTGAGGACGTTTTTGGAAGATGAAATATACATGGATTTAATCTTGGCCCTTTATTTTAGATGAGAATAAATTAGCCATTGGATTTAAAGGCTAAATTGGTAATTTCACTATTTAAATGAATTTAAAATTTATTTAATAGTTACAAATAGTTAAAAGATGAACAAATGTTCATCTTTTCCAGCCTTGAACCATGGTGAAAGAGGGGAAAGAAGAAGGAAATTTTCCAAGCTCGATTTAAGCTCCAAATCTCGGTTTTAAGGTAATCTTCTAAACTACAAAGTTGTTCGACTCTTCGAGCTCTATCTTTTGATGTAAATAATTCATAGATCACTTGCTTGGTTGATGATATTTTATATGAGGAAGAAATTAGGGTTATGAGAATTTTGGGAATTTAGAAGATTTAAGAAACTATGTTTGATTTTATGTTGTTTCCATGCTTAGGACTAAATTGGATTGGTTTATAAAGTTAAGGGACTATTTCGTCCAGCATTTAAAGGTTAGGGGCTGCTGTTTAAATCTGAAATTTTAAGAGTATTTATAGATTTGATGAATATTTAAGCTTGAATTTGATGTTTGGAGGATGAAAATTTAGTTATTTCAACTAGTGACTAAATTGGCAATTTGGAAATCTTTATGGACCTATTCGGTTTGATTGATTAATATTAGGGGCTGATATTGTTTTGTATTTAATAAGTTGTTATTGATTATATAAGGTCTCGCTAAGCATGAAAATGAAGTTAGAATGCTAAACCGACGATTAATTGCTTTAGTGACTATTTTAACAATTTGTCAAACTTGAATGGTCTATTCGGAAAAGAGGATATGTAGAAGGAGTAAACGTGATTTTTAGTTAAAATGATGGAATTAAGGTAGTAATGTTGATTTGAGGACTAATTTGTAAAGTTAAGAAGCCTAAATCCTTATATTAGAAATTTGGTAACCATTTTGACAAATCAAGAGAAATTAGAGAAGTAAAGGTTTAAGCCTATTTTGATGAAGGATGTAAAGAAAACTTATGAATACAAGCTTCATTTAATCATTTGGAGTAAAGTGATGGGACTAAATTGACAAGTATAGAAATAAGAAGAAGTTGGTGTAAATCAGAATTTATTTATGAAAAGTTATGTTGGAATTTAAATTATGGAAGTAGGTTTAGAAATTCACCATAAATTCTATAAAAAAGGTTAGATGGTGAATTTTATATCGATATAAAGGTATGTCAATCTAGTTTCATTTCCAACAAACGGAGTACCATGTTAAAATATATAAATTTTTATTCAAATGAAGGTTAGAAAAATTATAGAGCAGTTTTCTGCCTGGACAATATGTGACGTGAATTCAGTGATTTTTCATAATTTTGTAGATTTTATTAATTTATGTGGATTATAACGTTAGAACCGTTATCGAATCTAGTTTCTCTAGTATAAAGGAAATTAAGATCCAGTATGTATTCTGCTCTGTATAAATAAATCTTTGAAGGTAGCGCAAGCTGGAAGGAAATGGAATTTGAAACATTTTGTGTTTAAATGTTAGTCAGCAAGCTCGGAAGAATTAAGGGAAGTTCAAATTGGTCACTAAGGACCATAATGATTTTGTAAACAGTACAAGGAAGAAAGGAAAAATATTTGGAAATTTTATATTCGAATGATTATATTAGACAGCATGTTTAAGATATTGTTAGATTTGAATTTAACAAATATTTTATTTTATTCATGTGATTAATAAAGTTACGTCCGAATCAAAGAAGTGGTTCGAGGTTCTATGAAAGAAATGATCGATCTAGGACTTAGTGAGGTATTGTGTTAAGTGGCCAAGGTGAGTGCAATGTGATAAGTGTTCAAAAGTACTATTTTTATTACCCTTTTTACTCATATTAATGTTAGACTTAGGCTCATATTAGTTGCATAATTAGCCATTCCTGCATTAATCCATGTTTCCTTCCATCGTTGAGCTTGATTATATAACTTGGTAGTTTTTGTGGGAAAAGATGCTGCTTTGGTGTGTTTTGTGTGTATGTGCAGGATCACTTGCCAAAGCAAGGCTAGAGCTAGTTGCCAGGGAAATGCATGAAGGAGACGCCGAGCTAGTTTCCAGGGCAATGCATGAAGGAGACGCTGAGCCAGTTGCTAGGGCAATTGTCGACAAGAGCAAAGGTGATATGATAGTCGAAATTGATGACTAGACAAGCCCAAGATGACGTGGAGCAAAGCCCAAACCCAAATGAATTTGATTTCCATGAAGAGATTAAAGAAGAATTAAATTCCAAGAAGATAGGAGAAGTTCTAGTAGGAATATAATTATAATAAAGAATTATATTCTTTAAAGATAATTTAATTCCAACTTAACTTCCTCCTCAAAGAAGAACTTTGACCTAGCCCTATAAATAGATCACCATATCGTCAACTTGAGAGAGAGCAAGAAGAGGGAAAATTTCGACAACTGCAAAGGGCAAGAAGGAAGAGATTTTGACAAGAGAGCAAGGGGGAGAGAGTTCGATTTCTTCTTCTTCTTCTTTGCTTCCATTAGATTCATGGTTTGGGGATTATTCTTTGTATATCTTTTGAACCCAACCATGAACTAACTTGATTGGTTGGGGTTATTGTGTTTTGTTGTTGTGAGAAACAATTGGATTTTGTTTAGGTAATAAGAGTTTGCACTTTTCTATTCAAGGTTTACTCATTCTTGGCTTTTATTCTTGTTTGCGAGTAAATTGGGAGAGGATCTCGTAACTTCATCTATTTATCTAATATCAGGAGAGTTAGATTCAAGAAACGAATGAGTATGGTCTTTATTCAATCTATTGATGGTGAAGATTAATCCGGCTTAGGAATAAGTTAAGGATTTCAACGGCTAAGAGGAGCGCAAGATTGGTTGTTGTTCACCCTTAATTCACGCAGGGATGTATTATCAAGGCATGTACAAGTAGCTAGAGTTTCGACTTAGGGATAAGAAGAAACCATTGAAGAACGCTCTGTTGAACCTTGAAGTTGCTGCCCAGACGCCCAAGTAGTTGCACAGCTAGTCGCCCAGGCAACCATCGATTAGTTGCCAAGGCAACCCTACTGTGCAAGTTTCCACGGCAACTGAGTTGCCCTTGCACTCTTTTACCAAGACGATCCAATCGGCTATCACACCTCAACTCATGATAACCTGACCTATTCTCTCTTTTGATTTCATGTATTCTTTTAGTTTATTGCTCTTAGTTTACTCGTTAATTAGAACTCATATTATCAATTGTGTTTTTACTTTTCACAGTGCAATAACTTAAGCAAAGTGGCCCAAACCAATCCCTGTGGAGACGATACTCGATACTCATATCACTTTATTACTTGCGACGTGTATACTTGCACAATTGCGTATCACTTATTACACGTAACATGTTTTTGGCGTCGTTGCCGGGGATTGGCAATTGGTGTTAGTTGTTTTTGTTATTGCATTTTTTTCTCTTAGTTTTACTAACTTTTCTTTTTGTTTATTTTTATCAAAAAAAAAAATTAGGTGCGCTACAAGTTAAGGGACATCAACATGTTGGGAAATAAAAGCCGATCTATTCGAGAGATGACGTTGGAAGATAGGAATCAATCCAATCAAGAGTTTCTTGCACCCTTTGATGATTACCTATACCAACCGAGAAAAGCCCAAAGAGCCTATACCGTGGAAAAATCTTGTGCTATGTGTGGATAACATCATATGTTTGAAAATTGCCCTCGCATTTTCGGTGCATATAACTACATAGAGGACTATAGAGGGAACCAACAACAAAATTCTTCATGGTATGGTCAAAAAGCTCAAAAATTTTACCATAACAATTTTGCCGTAGCAACAGATATGCCATGGCAATGTAGTCCTTTTCAAGAGCATTCCAATTCCTTGGAGGAAACGTTACTAGCTTCCTTGGCTAGACTTGACGGATCAATTGAAGAGATTCGAGAGCTATCAAAATCTATGGATACGAGGATAGCTCAGTGGGATGCAACCTTAGGGGATTCAGAAGATCAATTGGGGAGATCCACATATGTCATGGATAACATGCACCAACAATTCATTCCTAGGGATACTGACGTCCCAAGGCAAGAGGATAAGGAGCAATGCAAATAAATCTCTCCGATGTGTGAGGAACAACTAGAACCTCAAAGTCAAGAGGATGCCAATAAGAGAGACTGCCCAACACATGATGAGCCTGAACAACAAATTGCCTCGGCAATGATTGAGGAGCCTAAATAGAGCAATGCCGCGACAACACTCAGTGAAGTTGAGAACAACAATACTATAGCAAATTCTGAGGAACCTGATGCCCAGAAGGTTACAACGTTGATGTTGAAGCAATAATCTGTATATTGCTCTCATCTACAATTTCCACGGCAATTACACAACCACATGCAAGATTAACGAGATGATAATACTTTGCCAATGGAATATGAGCAGGTAATGGTTGAACCTTTCGAATTCTTTAAAAGCTCACCTCGTCCATTGCAGGTATGTCTTGAGGAACCGAGGTTGGTAGATTTGAAGCCATCAAAATCTCTACTGATGGAGATGTTTGAGAGGCCAAAAGAAAAAGGTGTTTGGATTCATAAAGCTTTTCAGAAAATTGGTTCTTCCCTTGACTTACAGCAAATTTTGGCAACTGATTGCCACGACAATTGGCTTGAGCAACAATTGCCACGACAACAAAGGCTACATCCAACCATGATAGAAGTCGACAAGAATGAGGTAATTGAATGGTTGAGAATGGATATAATTTTTCCTATTAATATATTTGTGCCTTCAGGAATAGTAGCAAGGTGGAGAGTATACATGGACTACAAGCGAACAAAGAAGAAAGACACATCCACCATGGTAACGCAAAAGGGAGTAGTGGCAAGCACATTGGCCAAACTCTTTTTGGGCAATATTGTCACCCGATGGAGGGTGCGGATGGACTATAAGAAGTATCGAAATGACCATCCTCAAGTTTTCTCATATATGCACTAACATTAGAAGATGCATGATGGCACTCTTTTCAGACATGGTCGAAGACTTCCTTGAGATCTTCATGGATGATTTTTCCGTTTCTGGTAGTGACTTCAACAGTTGCCTTGACAATTTAGGGAATGTGTTGGCAAGATGTGAAGAAACCGATTTAGTCCTTAATTGGGAGAAGTGCCATCTTATGGTAGATGAAGGAATAATGCTCGGCCACAAGATTTCATCCAAGAGAATTAAAGTAGACAAAACTAAGGTGGACGTGATCGAGAGACTACCCTCACCAAGATAAAGTCTTCAATTTTGATGATTCTTGCGCCCAAGCATTCGAAACCCTAAAAGAAAATCTTGCCTTGGCAACCCTCGACACTGCAGCAGCTCCTGATACGCATGCCTCGGCAACCATGGATGCGCATGCCTTGGAAACCTTCAACATCGCAACAACTCCTGGTACACACGCCTCGGCAACCATAGACGCACACGCCTCAGCAACCCCTAACGCCTCGGCAACCATGGATGCACATGCCTCGGCAACCCTCGATGCCACGGCAACCACTGATACGCACGCCTCGACAACCATGGATGCGTATGCCTCGGCAACTCCTAAACACACATGACTCGACAATCTTGGGAGCAGTCGCCACGGCAGTACATGCCTCGGCAATACCCTGGTACGCGAATTTAGTTAATTTCCATGTTTGTGGTATTTTACCTTATGGCCTTACTCACCAAGGGAAGAAGGGGTTCCGCCATGATGCTAAGCATTACTTTTTGGACGAGCCTCTTTTGTTTAAACAATGTGAAGATCAGGTTATACGCCGATGTGTCCCTGAAGAGGAGCAACAGAATGTACTCCGATAATGTCATTCTTCACCCTATGGAGGACATTTTGGAGGAACTCATACCGCGGCAAAGTTTTTCAATCCGGTTTGTATTGGCCAACACTGTACAAAGATGCCCAAGAGTTTTACAAGCAATCTGATCGTTGCCAGAGGATGGGCAATATCACCTACAAACCAGTGGGCAATCAAGACCGTTAATATGGATTAGGAAAGTGCCAGACAAAAGCGTTTGTTGTACCTCAACGAGATAGAATAATTTTGTGCACTCGTTTATAACAATGCACAAATCTACAAGGAGAAAACAAAGCAATGGCACGACAAGAAACTATTACCGTGACAATTCATGCCAGGGCAACTAGTTATCTTATTCAACTCTCGACTAAAACTTTTCCCAGGAAAACTAAAATCAAGAGGGTCGGGACCATTCGAAGTTGTCAGACCATTCTCCCATGGTACTGTAATAATCAAGTCCATTACCGACGAACATGAATTCAAAGTTAACGGACAGAGATTGAAGCACTACAACGGTGCCCATATAGAACGAAACAAAGAAGTTGACACCTTAGGAGATGCATGAGCATGCTCTCCTTTCAATATTTTCTTTTTCTTTTTCTTTTTATTTTTTTTCAAACTATTTTTTTCTTTCTATTATTTTCGGTTATTATTTCTCTTTATTTATTTTTGGAATTTTTAGGAGATATTTTATTTTTCTTCATTATCTTTAGTTTCCAGGTTTTCTTTTCCACAACAAGACTCACAACCACCATGCTAAGGAAATTCACTGCCGACTACTTGCCACAGCAACCACAACAGAAACTGGTGATGCCCAGGAAACAACAATGGTTGTGGCAACTACTGATGCCCATGCAAGTGAACCTGCATCGGCAAACATGGATCAAATCAAAGCAATGCTATTCACGCGATACCAGCATTCAACCACCGATTGAAAAATAAATCAAGCAAACGGCACGAAGGAAACTTATCACTCGAGGTTACGACCTCTCCGACTAACTCATTTCATTTAGTTTCTTTTAAATTTTGTTTCACTCTTACATGCATTGAGGATAATGCTTCTCTCGAGTTTGGGGGGGTGTTGGTTTCTAGTTAGTTTCATGTTTAGTTGCATTCATCGTTAGCAATCACATATAGGTTGCATATGTTACTTGCCATGCCTTTAATTGGATTTAATTGCTTAAGACTTGTTGAATATCCAATGATGAATTTTTGCCACTGCACTTAATTGAAAGAACCTTTAATTTTAGGATTACATGAAAAGAACTTAGAATTTTACTATGATGCTGAATTTTTTTACACAGTTGTGGCTTGTTGATTGAAAGAAACTTAGTGGACTTAGGTTGATTAAAATTAGGGTAAATTTAAAATTGAAAATTAAAAGTTAAATTCTTGCTAGAGGTGCCCGAAACTGGCTCTAGTAGTAAATGCACTTTCTTGCTAGAGGTGCCTGAAATTGGCTCTAGTCGACTAAAATAAAATGAGAAATTGCTTACTTTACTAGAGGTGCCCAAAATTGGCTCTAGTGAAAATAAAAATAAATGCCCCAGTAATTAAATTGATAAAAGCCTATTGTTCACATAGAATCTTGAAAATCAACTTGTACACAACTACGCACACACATTGTCACGAGCATTATAGTTTTGTTCCGGGTAATTTTTGTGCTATCCGAAAAAATAAAAGGTGATCATACTTTGTGCCACGGTTCCGAGGTTTGAATTCAAGTTTGAAGCATGTCTTTGATGATTAAAGACTTGGCAGGTAATTGTTAGTTTGCATTGCTTGAGGACAAGCAATAGTTCGAGTTTGGGGGTGTGATAAGTGTTCAAAAGTACTATTTTTATTACCCTTTTTACTCATATTATTGTTAGACTTAGGCTCATATTAGTTGCATAATTAGCCATTCATGCATTAATCCATGTTTCCTTCCTTCGTTGAGCTTGATTATATAACTTGGTAGTTTTTGTGGGAAAAGATGTTGCTTTTGGTGTGTTTTGTGTGTATGTGCAGGATCACTTGCCAAAGCAAGGCTAGAGCTAGTTGCCAGGGCAATACATGAAGGAGACGCCGAGCCAGTTGCCAGGGTAATTGTCGACAAGAGCAAAGGTGATATGGTAGTCGAAATTGATGACTAGACAAGCCCAAGATGACGTGGAGAAAAGCCCAAACCCAAAGGAATTTGATTTCCATGAAGAGATTAAAGAAGAATTAAATTCCAAGAAGATAGGAGAAGTTCTAGTAGGAATATAATTATAATAAAGAATTATATTCTTTAAAGATAATTTAATTCCAACTTAACTTCCTCCTCAAAGAAGGACTTTGACCTAGCCCTATAAATAGATCACCATATCGTCAACTTGAGAGAGAGCAAGAAGAGGGAAAATTTCGACAACTCCAAAGGGCAAGAAGAAAGAGATTTCGACAAGAGAGCAAGGGGGAGAGAGTTCGATTTCTTCTTCTTCTACTTTGCTTCCATTAGATTCATGGTTTGGGGATTATTCTTTGTATATCTTTTGAACCCAACCATGAACTAACTTGATTGGTTGGGGTTATTGTGTTTTGTTGTTGTGAGAAACAATTGGATTTTGTTTAGGTAATAAGAGTTTGCACTTTTCTATTCAAGGTTTACTCATTCTTGGCTTTTATTCTTGTTTGCGAGTGAATTGGGAGATGATCTCGTAACTTCATCTATTTATCTAATATCGGGAGAGTTAGATTCAAGAAACGAATGAGTATGGTCTTTATTCAATGTATTGATGGTGAAGATTAATCCGGCTTAGGAATAAGTTAAGGATTTCAACAGCTAAGAGGAACGCAAGATTGGTTGTTGTTCACCCTTGATTCACGCAGGGATGTATTATCAAGGCATGCACAAGTATCTAGAGTTTCGACTTAGGGATAAGAAGAAACCATTGAAGAACGCTCTGCCGAACCTTGAAGTTGCTGCCCAGACGCCCAAGTAGTTGCCCAGCTAGTCGCCCAGGCAACCATCGATTAGTTGGCAAGGCAACCCCGCTGTGCAAGTTGCCACGACAACTGAGTTGCCCTTGCACTCTTTTACCAAGACGATCCAATCGGCAATCACACCTCAACTCATGATAACCTGACATATTCTCTCTTTTGATTTCATATATTCTTTTAGTTTATTGCTCTTAGTTTACTCGTTAATTAGAACTCCTATTATCAATTGTGTTTTTACTTTTCACAGTGCAATAACTTAAGCAAAGTGGCCCAAACCAATCCCTGTGGAGACGATACTCGATACTCATATCACTTTATTACTTGCGACGTGTATACTTGCACAATTGCGTAGCACTTATTACACGCAACACAATGCATACATAATATGATACATGGATGTTTTATACATCATTGGGATGGCTTGCGATGAGCCTACCCAAATTTTATTCTCATTATATTTATGTCATGGAGCATATGATTTACATATTTTAAATATGTCAAAGGCTAAACATAAATGCATAGATCACTAGTATATATGAATGTTATTTCGATTAAGAACTGCACAATGTTAAATTATGTTGATATACATTTCCATGAATGAAATAAATATGAAAAATATGCCTAAGTAAGTCATTGAGGGACAGGGTATAGTTGGCATGTCATAGAGTCCAGCAGCACGCTGCATACTCGGTTTAACACTATAGTATTCATAAAGGACACTTAGTGTATATGGTTAGCATTGCCTAATAAATGTGCGATTGGTTGGCACTGCCTTATAAATGTGCGGATGGTTAGCACGGCCTTATAAACATGTTGATGGTGGGCACGACCTTATGTGTATTATCGCTTCGGTGCATATTTGACTCGCGTACCCAGGGACCTCAAGGTTTATTTTGGGCTATAAATTAATAGATAATAAATGGTAAATAGGTTAGGGAGTATATGAACTCTCAGAGTAAATGACAAGTATATCGGTAAGAAATTTATATCCGATTTATATTATGTTGATATATGAGTAATATGATGGTATACTTATCTAGTGATCATGATGCATTTATGCATATAAGGCATATTATGACAAATGGATAAGCGTGAAAATCTTATGACATTGACATATAGTAAATAATTACTAATGCAATGTGAAAGTTGATGCATTGGCATATATCATGCTATATAAATGTAGCCTTGAAGTTGAATAAATTTTAAATTATTGTTATTAACTTCCTTTACTGCCTCAGTAAGTTCGTACTTAGCGTGTGTTTTATTGTACACACGTAGGTAAATCAAGATGAGAGTGAGAAGCGCATTGCATCAATATTGGAAAGCTCAACAGGTAATCACAGTAATGACATCCTAATTGAGGTTTGATTATAATAGTGGCATGTATACTTGCTAAACCTGTTCGAGTTGTGATTGGCCTTTAAAGTTGTTATGGTTTCATTATAATTGACATTTCTGGAAAGATTCAAAGTTAAGAGTAAACTCAGGTGATGAGTTGCATGCTAAGATAATTGATTTATGATTGGAACTCAAATAAATTAATTTATGTCAATTTTAAATAAAGTTAAGCGTGCTTAGGCTAGAGAAATTTTAGGATGGGTGACCATTGAGAAGTTTTTCTAAAAATTTTAAATTACCCCGCTTTTGATTAAAGAAGTCGTAATGTTTTCAACTCGTACCCGATGTACGGATATGGAAAAGGGGTGTTACATTGATTAGTATCAGAGTTATAGGTTTAGCCGGTTCTGGAGTTAAACGAAGTATGGTAAAGGTCAAAAGTGTATACATGCTACTAGGATGTCAGAATTACTGATGATTTTACTTGTTTGAATGGATGCAATTGCTTACTTCAATATGATAATAATGATAAATTTCAATGTGTAAGGGTAAAAGAACCATGCCACATGTTTATGCGAGTGAATCAATAAGAGATTCACGAGCATGATAAGGTTAATGATAATATTCTACCCTCAGCTTAGCATGGTGCAGAGGCTCTAGAGTAACATGATATGCATATTCTGGATTAAGAGTTTTTCTTCCAGACATTAGATGCGATCATAACTCAGCCTACTTAGGCACCAATGGCAAAATAATTGAGAGTTTTGGCATACTAGATTTTCAGAGAAATATTAATGGAGATCTTATGACTATTAATTTATGGTTAAATGATATAAAAGTTATGTTGAAGGAACTCTTTATTGATGTCTAGAGGAGACTAAAACGAAAGGGTATTATCTCATCTAAAAGGATTAGACCCGTATTTGATAAAGTAATGTTACGATACATACTCAAAAGTCTATTAACTAGATGTTCTTTCTTTGAGAGTTCCATAACAAAGATTATCCTAGAGACGCGATGGAGTTTCTTGCATCTTAATTAGGGCAATTGGATTATTTACGAGTATGAGTGCAAGTTTAACAAACTGAGTTGATTTGCTTCTAAACTGCTTTCTACAGATAGAAAGAGAGCCTATTATGACAGCTCATAGAGGGCTGGATGTTAGGTGCAAAGAAGTACTGACTACCCTATGTATTTTAAAATTTCATGAAGCAGTAAATTATGGCAAATGCAATGCAAAGGGTTCAGAACGAGAAAATAGCTAAATAGAGGTCATAGCTCGTAAAGAAGAATAATGAATCATTATGTATTTCATCATTTCTAAAAAGTGGTGAGGATTCCTGGTAAAGATATCAAGCTGAATTTATTACATAGTTCCACTAAGATATTGGGATAAGGAAAATTAGGAACTCTCTAACATTTATAATTAATGTTAGAGATTCAAGAAAACCATAAAACTAATCATGTGAGTGTGGTAATAATTGTCATGCGTGAGCATTCAGAGTTTTTATTGGAATTTGTTACCAATGTGAAGATTATTTAACTTATGCTATGGATACTGAGCATCAAGGGTAAGCTGGGAGAGTATTCCTATTGTTTGTGAGTTTTAAATGGGTTACCCAAGAGGAGCTGTCAGACTTGACGCTTAATCGAGAGGCTAAGTTTAGGATTAGATTTTAATCCAATATTGGACATATATCGATTGCACCCTACAGAATGACTCTTACTAGATTGAAAAACTAAAGGCCTAGTTGTAAGAGTCATTAGCTTGAGGTTTTATACGACCCAATATATCACCTTAGGAAGCTTCAGTGATGTTAGTCAAAATAAGCAGTAATATTCCTATAAGAGTAAATTACGATTATATTATTACCAATAGAATAAGATTTGATTGTAACACTGGTATTAATGCAGTATGAATCTAGTAAAGATTTTACCTTATTTAATAATACGACCCTTAATAGGTTGGGATGTGTATTGATGTAATAAGGCTAAAATAGTAGTTGATGTATTTAGCTAAAAGTCATTCTTTGCCTCATAAGCATTAAATTCCTAATTATCTTTGGAGGAAAATAGTGTATCGATTACACAGCCTCAGCTCGAGTCTACTTTGACAAATTGGGTCAAAGATTTATAGATGAAAGATAAGATATGCCTGAAGAGAATTTAGTAAGGTGAAAAGGAAAAATTAATGATTTTGATGTTAAGTCTAACGGATGTTCATGTTATCAAGGGGTAATTTATATTCCCGATGATGATGAAAAGAGAACTAAGAGGTGATTGAATATGATTTGACTCAGTTCAGGATATGGAGAATAAAGTAAGAATGGTTTGAAGCAGTTTTAGAATTGCTTTAGAATGATGGAAATTATATGTTGATCTTGAAAGAAAGTATATTTAATATGAAGTTAAGGATAAAGTATTCCTTAAAAGTTTCACCTTGGAAGGAGGTGTTATGGTTTGGCAAAAAGGGAAGCTGAGTCTGAGATTTACTGGACCATATAAGATTGTGAAAAGAGTAGGTTTGGCAATTTATTAACTATCCTTACCTCCGAAAATGGATAAGATTCATAATGTATTTCATATATCTATGCTTAAGAAGTATCAGTTAGATCCTTTACATATCATTACCTCAGAGGGAATAGAGATTTAGTCGAATTTGAATTATGAGGAAGAATTGGTAAATATTATGGCACATGGAGTCAAAGAACTAAGGAATAAGATGATCTCACTTGTTAAAGTTCTTTAGCGAAATCATGAAGTCGAAAAAGTGATCTAGGAAAGAGAAAAAGATATGAGAACGCAGTTTCCTCATTGTTTTTGAACCAGGTATGTGTTGAAAATTTGAGGAAGAATTTTATTAAGGGGGAGAATTGTAATATCCCAATTTTTAGCTAGTGACCAAAATGTATATTTTGAAAGTTTTGTGGCTAAAGCATAAACTTTGGAAAAGTTTTGGGACCAAAGTGTAATTTTCAAAAGTTGTGTATTTTAGTCCCGTAAATGAATAGTTTACCCCCAAGAATGACATTTTCGTGTTACCCAAATTTTTCGTACGGAGTTTGTATTATTGGCTATAAAGCGGTAAAGTTCGAAAGAATATTCGGATAATCAGATCGAATCGAATATCTAAGATACTTTGAAGGATGTTAAGGCAAGGCTAATTATGTCATTTTACATGTCTAAGATATTTTCTTTGCGTTGGAAGAATATGAACCCTTAGATTTAAGTTGATTTTCCATGTTAAATATGAGTCGTTGGATGAAAAATGGCAAGATTGTAATTTTGGAAAATTATAAGGGCAAAGTTAGTAACTACTAAATCAAGATTAAATCTAGGCCATTGGATGAAGGATGATGACCTGTGGTACATTATGGATTCATTGGATTTTAGGGGAAAATGATAATTTCACTATTTGGAGGATTTTCGGTAATTATCATAATAATAGGCTGAGTTAGGAAAATTCAACCTAAGTCCTTAAGAAAGGAAGTTTTTATGAGTTAATAGTATTTATTTTCCGAGTATGGAAATATAGAATTGTCAGAATAGATCCGATAGCTCGGTAAAGGTGAAATCGTAGTAGAAGTATTTACTGAATATTGAGAAATCATATTTAATTGAAATTTCAGAGGATGTTCTATAAGCCATGAAAATCATAAAATGATATTTATTGAATAGTGGCCAGTTGAGAAGGAACTAATTTAGTTAGATTATAATGGAATGACAATTTTGAAACAAACTAGTAAATAAAGACTAGTTGGAGGTTAAATTGGTCATTTGGCAAGGATGGCAATTTTGAAATAATTTTGAAATGTTGAGGACGCTTTTGGAAGATGAAATATACATGGATTTAATCTTGGCCCTTGATTTTAGATGAGATTAAATTAGCCATTGGATTTAAAGCCTAAATTGGTAATTTCACTATTTAAATGAATTTAAAATTCATTTAATAGTTACAAATAGTTAAAATATGAACAAATGTTCATTATTTCCTGCCTTGAACCATGGAGAAAGAGGGGAAAGAAGAAGAAAATTTTCCAAGCTCGATTTAAGCCCCAAATCTCGGTTTTAAGGTAATATTATGAACTACAAAGTTGTTCGACTCTTTGAGCTCTATCTTTTGAAGTAAATAATTCATAGAATACTTGCTTGGTTGATGAGATTTGATATGAGGAATAAATTAGGGTTATGTGAATTTTGGGAATTTTGAAGATTTAAGAAACTATGTTTGATTTTATGTTGTTTCCATGCTTAGGACTAAATTGGATTGATGTATAATGTTAAGGGACTATTTCATCCAGCATTTAAAGGTTAGGGGCTGGTGTTTAAATCTGAAATTTTAAGAGTATTTATAGATTTGATGAAGATTGAAGCTTGAATTTGATGTTTGGAGGATGAAAATCTAGTTATTTCAACTAGTGACTAAATCGACAATTTGGAAATCTTTATGGACCTATTCGGTTTGATTGATTAATATTAGGGGCTGATGTTGTTTTGTATTTAATAAGTTTTTATTGATTATATAAGGCTTTTCTAAGCATGAAAATGAAGTTAGAATGCTAAACCGACGATAAATTGCTTCAGTGACTATTTTGACAATTTATCAAACTTGAATGGTCTATTCGGCAAAAAGGATATGTAGAAGGAGTAAACCTGATTTTTAGTTAAAATGATGGAATTAAGGTAATAATTTTGATTTGAGGACTAATTTGTAAAGTTAAGAAGCTTGAATCCTTATATTGGAAATTTGGTAACTATTTTGACAAATCAAGAGAAATTAGAGAAGTAAAGGTTTAAGCCTATTTTGATGAAGGATGTAAAGAGAACTTATGAATACAAGCTTCATTTAATCATTTGGAGTAAAGTGATGGGACTAAATTGACAAGTAGAGAAATAAGGAGAAGTTGGTGTAAATTAGAAGTTATTTATGAAAAGTTATGTTGGAATTTAAATTATGGTAGTAAGTTTAGAAATTCACCATAAATTCTATAAAAGGGTTAGATGGTGAATTTTATATCGATATAAAGGTATGTTAGTCTAGTTTCGTTTCCAACAAACGGAAACTGATTCCGAGTACCGTGTCAAAAATTATGAACTTTTATTCAAATGAAGGTTAGAAAAATTATAGAGCAGTTTTCTGCCTGGACAATATGTGACGTGAATTCAATTATTTTTCATAATTTTTGTAGATTCTATTAATTTATGTGGCTTATACCGTTAGAACCTTTATCGAATCTAGCTTCTCCAATATAAAGGAAATTAAGATCCAGTATGTATTCTGCTCTGTATAAATAAATCTTTGAAGGTAGTGCAAGCTGGAAGAAAATGGAATTTGAAACATTTTGTGTTTAAATGTTAGTCAGCAAGCTCAGAAGAATTAAGGGAAGTTCAAACTGGTCACTATGGACCATAATGAGTTTCTAAATAGTACAAGGAAGAAAGGAAAAAATATTTGGAAATTTTATATTTGAATGATTATATTAGGCAACATGTTTAAGATATTGTTAGATTTGAACCTAACAAATATTTTATTTTATTCATGTGATTAATGAAGTCACGTCCGAATCAAAGAAGGTTCGAGGTTCTATGAAAGAAAGGATCGATCTAGTACTTAGTGAGGTATTGTGTTAAGTGGCCAAGGTGAGTGCAATGCATACATAATATGATGCATGGATGTTTTATACATCATTGGGATGGCTTGCGATGAGCCTACCCAAATTTTATTGTCATTATATTTATGTCATGGAGCATATGATTTACATATTTTAAATATGCCAAAGGTTGAACATAAATGCATAGATGACTAGTTATATATGAATGTTATTTCGGTTAAGAACTGCCCAATGTTAAATTATGTTGATATACATTGCCATGGATGAAATAAATATGAAAAATATGCCAAAGTAAGTCATTGAGGAACAGAGTATAGTTGGCATGCCATAGAGTCCAGCAGCATGCTGCATACTCGGTTTAACACTATAGTGTTCATAAATGACACTTAGTGTATATGGTTAGCACTGCCTTATAAATGTGCGGATGGTTAGCATGGCCTTATAAACGTGTGGATGGTGGGCATGACCTTATGTGTATTAGCACTTCGGTGCATATTTGACTCACGTACCCAGGTCCTTAAGGTTTATTTTAGGCTATAAATTAATGGATAATAAATGGTAAATAGGTTAGGGAGTATATGAAGTCTCGGAGAAAATGGCAAGTATATCGGTAAGAAATTTATATCCGATTTATATTATGTTGATATATGATTAATATGATGGTATACTTATCTAGTGATCATGATGCATTTATGCATATAAGGCATATTATGACAAATGTATAAGCATGAAAATCTTATGACATTGGCATATAGTAAATAATTACTAATGCAATGTGAAAGTTCATGCATTGGCATATATCATGCTATATAAGTGTGGCCAAGAAGTTGAATAAAGTTTAAATTATTGTTATTAACTTCCTTTACTGCCTCACTAAGTTCGTACTTAGCGTGTGTTTGATTGTACACACGTAGGTAAATCAAGATGAGAGTGAGAAGCACATTGCATCGATATTGGAAAGCTCAATAGGTATTCATAGTAATGATATCCTAATTGAGGTTTGATTATTATAGTGGCATGTATACTTGCTAAACCTATTCGAGTTGTGATTGACCTTTAAAATTGTTATGGTTTCATTATAATTGGCATTTCTGGAAAGATTCAAAGTTAAGAGTAAACGCATGTGATGAGTTGCATGCTAAGATAATTGATTTATGATTGGAACTCGAATAAATTAATTTATGTCAATTTTAAATAAAGTTAGCGTGCTTGGGCTAGAGAGATTTTAGGATGGGTGACCATTGAGAAGTTTTTCTGAAAATTTTAAATTACCCCGATTTTGATTAAAGAAGTCGTAACATTTCTGACTCGTATCCGGTGTACGGATATGGGAAGAGAGTGTTACACTAGAGATATAATGATGATGTGATCCTGTTTTGAGTGTTGATTGATGTTAACGGAAGTGTTAGATTTATAGTTTGTGGCTGGGTTGTGTTTGGAGGAGTTAGATGATGATTTCGGTTGTTGTGGTTGTGTAATTGTGAAAAGATTGTTGAGGTTTGTAAGGAATGTTGTTGCAGTGTTTGAATGCATTGAGATGCTTTAATCCTCTGTTGTTATGAGGTTAAAATAGGGGAGGCTAATCCGGAAGCTATCGGTGAAGCTTTGGAGGTTTCAGACGCTTGAATTTACGTCGGTGAATTGAGGTTTCGCGTATCGGTGGGTAAGAACGTGGGTTTCAGCTTTGAAATGGTTTAAAGGTGGTTTATGGGAGTTTAAACTTAGCTTGAAACGTTGGTTTAAACTCGGAAGTAAGTATGAAGAGGTTTTCTCTCTCGGTCGTGCTTTTACGAAATAGTTTATGTACTTGTTTAGAATTACATGGTACCTACTGTTAAAGCATGTTCTAAAGTATGTTTAATACTATTTTGATTATGATATGTTGAAGGATGCACATGATAAGTGATCCTTGTAAGTATATGGAATACTTGTTGAAAAGCATGGTTTGTTTCTTTGGAAATGTTTTGGTTTAATGCATATAAAAATAAACAGCGAAGTACATGGTTAATTGTGAATTATATTAGCAAATGATGTGGTTTAAAATGTTATCGGATATAGTTGGCCAGCCATAGGATTGATAGTGCACTATAAAAAGTCATCTTGGATGTCAAGGGGTTTTATACGGTGTACCGAATACTCCATCCAAGTACCCTAACGGTCGAAGGATTATATGATACCGAAAACTCCCGTTAGTGGGTTAAGCATTTAACCGTTGATTGGGGCTGGTGTCCCTGTGAGTTGTAATTATTCCCGGTCGATAATGTACTGCAATTGTGATTGTATCGCTATTCCAGTTGAGATGGCTTGAAGTGTTGAGGGGACACTTGTTGAATCCGTGTATCCGATGAACTATTTTGGTAAAGAAACTTGGTTATGATCACTTGTAAGACGATATAATAGTGGATGTGTCATGTAATGGTTTATGTTGTATAATGTGATTCATACATGCTTACTCTTTAAGCTTTACATATGGTTTGTTATGCATGGGAAGGCTTAAATTGAGGTTTAGCAATGGAATTTGTTGATGATTAATGATACATGTTGCATATGGTTTAATATGCTGGTTTTTGAAAGTGTTAAGTGCATGGTTTTCAAGGCATAATGTTCAAATGGTGTTTTAAGTAATGTCTAAAAGATGATTGAAATGAGATTTCAATGTGTTGTTGGGAAATGGTTTTAAATACATTAATGGTTTTTTGTTTAGAGAACTCCTCACTAAGCCTAGTATGCTTACACTCTATTTTTCCATCAATGCAGAGAATTAAGGATTTGAAGGCAGCGAGGAAGTGAGGGATCACTAAAGACTTGGTACTAAAAGTATGTTTCAGATTAAACTATAAGTAATAGGGGCAATAGGGTTTCCATTGATGTTTTGGGAGATGAGTTGTTAAACTCCCTGTTTGAGCAATGTTATTTTGTCGTTTGTGGTTTGTAATTGGTCATTTTGGATTGTTGGTTGTGTTGGTTTTGAGATTTGTTCTTTGCTTGGCTTGATTTCTAGGAAGCATGCCTCTAGTTTTATATTTGAAGCAAGATGCTATGAATTGTTGATGAATTTGTGTTGTCTTGCTGAGGTTTGATCCTTAAATGTGTTGGTTACATGTTAGAAGTTTGTTAGGGTGTTTTGGTATCTTTGAAAGCATGTTAAACCAGCAAATAAGGACGTTTTAGGTCCAGGCATATCGGTAAGCATGTCTCCATACCGGTATGTGTTGCGTGATTTGAGTGCTACGCAAATGGAGCAAGTATACACGTCACAAGTAATAAGGTGATATTAAGTATCGAGTATCGTCTCCACAGGGATTGGTTTGGGCCACTTTGCTTAAGTTACTACATTGAAAAAGAAATAAATTGATAGGGATGAATAATAAGTAAAATAAACTAAGTAAATAGAAATAAATGATAGAGTAATCGAATAAGAGAGTAGGTCAGGTTATCGTGAGTCATGGAGTGATAGTTGAATGGACTGTCGTGGCGATTGAGTGCTAGAGTAGCTCAATTGTTCCCTCAATTGGATCCAGTCGGATTGCTTGGGCAATTCTGCGATTACCTGGGCATTTGGGAATGGAGCGATTGCCTGGGCAATTGGGCGTCAACCTTCAAAGTTCGGCAAAGCATTCTTCAATGGTTTCTCGTTATCCCTAACTCAAAACACTATCAATTGTGCATGCCTTGATAATACATCCCTACGTGAACCAAGGGTGGACAACAACCTATCTTGCGCTCCTTTTAGCCGTTGAAATTCGCAACTTATCTCTAAGTCGAATTAGTCTTCACCATCGATTGATTGAATAAAGACCATTCTCATTCGTTTCATGAATCTAACTTTCCCGATATTAGATAAATGGATGATTTCACAAGATCCTCTCCCAATTCACTCGCAAAATTTAAGAACCAAGAATAAACAAACTTTGAATTAACATTGCAAACTCAAATGCCTAAACAAATCTAATCATTTATCAAAACAAAAAACCCTAAATAACCCAAGCCAATTTACATCAATTCATGGTTGGGTTCAAAAGATATACAAAGAATAATCCCGAAACATGAATCGCATAAACTAAAAATAAAGAAGATGAAGCCTTGCAATCTCTCTCTCGTCTGATTCTCCTCCTCCCCCTTGAGGTTCTCCTCCCCCTTGAGGTTGGCGGCTTGGTCTTATATTTATAGGGGATTATTAGGTTAGATTAGTTGTTGATGAGGATAAGTTGGAGTTGGAATTAAATTGGAGAAAAGAGATATTAAATCCCTTTTATTTTTATCCTCAAACTCCTCACAAATTTGACTTCATACCACCTTGAAACTCTACGTGGAAGTCCTGATTTTGGGAGCTTTATCCCTTGATTTTCGTGCTTATCCTGATTGAGATGGACTAGTCCCGACATGCCTCGGCAATCAGCTCAGCATGGCCTTCTGAAATCATTCTCAATTGCCACGGCAAAGCCTTTAGTTTTCTTTCTTAATTGCCACGGCAATTCCTGCTTTCCAAGGCAATCCTACTTTGCACAAAATTAACACACAAAAGCAGCAACTTTTCTACGAAAACCAACCAAAATGTAATACCAAGCTTAATAACGGAGGAAACTCAAAAATATGCATGAATGACTACAAATGTAACTAAAATGAGCCTAAGTCTAACAATAACATGAGTAAAAACGGCAAGAAAAACAATACTTTTACACACTTATCACACCCCCAAACTCAAACTATTGCTTGTCCTCAAGCAATGCAAAACTAACAATTACCGGCCAAGATTTTGACCATCAAGAATTTGCTTTGTACCTGACTTCAATCCTTAGAATCGTGGCACAAAGTATGATTACCCTTCAATTTTTTGGATAGCACATGAATTACTCGGAACCAAACTATAATGCTCGTGACAATGTGTGTGGAGTTGTGTACAAGTCGATTATCAGGATTCCATGTGAACAATAGGTTTTTATCAAATTAATTATCGGGGCATTTAAATTTTTATTTTTACTAGAGCCAATTTCGGGCACGTCTAGCAAAGCATGCAATTTCTTGTTTTAATTTTTGTCGACTAGAGCCAATTTCGGGCACCTCTAGTGATTCTTTAATGTGTAACAACTAGAGCTAGTTTCAGGCACCTCTAGTAATTCTTAACTAGAGCCGGTTTCGGGCACCTCTAGCAAGAAATTTTTAATTTCAATTTACCCAATTTTTAAGCAACCTAAGTTCACTAAGTCTCCCTTAATCAACAAGACACAACCGTGTCAATATATATTCAGCATCATAGTGAAATTCTAAGTTATTTCCATGCAAATCCTAAAATTAAAGGTTCTTTCAATTAAGTGCAGTGACAAAAATTTTATCATTAGATATCCAACAAGTCTAGGAAAATTAAATCCAATCAAAGGCATGGCAAGTAATATATGCAACCTATATGAGACAACTAGATGAATGCAACTAAAGATGAAACTAAATAAAAACAAACACCCCCCAAACTCGAGAGAAACATCGTCCTCAATCGTGCAAGTAAAAAAATTAAAATGCAAATGAGTTAGTTGGAAAGGTCCTCACCTTGAATGATGAGTTTTCTTCGAGCCGTTTGCTTGATTCTTTTTTCGGTTCACGGTGGTTGAGTGCGTGTGGCTAGTGGTGCAGCTTGAACCCTTACTTCCGCAGCCTCATCGCTTGTTGTATTCTCTTGATCGGCCTCTTCAATGATCGAAGCTTTACGCTTCGTCTTTGGTGGTGCAGCTGATGGTGATGTCACTTTATCATGTGCAGCAGTTGCCGCGGCATCCTCAGTTGTGGGGGCTAGTAGTTCAGCATGAACACCGAGAAAGGCATGGTGCTATCAGGGTACTTCTCCAAAATCACTTGAGTGATGGTTGTGTTTTGGTCCTTCATGTACCGCATGAATAGCAATTGACGAGCCTCTATTTGCTCCAATCGATGGGATAGTGGGCAGAGCTTCTCTTTGATTCGATTCATGTTCACCGAGGTAGGTTCGCTTGTTTGGGCATCAGGAATTGCCGAGGCATTTTTGGTTGCCTGGGCAATTGTTAGAGCATGTGATTTCTTTGGTAGCGTTGGTTCTTTCGTCGGTTCCTCGCCCATGATTTGCAATGTATGTGTTGATGGCAATGACATCAACAAGAATCGCTCTACCTCACACATAAACACAAGGGTTATCCAGATTGTAAATATGAGAATAAAATTCCCTTACCCATGAGATGTCTCCTAGTTAGAAATCTCCTCTCAATGAGTGGAGACACGAATCGTCGGCAAGAAGACTCGAGTGCTTGGGACGAACTTACTCTGGGCATGGTTTTGAGGTTCTTGTGGGTTCTTGATTGGAAAGACTAAGTAAACAAGAAAGGAAAAACTTAAGAGTTCAAGAAGGGAAGGAAGTAAAGAAAGATGAAATAGATGGGTAAGAAATCAGCTTAAGCTCACTCTTTTTGCCTTGAAACTCTTATCCTAAAAATAAAAACAAAAGGATAAATATCAAAATAAAATAAAAAAATAACAATATTAAATAAAAATATAGAGAAAGCTTGAGGAGGGTTATTTCCAATATTTCTTATAGTTCATCCGCACCTTCCGTTAGGTGACAATATTGCCCAAAAAGAGTTAGGCCAATGTGCTCACAGCTACTCCCTTTTTCGTTACCATGGTGGAGGTGTCTTTCTTTCGTGTTCCATCAGGTGACAATATTTCCAATATTTCTTATAGTCCATTCACACCTTCCATGTATATCCTCCACCTTGTTATTATTCCTAAAGGAATGAATATATTATTAGAAAAAATTATATCAATATTCAACCATTTAATTACCTTATTCTTGTTGACCTCCATCATGGTTGGTTGTAGCCTTCGTTGTTGAGGCAATTGCTGCTCAAGCCAATTGCCATGCAATCATCTACCAAAATTCTATGGATGTCAAGGGAAAAACCAATCTTATGAAAAGCTTCATGAATCCAACCACCGTTTTCTTTAGGCTTCTCAAACATCTCCATCAATAGAGATTTGGATGGCTTTAGATCTACCAATTTTTATTCCTCAAGACATACCTACAATGGATGGGGTGAGTTTTAAAAGAGTTCAAAAGGTTCAACACTCACCTGCTCATAGTCCATTAGCAAAGTATTGTCAATCTGTTGATCTTGCATGTGGTCGTGCAATTTCCATGGCAAAGGTGGATGAGAGCAATTTGCTGTAGAATTACTCTTTTCAGCCTCTCGGAATATTGTCGCTGCATTGCTCTATTTAGGCTCCTCAATTATTTCTGTGGCAATTCGTTGCATAGGCTCATCAAGTGTCGGACAGTCTTTCTCATTGGAAAGTTCTCGACCTGGAGGTTTTAATTGATCTTCACACATCGGGGATCTCTCTTTGTATTGCTCCTTCTCATCTTGCCTTAGGATTTTAGTATCCCTAGGAATTGATTGTTGGGGGATGTTATCCATGGCATATGTGGGTCTCCTCAATTGATCTTCTGAATCCCTCAAGGGTGCATCCAAATTAGCTATCCTCGCATCCATGGACTTTGATAGCTCTCGAATCTATTCAATTGATTTGTCAAGTCTAGCCAAAGAAGCTAGCAACGTTTCCTCCAAGGAATTAGAATGCTCTTGAAAATGACTATGCTGCCTTGGCATAACTGTTGCAGTAGAAAAACTGTTATGGTAAAAAAAATTGAGTATTTTGATCATACCATGAAGGATTTTTCTGATGGTTCCAACTATGGTCCTCCATGTAGCCATATGCACCAGGATTTTGAGGGCAATTTTCAAACACATGATGCTCTCCACAACAAGTGCAAGCAAATTCTTGATTGGATTGATTCTATGTTCCCACATCAACTCTCTAATAGATCGACTTTTATTTTCCCACATGTTGATGTCCCTTAACTTTATAGCACACCTGAATTTTTTTTGATAAAAAAAGTTAGTAAAAATAATAAAAAAATGCAATAACAAAAACAACTAACACCAATTGCCAATCCCCGGCAACGGCGCCAAAAACTTGTTGCGTGATTTGAGTGCTACGCAAATGGTGCAAGTATACATGTCGCAAGTAATAAAATGATATGATAAGTATCGAGTATGATATGATAAGTATCGAGTATCGTCTCCACATGGATTGGTTTGGGTCGTTTTGCTTAAGTTACTGCGTTGGAAAAGAAATAGATTGATAGGGATGAATAATAAGTAAAATAAACTAAGTAAATATAAATAAAGGATAGAGTAATAGAATAAGAGAGAAGGCCGAGTTATCGTGAGTTGTGGAGTGATAGTTGAATGGAATGTCGTGGTAATTGAGTGATAGAGTATCTCAATTGTTCCCTTAATTGGATCCAGTCGGATTGCCTGGGCAATTGGGAATGGAGCGATTGCCTGGGCAATTAGGTGTCAACCTTCAAAGTTCGGCAAAGCGTTCTTCAATGGTTTCTCGTTATCCCTAACTCAAAACATTGTCAATTGTACATGCCTTGATAATACATCCCTGCGTGAACCACGGGTGGACAACAACCTATCTTGCGCTCCTTTTAGCCGTTGAAATTTGCAACTTATCCCTAAGTCAAATTAGTCTTCACCATCGATTGATTGAATAAAGACCATGCTCGTTAGTTTCTTGAATCTAACTCTCCCGATATTAGATAAATGGATGAATTCACGAGATCCTCTCCCAATTCACTCGCAAAATTTAAGAACCAAGAATTAACAAACTTTGAATTAACATTGCAAACTCAAATACCTAAACAAATCTAATTGTTTATCAAAACCAAAAACCCTAAATAACCTAAGCCAATTTACATTAATTCATGGTTGGGTTCAAAAGATATACAAAGAATAATCCCCAAAAATGAATCGCATAAACTAAAAATAAAGAAGATGAAGCCTTGTGATCTCTCTCTCGTTTGATTCTCCTCTTCCCCCTTGAGGTTGGCGGCTTGGTCTTATATTTATAGGGGATTATTAGGTTAGATTAGTTGTTGATGAGGATGATTTGAAGTTGGAATTAAATTGAAGAAAAGAGATATTAAATCCCTTTTATTTTTATCCTCCAACTCCTCACAAATCTGGCTTCATATCCCCTTCAAACTCTACACGGAAGTCCTGATTTAGGGGTCTTTATCCCTTGACTTTCGTGCTTATCCTGATTGAGTTGGACTGGTCCCGACATGCTTCGACAATCAGCTTAGCATGGCCTTCAGAAATTAGCCTCAATTGCCACGGCAGAGCCTTTAGTTTTCTTCCTTAATTGCCACGGCAAATCCTGCTTGCCAAGGCAATCCTACCTTGCACAAAATTAACACACAAAAGCAGCAACTTTTCTACGAAAACCAACCAAAATGTAATACCAAGCTTAATAACAAAGGAAACTCGAAAATATGCATGAATGACTACAAATGTAACCAAAATGAACCTAAGTCTCACAATAATATGAGTAAAAAGGGCAAGGAAATAGTATTTTTACACACTTATCAGTATGGATAAGCCATTTCAGGCTTAGTGTTTCGGTAAGCGGGTAAGCATTTCGATACGGGATAACATTTTTGGGCAAGGTGTATCGATACGCGTAAGCGTATCGATACATTTTTGAGCTACTAGAATTGGGGATTTTAATCAGGCAAAGCTTATCAATACACCTCCTTATTGTACCGATACGGCTAGTAGTTATTTCAGTTGTTTGGATATTCTGAAGTTCTGATTTCTTATGTTTTAGTCTCTGAATAGTGTGGATGCAATTGAATGAGTAGGGTGGAACGTTTTGAACTGATTTTTGACATGTATGCATGAAACCGGACTAATTTAAGGTTGGTAACATAAAAAAGGGTTAAGTCCTTGTAGTTTTCTTGAATTGCAATTTGGTCCATAAATTCCAATTGTATCTAATTGGATGTCGATTTGATGCCCGATTGAGTTGAGTTTTCACCTGCAGTCAATATGAGCACATAGGATAATAATTTTGCATCTAGATAAGATAAAAGAAGAAAAATGGATGCGTTTTGAGTTTCTTCTTCACGTTTTACCTTGGTAAACCTAATGTAGTTTGCTCGGTTCGATCTTGCGACTAAGCCTGGTCAAGGGGGTTACATTACAAACAGTGGAGGTTTCGGTACGCGGGTAACCGTTTCGATTCGATTCTTAGCCACTAGAATCTAGATTTTGGAAATTAAGCATACCGTACCGATACGACTGAGGACCGTATCAATACGTCATTATTCTTCAACACCTTATCGATACGGTGGACACCCGTACCGAAACCCTGGCAATTAATTTGGTTAAGATGCTGTGTGAAGTTTGAAATGATTGCATTTTTGTCCATGTTTCTTAGTTATGCAATTAAATGAGTATGAGTGATCGTTTTGGTTTGTAATTTAACATGAAGGCATGTAATATGTCTAATTGAGGATTGGTAATCTTTAAATTGGTAAAAGCCCTTGTAAATATCAAAAATTATGTTTTAGTCCCTTGAACGTGGATTTGAGCAATTGGATGTCTAAATGACACCCGATTAAGCTGAGGTTCTAACCATGGCATGTATGCACACCCTAGGACCTAAAAATGCATGTAGAAACGATAAAAGAAAAAATGGATTGGTTCAAATGTTTATCTCTTCGGGTCTACTTCGATAAACCCTAATATAGCTCGCTCTACTCAGTCTTGCATCAAGGCCAGGTCAAGGGGGTTACACATAATCTTCCAAGTATCCAACATCATCATCTAAAGGCTCATATTAATCTTAGAATTACTATAATACATTTTTGCCCCTATTTCAATAGCTAGAAATAAATTCTTGACTTTTTTATTCGATACGATTATCTAAATTTTTTTGAAACTTTAACAATTAATTCCTTTCAATATAAATCCCAGATCAACCTCGTAATTTCATTTCCAACCCACTTCTCATATTAAAACTATCTATTTACAGGATAAAAATTATTTTTGAGAAAATTATCATTTAAAGGCCCAAACTTTTCCAAAGTTTACACTTTAGATTCCAAACTTTCATTTTTATTCATTTTAGTCACTTCACTCTAGACATCAAACTTTTACTTTAGTCATTTTGGTCACTTACCAAATTTTGGGGTATTACACTTATTCTTTTGAGCAAACTTTTGACTTCTTTATTCATCTAATTCTTTCAGGCTCCGTATCCTCTCTTTCCACTTCTGATTTGAAATTTTATGTACAAAAGATCTTATTTCATGAACAATGATGCCCCAACAATTTTCTTGTTTCTTGACCCATCATGTAGAGCTTGCCCATCTTTCATCATTTAGGGTGAGAAAATGCTTAAAGTCCCTGAACTTTTTTAGGTTCATTCTTCAATTTTGTAAACCAATCAAAGCATCATAGTATAACCTTGCTTTAAGTCCCTAAATTGTCTGGTATATGCATACTTGTCATTATCCTCACCATAATCACTGATGGATTATCCTCTTTTAAATGGAGGCTTACCAGCTAAAGATGATTGTCTCATACTCAACCATATATTTTCCATGCTAGGTCGATCATTTGCATCAACGGCTTTGCATTTTGAAATTTATCTCTGAAGCAATACAAGGAAATCTTTTCGTTTATAAAAATGTTAGTTTGCTGATCGACATTTTAATGAATGGTGCTTTTTTGAATTAATATACATGACTCGAAAAACTAGAATCTTAATATAAAGAAAGAAAAAAGAATATGATGCCCTCGATATCAAGTGCAAGAGTCTCTCAACTCTTTTATAGCTTCTGAATGTTGTGGCGACATTTGAAGTTATGAAATTTCTTCCAGATCGCTCAATTCACACCCTATGATTATCGTATTGCTCAATCCAATAAGAAAAAACTCCTTTTTCATTCCCTTTAATATTTTTCATTCGTAAATATGTTCAAGCTTCTCAGACTTATTTAACCAGTGGAGGGCAATAATATTATTCTAAGAATAAAATTTTATGAGTGCATGTGTTTGCTTATAATTGTAACTAGCCATTATTGTATTATTATTCTTATAAACGTGTTTTCAAAGATTCATCTCTGACGCCAAGGTATTGAACAGGTGGAGCATAGCTCCTTATTAGGTTTGTCAACCCCACAGCTCCATCAGAGTGCTCCGAGATTTATTTATTTATTTGTTCATTTTTATTTTATTTTTTTTCTTTTTTTCTTGTTTTTAGCCGCTAGTTACAATATGTGTTCTCATTAGGACATAGAAGACTACGCTGAAAACTTCAATTTCAAGCAACTCCACTCGGTTAAATTTGTCTAGTCCACTTCATTGTTTATGAATTTCAAAGATTTGTCATCGAACATCATCAGAGGTGTAGTAATGTTCATTTTCTTGCTTTTTCGACTAGAGTAGACTAAGAAACAAATTCCACTTCATCGTTTTTACAACATTCAATTGATCTTTGTACAACAATCAATGTCACATCATGCAATTGATATCCAGGGGCCTACAAAGGTAAGAGGAGGTATACATATACATTCATGGTTTTCAAGGTCATTGTATGCTAAGCAAAAATGCAATTTTCATTGGAACAAGAATCCGAAAACATAACATATGCCCTTAAAAAAGATCTTTGTTGCTTTCGGGTCAAAAGTAGCAAAGTTGATTCCGTGAATTACTTCAAAAGAAAACTCAAAATGCAGAGAAATTTAAACAAATCAACACCTAATATGAAAAAAATGGATAAGACAAAACTTTAAGGCATTAAAAACTCCAGACAAATGTGGAACTGGTATTTCATTCATCCTGATTCTTCAACCTTTCAACTAAGGTAATAGCCTGTTATTCTTAATTGTCGCTTCAATTGATTCCGTAGTATTAACAAAATCAACAAAACTCAAAGATATATTACTGCACATCTTTTCATCGAGTGGACCTTGCAATGTGTTAACTCCTCAAAAGTACTAATTTTTATGCTTATTTCACAGTGCCTTTGCTTGCCTTTGAGTAAATTTAGTTGCATTTAGATGATAAAATCATGCATTTGCATAAGGAATTAAGAGCTATTCTGTTTCCATTGTGAAGGGTCGTTTTGCTGGTATTGATGCAGGTTACAGGCAGGCAGATATAGCAGAGAAGAGTAAGCGAGGAACGCGGGAAAAAAAGGTAATTCCCAAGTTGTAGTTGGCACAGTTGGACCAAACAATGCCAAGCTCGGTTGGCAAAAGATTGAAGTCCGATGCTCAGTCAAAGTAGCCATTGAACCCAGCACACGTGAGCCCTAACTTTCAAATATGGATAAGAGGATAACACGATTTATCAAATTTCAAATTCAAACCTATCCTAGGGTTTCCACACATGCCTATTTAAAGTTGTTCGATGATCCAAAGGAGATCAAATTTGAGAGAGGCAGCACCGTGGTGAAACCAGATGCGACGTGGTGAAACCAGCTAAGACCGAGAATTTTGGAGTATTCGAAGGGCTGCATCGACGGATCTCCTTCTTTCCCATTCTCTTAGTTTTATTTATTTTTATTTTGAAATCATGATGAGATACGATGATACTTTGTGGATGGACCCCCAACAATGAACTAAGCTTTTACAATTGGTTGGGCAATGTTTGCCATTACCATTGGTTTTATGTTTGGTTTTTAATAATTTAAATGCCTTGGCATTATTTTCCATTTGCTAGCACTTAATTTTCCTAAATTCTTTGCCATACAAGAGTTGGCATTGTATGCTTATTGCACTTTAATATCTTAACAAGCTTAAGGGGAAACGATCAGTTGCTAGGTACTAAGGAGAGAAACTTTGAAAGAAGATGTTCAAGTAGATGAGCTTACTTTTTAAGTGAATCTACCCCTTAGGAGTAAAGAATGACACTTAATCGAGTTAATTAATGAAAAGCTTCATTATAGACATATAGGAATTTTATCGTGGTTAATTTAGGGTATTGCCATCGACAGAGGTAATACTATTCTTGAATTTTCTTGGCAATAAAACCAAGGCAGGACATTATTAAAGGCTGGCATAAATAGAGTGAAATCGAGGTATCCCTTGCCAACGCTCATTATTCATTCGAACACCGTTTCGTTGCCAAACTTTTTTTGCTTTTACTTTAGCTTTCTTTTAAATCTAAAACCCAAAACATATTCAACACTTTTTCTTACAAACAACTAAAACATTGAGAAATTAAGTTTTTCGTCAATCCTTGTGGATTCGATACTCAGCTTACTGATGTATTACTTGCTGACCATGTATACTTGCATGCAAAAAGACTCACATTTGGCAATATTTCCTTGCATTTTTACACTAAATATTCTATCATTTGCCAAGCGTTAGCAAAGTCGACAAGTTTTTTGCGCCTTTGTTGGGGATTGAAATGGAAGTTATTGTTTTTATTTTTACTTGTTTTTATTTTAATTATTTTTTTTGACTGGTGTATGATCGAAAATCGCCCTGTGGTGGAAGATTGGCCATATGACCCAGAAATTAAAAAAACTTGCGAAGGTTAAAGAAAAAAGTTCGAGAGTTGACTCAACAAGGCAATATACGAGTAGATGGCATCCCAAGCAACATAAACCCAAATTTAAGCCATTTCTTCAATCAAAACCACCAATTTCTTCAAAATGTATTTACCATTCTTCAAACAAAACTCAATTAGATCTTCATAAACACAAAATCATTCACCATTTAGTGTTTTTGAAGATCAAAATCCTAAAAAGCCTAAGAACTCAAATATGTTCTTCACTCTTTTTCGATCCATGAAACCCCAAGAACATCAACCCATAAAACCATTATTCTTCAACTCATCCTAACTAATACCCATATCCATCAGGATCTTCCTGATTTTCCCCAAATCTAACTACCCGAGCCCAAAGCCCTTTTTAACTCTGCCATATACATACTTCGGCCACCATGCAACCAGCTTTCGGCCATCGCACGAAAACAAGAAAGGTAAAAAACGATCCCGATCTCTTCTTTTTTATATCTGATTATTTGAATCTAACACTGTTTCTTTCTTTTCATTTTTGCAGAAATCAAAAAACAAAAAAATGAGTATCTCTTTTCAGTTGTCGATCATCTTTTACGGACTCCTTTCAGATTTTCGACATTCCTTCGACTTCTCAGGTTGACTCTTCACTTTTCCCCTTATCTTTCCTTTTTAGATCTCTATAAATACAATCATTTCGTGATTTGAGCCATTTTCTAATAATCATTGAATGCCCTGACTTTTCATTCTCTCTCCATATTTATACTAATAAATTGTTGATGTCATGATGATATTTTTGAATCTCTAAATGTTCATTCATCAAAAAATTTATTCTGATTGCGTCTAATGTACTCTTTCTGTATGTTATTGCTAAGGTGGATGACCCACGTGAAGGGATAATGCATCCACATGGTTTTTGTATAGAGCTGTTGACGTGGAGGGTAACGATTGGTCTGGAACATTGATGTGGCAATGGTTCACGTGAAAGGGTGTTGAATTTCTTGAAACATCCTAGAATCATAGCTGCTCCCAACTGGTAACAATTGAAATTCCATGCGTCCTTTGGAAGTCACTAATTCTCACCATCAGATATACTTTCATCAAACGGTGGGTGAAAATTTTGAGAATAGGGAGATTCAATCCTTGTGACCACTCAATCTTCCAATCGGTGCTTGAAACGGGATTTAGATAATTTTGTAAATGGACTTTGAGGTTTTTAATATAGTTTTTGGGCTTTTATTTCATTATACTTATTTATTATTTATTTTTTGGTTTTAATTAAGAGATAATAATAATAATAATAATAATAATAATAATAATAGATCAGATAAAATTGGGGTGTGACAACATGCAAAACCTAGCACTCTATGCCAACCCGTCTATAGGCTGTCACAGGATCTGGAACTATCCAATTGTCAACAGTGCTAGAGAAAGCTATAAATACCCATACCCTCATAAGAGAAACCAAGTCTAAGATAGACATAAAGTGTCTGGACAAGGTCAAACTAAGAGGGTTGTACCCATTTTTTTCTCTTCTCATTTTCTCTACTCCGACCATTGTATTATTTGTAGCTCTCCATCCTAAGTCTATAAGGGTGAATCACCTAAATCTGTCACAACCACCTTGGTCCGTCGTCTTCACCTCTCTTATTCGGTGGCTCCTTATTTTGACATCAAAAATTGGTGCGGTAAGCATAAAGATCTTCCCGACCAAGATAACCAGTCATGGTGGCTCTCCCGGTAGCACTCCCAACACTCAAGATCTATACAATCAAGGCCACTAATGGTCAAATCAATAGCGGCAATGGAACTTGAAAGCGCTATAGCCTCCATGCAAAGCTTTATTCTTAAATCTCAACCAAAAGGATGTAAAGAAGATGCGATGACAATTTCTCGTCACACACATCTGAGGGTCACGTCGAGGGAACGATAGGATAGCAACATCTTGCCATAACTACTAAATAAAGTTAGTTATCCAATGAGGGATTAGAACCGTAAGGCAGATGCTTCGCCCCACAAATGTAACGCCCCATATCGTCCCACCACTACATTGCATACCAAAAAACTCCATGGACGCCTCGCTCATACTCACCAACAACTTGTGTAACACGTATGTGAGGTGTAACCCCGAAAAGGTTTCAGCGTCTGGAATAAAAATGATAGAAGCCTTCCGACCCCCTCTTATAGATGCTAGAAAAACAACGACAGAAGTAACAACAGAAATCCAGAAGGCCATGAATATCAAGAGCATAGATGGCCAAGGGCCCTAAAAACACTTATTTCTTTTTCCTTTCCTTCATCTTGTCATAGTTTACATCTATAGATAGTGTCTGAAACTATAGGTAGCTTAGGCCTTGGACAACTCTAAAGAAAGTGTCATTGATATAAATGTAAAAACTCAAAGGATAGAAGGTAACCGCCTCCATTCAGCTACTATTGTATGTAGGTTATAAATGAGGTATGAAAGCTCCGTGATGCCCAAACGGATGAGGGCATGGACGATACCTGGACTCTTCGTGACACTTATTCTGTAAGCATTTTCTTCGAAAAGCCTCTAAGTATAGAGAAACCCTATGATTTAAAGAACCCCAGGACATCGGTATGCTTCATAGGAAGTTTACATATGTCATAGGTGTTGTGACCATTTTTAAACCGAGGTAAAATAACCTAACAATTAATCTTTGAGAATTAAGGTTTTGCCTTTTAATTCATTTAATCTTGAAAAATTAAGCTTTTCATGTTAAATTTGGTTTTAAACTTAATTAATTTTGAAAATGAGATTTTTTCCTTTTTATTTAATTTTGAAAACCTTTTGGAGTCGCCACTGACTACTTTGGTAAACCGAACACCATAAAAACAACCACAGATTCATTCTTTAAAATATAGGTTCAGGAGTCGGCTATATGTAAGGAAGGATTAGCACCCCACAAATGCTTGTTATCGATACTTTAATTTTACGTGTCATATTGGCATTTCGAATAACATTTTGAATTTAATTTAACCATTAATTATTAACTAGATTTAAATTCCAAATGAAGATATTTTGTTTACAAGGAAATATATATTTTTATCCAAATATGAGATTAAAAGCGCCCTTTTACGTTTGCAACACCCCATTCATATTCAAAAGATATATTCCCAACATAAATGGCTTTAATGCATGATTTATTATTGTCTTGTTTATTTTAAGTTCTAACTTAAAGAGGCTCTGATTAATTAAATTATTTTTAGACTATGAATATTATTAAATTTAAAGGCTTTTATGAGATAGTGCCAAATACTCGAATACTATCTATATTAAAAAGCCTAAATTTTAGATAATAATCACTAATTAATTGTTATTCTAATTATTTAAAGAAATAGTCCTAATCGAAGCTCTAATTTAACTAACTAGGTTATTTATTAATTTCTAAGATTTTGATGGGTATTAAGTATTTTCTTAAAAGCTAATTTTTGATAACACCCAATTCCAGGCATTGAAACACCATCCAAATTTGGAACTTCAAAGTTTCCTACTTAATACTCATTAGTTTGCTACAATTATCTCACTTAATTAATTATTAAATCTTAATTAAAGAACCTAAAGTATAAGGCTTTAACAATTAGTTAAAACTAAGTCATTAAATTATCTAACAATTAAAACTACATGCCCAATTTAAAACATGCACCCAACATATAATTTAATACAATTACAATAAATTAAACAATTAAATTAAGGACAAAATTGAAATAAAAACAAACTTTAATTCAGATTTTATTACATAAGGTGACTAAATTGGAATACATTGTAAAGTTCTAGGGATCGGATGAAAAATTAATCCATTTTCTTTAAAAACACGCGGACCCTGGGTCTAATCCAGATAAAAAAAAAAGCAGATCCTCGGGTTGACCCGATGCCAAAATAGCACATTTTAACTCAGGGAATAAAACCCCCATAAACCAGTTGGCTCAATCACTTATCAAACCACACATTCTCTCTATTCGTCCCTTTCTCTCTCTCTCAAATTCTCTCAACCCGAACAACAATTTCCCTAGAAAACACTCTTTAAACAGATCAAAAACCATAAATTTAAGATGAGTTTCATCCGTGTTCTTCATGGTTTTGAAGAACATGATGAACTCCGACAAGCTACGTCGTACACTCTGTTGCTTGATCCATAGCCGCCATCTTTGGCCGTTCACTGGCAGCCAGGGTTTGAACCCTGACCGCCACAGACGATGTCGGTCATTGTCGTAAGGCGATTTCTGACCACCTTGCCGAAACTTTAAAAATCCAAAAATTTTATTTTTTCAGTCCTAAGCCCTAGCCACCTATCTCCGACCAACCTATGCCTATCTACCCCATCTCGACCCTCTTCAACTCCGCCATCACTTTTCATCCTCACTGGCAACTAGAGATGAGCTCCGGCCTCCCTACTCTTATTAGATGCTACTGTTTATTTTAAAAGATTATTAACCTAGATCTAACATTTTCTTTATTTTGTTGCAGGAAATGAAGTGATCGGAGTAAAATTTATCTTCTGACAACGAGGTTGCAGTTCTGATGATGATGGTTGAGCTTCTTCAGTGGCTCTCCAACTATTCAGCACCGATTCGGATATCAAGTATATTCCCCTCTCTCTCCTTTATTTCTATAATTATTGCCTAATGATTACGTAATTAATTTTGGTTTTCTCTCTCCTTAGATATTTATAGGGGTACTGGGATCTAATATCATGTTGATGTCATATGGGTGACATTAGCGGCCAGCTGTATATGAAGAAACACAAATCTGCATGAATTTGTTTTGGGCCAATGAAGAAGCGACACTTGGTAGATTTGGGCGGGAATTTGAGCTTAATCCAAAAATTTGTGTTTGTTTGGGCCATGTTGGGTTGTAACTGAGCTGGGTACAGTTGTATGTGGGTGGGAAATTAATAAAATGGGCCTTAGAATTGTATTTTGGACTTTGGATTGTAATATAAACATTAAGGGATTTTTGGACCGATATTATTTATTTATTTTTTATTACTATTATTATTAAGCTCTATTAGAAATTTATTTATATACATACCCATACCCTGGTAAAATTTGGGAATCACAGTTGTCCTTCTTTGCTCATTGCTATGGAACGGGAATAGGGCAAAGACTAAAAATACACAAATTTTGCCCAACCTTCTAACCGTTGCACTTCCACTCTTCTTCATCTCAAAAAAGCTTGAACAAGTTCTTCTTATTAGGAACTTCTCAATCCTCCTGTCAAGGTTAACCGCGAATTCTAAGCTAGTTTTTCTTATTACAAACCCATTCATTCCTACTGGTCATGTTGATCTACCTCTCTACAAAGGTATCGAACAAGCGAGCTCTTCTTATAAAGAATTCCTCATTCTCCTTGAAAGCATTAATTTGCCTCTTTGTAAAAACCTTAAATAAACAAGCTCTTCTTATTAAGAACTTCCTCATTCATCAAAAGGCGAACTCTTCTTATTAGGAAATCTTCATTCTTTGCTGGGCGAGTTCTTCTCATTAGAACTCTATGGCGAACTCTTCCTATTATGAGTTCTGTGTTCTTTGCTAAATTCCTAACAAAACAGATTAAAATGCTTTGATGAGGGTTAAAATGACCCTAGTTTTCTATGTATGATGCATTAACCTTGGTACATTGGGTTCAATCAAACAACTTTCGCTTTCTAGGAAACCAATATGGTTTTTCTTTGCTATGCTTCTTCTCGGTATGTATTGATACTTTATCTCACATTTAGGATTAACCTTTGAAACCTCCTTCTGCGTTTCTAACTTTTGCTCTAAAGTACCTTTTTGGGTTTTTACTTTAGATTACTTTTCTCAAAGCGCCCTTTTAGGTTTTTACTTTGTTTTTTTTCTTTTTTTTCTTCTTTTTCTCAAGGCGCCCTTTTGGGTTTTCACCTTAGTTTTTTCCTTTTCCTTTTCTTTTTTTCTTTTCTTTCTTTTTTGGCACCTTTTTGGGTTTTCACCTTTTTTTTCAAATCAATTTCCTTTTTCTCATTCCTTTTTTGTCTTTCCAACTAGTGCATGCATTATTTGACTCAACTGCCTCACTATACTTTCATTTCATTGCTTCTAGTGGTCCAACGTACCACTTTATCTTCTCTTTATACACTCTTCTTCAATAACCATGTTAAATTTCACCTGCATCTTCAAAAACATAGTAATACCAAGAAATCATCTGTTTATCAATGAATTATACCAATCTACTTGCATGATGCTTGGAATAAAAAGAAAGCTCAGAAGAGAATTCATGAATTTTATTGAGGCTTATAATAAAAAATACAATAGAGTTTGAAAAAGTCATGGAAAACTGAAACAACAAAATCAAGAAACAAGGTCAGATCCTCGGGCATCCATGGCATGAAGAATTCAACAACCCTATCGATTGAATATAATTATAAGCTTAAGCCTTTGTCCAACCGACTTCAACATTGTCAAGATGTTTGCAGATATGAAATCTCTCCCAAAATACAAGGTGTCCAAGAGGTTTTAATTATCGATACC
The DNA here is from genome assembly GCA_019671005.1 of Hibiscus mutabilis. Taxonomy (NCBI): domain Eukaryota; kingdom Viridiplantae; phylum Streptophyta; class Magnoliopsida; order Malvales; family Malvaceae; genus Hibiscus; species Hibiscus mutabilis. The sequence continues at coordinate 22,670,367 of CM033720.1, forward strand.
TAACATCAACACATCTAAGCCGCCCGTTACGGGTTTTCAACCCAGATCCTCATTTGGTTTCAATTTTTTATTTCTTTTTTTATACCTATGACGCTCTTTTGGGTTTTTACTATAGATATTTTAGTTTTGGAAGCGCCCTTTTTCAGTTTTAACTCTATTTTTTCTTTTTATTTTTTTATTTTTATTCTTCAAACATAATATTTTTTTAACTAAATCTGAGTTCACTGACATGTGTAACTCTTCACCATCCATTTCAGTTAAAACCAACGCTCCTCTAGAGAAGGAATTTTGACAACATACGGCCCCTCCTAGTTAGGCATCCATTTCCCACGAAAATCTCGATGTATCAACAAGATCTTTTTTAGCACTAGATCGCCCTCTCAGAATTCTCTGGGCAAAACTTTCTTATCATAAGCTTGCATCATTCTTTTCTGGTACATTTGACTGTGACATATAGCCTTTAGCCTATTTTCCTCAATAAGATTTAGTTGATCGAATTGGGCATGCACCCATTCTACTTCATCCAATTTTACTTCAGATAAGACTCAGAGAAACATAATCTCAACTTTAATCGGAAGTAATGCTTATGTTCCATAAACCAAAGAATATGGTGTTGCCCCGGTAGAAGTTCGCACTAAAGTCTGATATGCAAACAAAGCAAAGGGCGACTTCTCATGCCAATCCTGTAAGTATCTATCATCTTTGATATGATCTTTTTGATGCTTTTATTAGCTGCCTCCACTGCCCAATTCATCTTAGGGTGGTAAGTCACAGAATTGTGGTGCATAATTTTGAACTGCTCACACACTTATGCTATTACCTTGTTGTTGAAATTGGTGGCATTATTAGTAATAATTCTTTCTGGTAGTCTATATCGACAGATAATTTCATTCTTCAAAACTTACTAACTTTTGATCTTGTGATGTTGGCATATGAAGCTGCTTCCACCCATTTAGTGAAGTAATCAATGACTACATTGATGAAGCGGTGTCCATTAGAAGCTTTAGGCTGAATTTTTCCAATAACATCCATGCCTCAGACAACGCAAGGTCATGGTGAATTCACTGTATGAAGAGGTACATTGGGGCATTAATCTTGTCAGCATATATATGGCATTTATGACATTTCTCAGCATATACCTTCCATAGTTGACTATTAATGTCTATATCTCATAATCTTCCTGTCCATTGCGAAGCCATTTGCATGTGTTTCACATATTCCATCATGCCCTTCTGCCAAAATATTTCTAGCTTCTCGAGATTAACACATCATAACAATATCTAATCTTTTCCCCTTTTATATAGGACTTCACCATCAAGCACGTATCATGTTGCCATCCTTCTAATGGTTCTCTTGTCATTATCATTTGCCTCTCTAGGATAAGTCTGAAACTTGATATATTACAAGATATCAAAGTACCAAGGATTTCCTTCTTCCTTTTTTTCTATGCTGTAACAATGAGCATAGGTTTCGTATCTCTGCATCTGAATCAGTATCATATCCTCTGGTTTGTTTGCTTGAAATACCAAAGCCAGTGTAGCTAAGGCATCAACCATTTTATTATCTTCTCTGGGGAGGTAAGTGAAAGTGATTTCTTCAAACTCTTTCATCAACTCAAGGATCAACTTTACATCATTGGTTTCCCATTCTCCTTAGAGCTGGAAAATAACCAATGTTGAATCCCCGTATGCTTTCAAATTTTCTATCTTTCTCTCAATAGCAGCTCATAAACCATGGCACAAGCTTCATATTCTGCCATGTTATTGGTATAAAGAAATTTCAAATTGCTTGTGAAAGGATAATGCACATTGTCTGCGGAGATCAACACTACTCCAATTTTACGTCCTAAGGCGTTGGTTGCCCCATCAAAGTACAATTTCCAAACTTCATTCTCTAAAATTCCATTTTATTCTATGGAGATATTCATCACCTCCTTATCTGGGAAATCAAAGTTCAATGGTTCATAATCTTCTAAAGCACAACTAGACAAGAAATCTGCTATGCCACTTCTTTTTATCACTTTTTGACTTACATACATAATAACAAATTCTGACAACATCATTTGCCAACGAGCCAATCTTTTAGTCAATGCTGGTGTTTCCATTAAGAACTTTAATAGATCAAATCGGGATATCCACCAAGTAGTGTGGTATAGCATGTACTGTCTGAGTTCACGGGTTACCCAAACCAAAGTACAACATAACTTTTGAATTAGCAGTACCGTACTTCATACTCTGTAAACTTCTTAATAAACGACCCTTTCTTTCTTGAATCATCATGTTGTCCTAGTATGTGTTGCGCGTATTGAGTGCTCCACAATTGTGCAAGTGTACACGTCTCAAGTTATAGTATAAAAGATATCGTCTCCACAAGGATTGGTGCCACTTCAAGAATCTAATCTTTTGCACTGTAAAAAGTAAAAGAACACAAGTAGAAGATTGTAGGAGTTTAACTAACAACTAAACTAGAAAGCAATAAAGTAAAAGAAGATGTAATCAAATGAGAGAGAATAGGCCAGGTTATCGTGAGTTGAGGTGTGATAGCCAATTGGATCGTCTTGGTAAAAGAGTGCAAGGGCAACTCAGTTGTCGTGGCAACTTGTGCAGCGGGGTTGCTTTGGCAACTAATCGACGGTTGCCTAGGCAACTGGTTGGGCAACTGTTTGGGCGACTAGGCAGCAACTTCAAGGTTCGGCGGAGCGTTCTTCAATGGTTTCTTCTTATCCCTAAGTCAAAACTCTAGCTAATTGTGCATGCCTTGATAATACATCCCTGCGTGAATCAAGGGTGAACAACAACAAATCTTGCGCTACTCTTAGTTGTTGAAATCCTTAACTTATTCCTAAGCCAGATTAATCTTCACCATCAATAGATTGAATAAAGACCATACTCATTTGTTTCTTGAATCTAACTATCCCGATATTAGATAAATAGATGAAGTTACGAGATCCTCTCCCAATTCACTCACAAACAAGAATAAAAACGAAGAATGAGTAAACCTTGAATTGAAAGTGCAAACTCATATTACCTAAACAAAATCCAATTGTTTCTCACAACCAGAAAACACAATAACCTTAGCCAAATAGGTTTAGTTCATGGCTAGGTTCCAAAGAAACACAAAACAAAGAATCCCTAACATAAACCTAATTGAACAAGAAAGAAAAAGATGAAGAATGGTTGAAGCTTCTTGTCGAAATCTCTCCCTTTTGCACTATCTTGGAGTTGACGGCTTGGTCTTCTTTAAATAGGAGATGGCTAGGTCAAAGTCTCTCTTGAGCAAGAAGTTAAGTTGGAATTAAATACTTTAAAAGAATATAATTCTTTATTATATTTAAATTTCTTCTAGATCTTCTCCTATCTTCTTGGGATTTAATTTCTCTTTGACCTCTTCATGGAAATCAAACTCCTTTGGGATTTAACTTTGCTCCACGTCATCTTGGGCTTATCTAGTCATTAATTTCGATTGCCATATCATCTTATCCCTTATCGACAATTGCCCTGGCAACTAGCACGACATCTCCTTCATGCATTACCCTAGCAACTCGTCGGAATCTCCTTCATGCACTGCCCTGGCAACTGGTTCCAACCTTGTTTAAGCATGTGATTCTGTACACACACAAAAACAACTATCGGCAGCACCCTTTTTCCACAAAATTAAGCAAAATATGAAATCAATCTTATCCACCAAGGAAACAATGCAAACATGCATGATTGGCTAATAATGCAACTAATATGAGCCTAAGTCTAGAAATAATATGAATAAAAAGGGTGAATAAAATAGTACTTTTAGACACTTAACACACCCCAAACTCGAACTATTGCTTGTCCTCAAGCAATACAAACTAACAATTACCCGCCAAGACTTCAATTTTCACAAACTTAGCTTTGAACTTGATTTCAATTCTCAGAACCGTGGCACAAAGTATGATTGGCTTTTCCTTTTTCGGAAAACTTAGGAGTTACTCGGAATCAAACTATAATGCTTGTGAGTGTGTGCGGAGTTGTGTGCAAGTTGATTTTTCAGATTCTATGCAAACAAGAGGTTTTCAAATTACTTCCTCGGGTTCTTTTAAAATGTTTTAACTAGAGTCGGTTTCAGGCACCTCTAGTGTTTTGTTTTTAGTTTTCTTAAGTTAATTAATTTATTCGACTAGAGCCAGTTTTGGGCACCTCTAGCGATCAATTTTAGCACATACTAGAGCCAATTTTGGGCACCTCTAGCATTCATCCAATTTTTATTCTAATCCCCCAATTTTTTAACTATCAACCTAAGTTCGCTAGAATTCCTTAAATCAATCAAGCCACAACAGTGTTTCATCAAGTTTAGCATCATAGTAAGATTCTAAGTATTTCCACAGTTATCCTAGAATAAAAAGTTCTATCAATTAAGTTCATTGGGAAAGTCATCATCGGATATTCATCAAATCTAGGCAATTATTGTTCCAACTAAAGGCGTGGCAAGCAATTTATGTATCCTAAATGCAATACTTAAGATGAATGCAACTAAACATGGTAACTAACTAATAACACCCCCCCAAACTCGAGTGAGGCATTGTCCTCAATGCATGCAACAAAGAAAAATAAAAACAAAAATAACAATAACAATAAAGAAAAGTAAAATGCAAACGAGGACTTACTCCAAGAGTTCGTCATTGTGGATGATTAGTTTCCTTTTGGCCTGTGTCTTGATTCTTTTGCTTGAACACGGTGGTTGCTTTCTTGTTGCCGATGGTGGAATCGATCCTCGTATGGGGGTGTCCTCATCATCAATGTCATTGGCCTTTCGGTTGGGATTGGAGGATTCGATTGGTGCGGTCTTTGTTGGTGCAATGGAGGACTCGTCCGAATCTGAAAAATAGGACAATGATTCAGTACGAGTTGATTCGAGCATATGTGCTTTACCTTTGGCTTTTGCAGTGGTTGTCAGGGCGTCTTTAGCTTTGGTTGTCACGGCATCTTCTGTTGGGATTGTCGTGGCAACTGCTTCATTGGTTGTCGTAGCAAGGATTTTGGCAAGAAAGATGAGGAAAGGCACGCGGCTGTCCGGGTACTTTTCTAGGATGACTTGGGTGATGGCATTGTTGTGATCCTTCATGTACCACATGAACATTAGTTGCCGGTCTTCAATTTGCCTAAGGCGGTTCTCCAACAATTGTAATAGTGATTCAAGTTGTCCCAGTGTTGCTGTCCGAGTTGCCCGGGCATCAGTTACTTGGGTATTAGGAGTTGCCAAGGAAGCAGGAATTGTCGCGGCAATTGAAGGCGTTGGGGATTTTACCGGTGCCTCTCCCATTAGCTTTCGGATTTGTGCTCGATTCCAACCAGACTTTGGTAGGGCCTTTGCATCAGGGGACTCACTTGGGACATGCATCTCCTTGCAAAGATTGGAAATTAAGCAATGGAAGAAAAGAGAACCCTTGTCTTTTATGCTACGTTGCACGTAATAAGTGCTACGCAATTGTGCAAGTATAAATGTCGCAAGTAATAAAGTGATACGAGTATCGAGTATCATCTCCACAGGGATTGGTTTGGGCCACTTTGCTTAAATTACTGTGTTGGAAAAGAAAAACACAAGTAGGTGACTGTAGGAATTATAACTAATGAGTAAACTAAGAGCAATAAACTAAAAGAATAGATGAAATTAAAATAGAGTGAATAGGCCAGGTTATCGTGAGTTGAGGTGTGATAGCCGATTGGATTGTCTTGGTAAAAGAGTGCAAGGGAAACTTGGTTGCCGTGACAACTTGCACACCGGGGTTGCCTTGGCAACTAATCGATGGTTTCCTAGGCGACTAGCTAGGCAACTACTAGGGCGGCTGGGCAGCAGCTTCAAGGTTCGGCGGAGCGTTCTTCAATGGTTTCTTCTTATCCTTAAGTCGAAACTCTAGCTATTTGTGCATGCCTTGATAATGCATCCCTGCGTAAATCAAGGGTGAACAACAACCAATCTTGCACTCCTCTTAGCCGTTGAAATCCTTAACTTATTCCTAAGCCGGATTAATCTTCACCATCAATAGATTGAATAAAGACCATACTCATTCGTTTCTTGAATCTAACTCTCCCGATATTAGATAAATAGATGAAGTTATGAGATCCTCTCCCAATTCACTCGCAAACAAGAATAAAAACGAAGAATGAGTAAACCTTGAATTTAAAGTGCAAACTCTTATTACCTAAACAAAATCCAATTGTTTCTCACAACAACAAAACACAATAACCCCATCCAATCAAGTTAGTTTATGGTTGGGTTCAAAAGATATACAAAGAATAATCCCCAAACCATGAATCTAATGGAAGCAAAGAAGAAGAAGAAGATATCGACCAGCCCCTTGCTCTCCTCTCTCAATCGGACTCTCCCCTTTTGCATCGCTCTCTTGTCAAAACTCTCTCTTCTTCTCTTTGGAGTTTGTCAAAACTTCTCTCTTCTTGCCCTTCTTGCTTTGACGGCTTGGTCCTTTAAATAGGTGATGGCTAGGTCAAAATCCTTCTTGAGGAGGAAGTTAAGTTGGAATTAAATATCTTTAAAGAATATAATTCTTTATTATATTTAAATTCCTTCTAGAACTTCTCCTATCTTCTTGGGATTTAATTTCTCTTTAACCTCTTCATGGAAATCAAACTCCTTTGCAATTTAACTTTGCTCCACGTCATCTTGGGCTTATCTAGTTATCAATTTCGACTACCATATCATCTTATTCCTTGTCAAAAATTACCTTGGCAACTAGCTCGGCATCTCCTTCATGCACTAGCTGCCCTAGCAACTAGTTCCAACCTTGTTTAAGCATGTGATTCTGCACACACACAAAAACACACAAAGCAGCATCTTTTTCCACAAAATTAAGCAAAATATGAAATCAATCTTATCCACCAAAGAAACAATGCAAACATGCATGATTGGCTAATAATGCAACTAATATGAGCCTAAGTCTAGAAATAATATGAATAAAAGGGTGAATAAAATAGTACTTTTAGACACTTAACACACCCCAAACTCGAACTATTGCTTGTCCTCAAGCAATACAAACTAACAATTACCCGCCAAGACTTCAATTTTCACAAACTTAGCTTTGAACTTGATTTCAATTCTCAACCGTGGCACAAAGTATGATTGGCTTTTTTGGAAAACTTAGGAGTTACTCGGAATCAAACTATAATGCTTGTGAGTGTGTGCGGAGTTGTGTGCAAGTTGATTTTTCAGATTCTATGCAAACAAGAGGTTTTCAAATTACTTCCTTGGGTTCTTTTAAAATGTTTTAACTAGAGTCGGTTTCAGGCACCTCTAGTGTTTTGTTTTTAGTTTTCTTAAGTTAATTAATTTATTCGACTAGAGCCAGTTTTGGGCACCTCTAGCGATCAATTTTAGCACATACTAGAGCCAATTTTGGGCACCTCTAGCATTCATCCAATTTTTATTCTAATCCCCCAATTTTTTAACTATCAACCTAAGTTCGCTAGAATTCCTTAAATCAATCAAGCCACAACAGTGTTTCATCAAGTTTAGCATCATAGTAAGATTCTAAGTATTTCCATGTTTATCCTAGAATAAAAAGTTCTATCAATTAAGTTCATTGGGAAAGTCATCATCGGATATTCATCAAATCTAGGCAATTATTGTTCCAACTAAAGGCGTGGCAAGCAATTTATGTATCCTAAATGCAATACTTAAGATGAATGCAACTAAACATGGTAACTAACTAATAACACCCCCAAACTCGAAAGTGAGGCATTGTCCTCAATGCATGCAACAAAGAAAAATAAAAACAAAAATAACAATAACAATAAAGAAAAGTAAAATGCAAGCGAGGACTTACTCCAAGAGTTCGTCATTGTGGATGATTAGTTTCCTTTTGGCTGTGTCTTGATTCTTTTGCTTGAACACGGTGGTTGCTTTCTTGTTGCCGATGGTGGAATCGATCCTCGTATGGGGTGTCCTCATCATCAATGTCATTGGCCTTTCGGTTGGGATTGGAGGATTCGATTGGTGCGGTCTTTGTTGGTGCAATGGAGGACTCGTCCGAATCTGAAAAATAGGACAATGATTCAGTACGAGTTGATTCGAGCATATGTGCTTTACCTTTGGCTTTTGCAGTGGTTGTCAGGGCGTCTTTAGCTTTGGTTGTCACGGCATCTTCTGTTGGGATTGTCGTGGCAACTGCTTCATTGGTTGTCGTAGCAAGGATTTTGGCAAGAAAGATGAGGAAAGGCACGCGGCTGTCCGGGTACTTTTCTAGGATGACTTGGGTGATGGCATTGTTGTGATCCTTCATGTACCACATGAACATTAGTTGCCGGTCTTCAATTTGCCTAAGGCGGTTCTCCAACAATTGTAATAGTGATTCAAGTTGTCCCAGTGTTGCTGTCCGAGTTGCCCGGGCATCAGTTACTTGGGTATTAGGAGTTGCCAAGGAAGCAGGAATTGTCGCGGCAATTGAAGGCGTTGGGGATTTTACCGGTGCCTCTCCCATTAGCTTTCGGATTTGTGCTCGATTCCAACCAGACTTTGGTAGGGCCTTTGCATCAGGGGACTCACTTGGGACATGCATCTCCTTGCAAAGATTGGAAATTAAGCAATGGAAGAAAAGAGAACCCTTGTCTTTTATGCTACGTTGCACGTAATAAGTGCTACGCAATTGTGCAAGTATAAATGTCGCAAGTAATAAAGTGATACGAGTATCGAGTATCATCTCCACAAGGATTGGTTTGGGCCACTTTGCTTAAATTTCTTGTGTTGGAAAAGAAAAACACAAGTAGGTGATTTGTAGGAATTATAACTAATGAGTAAACTAAGAGCAATAAACTAAAAGAATAGATGAAATTAAAATAGAGTGAATAGGCCAGGTTATCGTGAGTTGAGGTGTGATAGCCGATTGGATTGTCTTGGTAAAAGAGTGCAAGGGAAACTTGGTTGCCGTGACAACTTGCACACCGGGGTTGCCTTGGCAACTAATCGATGGTTTCCTAGGCGACTAGCTAGGCAACTACTAGGGCGGCTGGGCAGCAGCTTCAAGGTTCGGCGGAGCGTTCTTCAATGGTTTCTTCTTATCCTTAAGTCGAAACTCTAGCTATTTGTGCATGCCTTGATAATGCATCCCTGCGTAAATCAAGGGTGAACAACAACCAATCTTGCACTCCTCTTAGCCGTTGAAATCCTTAACTTATTCCTAAGCCGGATTAATCTTCACCATCAATAGATTGAATAAAGACCATACTCATTCGTTTCTTGAATCTAACTCTCCCGATATTAGATAAATAGATGAAGTTATGAGATCCTCTCCCAATTCACTCGCAAACAAGAATAAAAACGAAGAATGAGTAAACCTTGAATTTAAAGTGCAAACTCTTATTACCTAAACAAAATCCAATTGTTTCTCACAACAACAAAACACAATAACCCCATCCAATCAAGTTAGTTTATGGTTGGGTTCAAAAGATATACAAAGAATAATCCCCAAACCATGAATCTAATGGAAGCAAAGAAGAAGAAGAAGATATCGACCAGCCCCTTGCTCTCCTCTCTCAATCGGACTCTCCCCTTTTGCATCGCTCTCTTGTCAAAACTCTCTCTTCTTCTCTTTGGAGTTTGTCAAAACTTCTCTCTTCTTGCCCTTCTTGCTTTGACGGCTTGGTCCTTTAAATAGGTGATGGCTAGGTCAAAATCCTTCTTGAGGAGGAAGTTAAGTTGGAATTAAATATCTTTAAAGAATATAATTCTTTATTATATTTAAATTCCTTCTAGAACTTCTCCTATCTTCTTGGGATTTAATTTCTCTTTAACCTCTTCATGGAAATCAAACTCCTTTGCAATTTAACTTTGCTCCACGTCATCTTGGGCTTATCTAGTTATCAATTTCGACTACCATATCATCTTATTCCTTGTCAAAAATTACCTTGGCAACTAGCTCGGCATCTCCTTCATGCACTGCCCTAGCAACTAGTTCTAGCCTTGTTTAGGCAAGTGATTCTGCACACACACAAAAACACACCAAAGCGGCATCTTTTTCCACAAAAATCACCAAGTTATGTAATCAAGCTCAACGGTGGAAAGAAACATGAATTAATGCGTGAATGACTAATTATGCAACTAATATGAGCCTGAGTCTAACAATAATATGAGTAAAAAGGGTAATAACAATAGTACTTTTGAACACTTATCACACCCCCAAACTCGAACTATTGCTTGTCCTCAAGCAATGCAAACTAATAATTACCCGCCAAGACTTCAATTTTCACAAACTTAGCTTTGAACTTGATTTCAATTTTTTGGAAAACTTAGGAGTTACTCGGAATCAAATTATAATGCTTGTGAGTGTGTGCGGAGTTGTGTGCAAGTTGATTTTTCGGATTCTATGCAAACAAAAGGTTTTCAAATTACTTCATTGGGTTCTTTTCACATGTTTTACTAGAGCCGGTATCGGGCACCTCTAGTGTTTTGTTTTTAGTTTTCTTAAGTTAATTAATTTATTTGACTAGAGCTGGTTTCGGGCATCTCTAGTGATTAATATTTTTTAGCACATACTAGAGACAATTTCAGGCACCTCTAACATTCATCCAATTTTTATTCTAATCCCCCAACTTTTTAACTATCAACCTAAGTTCGCTAGAATTCCTTAAATCAATCAAGCCACAACAGTGTTTCATCAAGTTTAGCATCATAGTACGATTCTAAGTGTTTCCATGTTTATCCTAGAATAAAAAAGTTCTATCAATTAAGTACATTGGCAAAGTCATCATCGGATATTCATCAAATCTAGGCAATTCTTGTTCCAACTAAAGGCATGGCAAGCAATTTATGTATCCTAAATGCAATACTTACGATGAATGCAACTAAACATGGTAACTAACTAATAACAATCCCCCCAAACTCGAGAGAAGGATTGTCCTCAATGTATGTAAAAGTGAAACAAAATTTAAAAGAAACTAAATGAAATGAGTTAGTTGGAGAGGTCGTCACCTCGAGTGATAAGTTTCCTTCCTGCCGTTTGCTTGATTCATTTTATGGTCGGTGGTTGAATGCTTGTGGCTGGTACCGCGTGAATAGCATTGCTTTGATTTGATCCATGTTTGCCGAGGCAGGTTCACTTGCCTGGGCTTCAGTAGTTGCCGAAGCCATTGTTGTTGTCTGGGCATCGCTAGTTTCTGTTGCCGTGGCAACTGGTGAGGTAGTTGCAGGGGCATCTTCTATTGCGGTTGTCGTGGCAAGTAGTCGGCAGTGAATTTCCTTAGCATGGTGGTTGTGAGTCTTGTTGTGGAAAAGAAAAGAAAACAAAGAAAACCTGGAAACTAAAGATAATGAAGAAAAATAAAATAAAATATCTCCTAAAAATAAAAATGAAAATAAAAAAAGAAAAACAAAATATTGAAAGGAGAGCATGCTCGTGTATCTCCTAAGGTGACCGCTTCTTTGTTACGTTCCACATGGGCACCGTTGTAGTGCTTCAATCTTTGTACGTTTACTTTGAATTCATGTTCGTCAGTGATGGACTTGATTATCACGCACCATGAGAGAATGGTTTGACAACTTTGAATAGTCCCGACCATCTTGATTTTAGTTTTCCCGGGAAAAGTTTTAGCCGAGAATTGAATAAGAGAACTAGTTTCCCTCGCATGAATTGTCGCGGCAATAGTTTCTTATCATGCCATTACTTTGTTTTCTCCTTGTAGATTCGTGCATTGTTGTAGGCGAGTGCACGGAATTCCTCTATCTCGTTGAGGTCCAACAAACGCTTTTGTCCGGCACTTTCCTAATCCATATTCACGGTCTTGATTGCCCAATATGCCTTGTGTTCGATTTCCACCGGTAGATGGCATGTTTTGCCATAGACAAGTCGGAAGGGAGACATACCTAAAGGTGTTTTGAATGTAGTGCGATATGCCCAAACTGCGTCATCTAGTCTTACTGACCAATCCTTCCTAAAGGGATTTACAACTTTCCCGAGTATACCCTTCAATTCTCGGTTGGAAATTTATGCTTGCCCATTTGTTTGTGGATGATATGTCGTGGCAATCTTGTGAGATACACCAAAGCGTTGTAACATCTTGGCTATGAGTTTGTTGTCGAAGTGCTTGCCTTCATCTCTGATAATTGCTCTCGGCATCCCAAACCGTGTAAATATGTTTTTCTGTAAGAATCTTTGCACGGTCTTGGAATCGTTGGTGGGAACTGCAGCTGCCTCGACCCATTTAGACACGTAGTCAACGGCAAGTAGAATGTAGAGGTTGCCAAATGAAGATGGGAAAGGTCCCATAAAATTAATCCCCCATACATCGAACAGTTCCACCTTGATAATGTTTTGGAGCGGCATCTCATGTCGTCTAGAGATATTGCCCGTCCTCTGGCAACGATCACATTGCTTGTAAAATTCTTGGGCATCTTTGTACAGTGTTGGCCAATACAAATCGGATTGCAAAACTTTGGCCACAGTACGTGTTCCGCCAAAATGTCCTCCATAGGGTGAAGAATGGCATTGCCGGAGCACATCTTGCTGCTCCTCTTCAGGGACACATCAGCGTATAACCTGATCTGCACATTGTTTAATCAAAAGAGGCTCATCCCAAAAGTAATGCTTAGCATCATGTCGAAACTGCTTCTTCCCTTTGTGAGTAAGGCCATAAGGTAAAATACCACAAACAAGAAAATTAACTAAATCTACGTACCAGGGTATTACTGAGGCATATGCTACCGTGGCGACTGTTTCCAAGATTGCCGAGTCGTGTGCATCTAGAGTTGCTGAGGCGTACGTGTCCATGGTTACCGAGGCGTGCGTATCAGTGGTTGCCGAGGCGTGCACGTCTGGAGTTGCCGAGGCGTGCGCGTCAAGAGCTGTTGCGGTGTTGAAGGTTGTCGAGGCATGCGCATCCATGGTTGTTGAGGTGTGCGTATCAGTGGTTGCCGTGGCGTGCACGTCTGGAGTTGTCGAGGCATACGCGTCTATGGTTGCCGAGGCGTGCGTATCAGTGGTTGCCGAGGTGTGTGCATTTAGAGTTACCGAGGCATGCGCGTCTGGAGTTGCTGAGGCGTCTGCGTCAAGAGCTGTTGCGGCATCGAGGGTTGTCGAGGCATGCGCATCCATGGTTGCCGAGGTAAGCACATCCATAGTTGCTGAGGCAACTAAAAGTTGCTCATTCGGGAATGCCTCGCATATCTCTAAATCCGCGTCCTCCTCCCTGTGCGTTGGCCTAGGACTGCTCCTACCACAAAATCACTTGCATCACACATGAGCTCAAAAGGTAGCGTCCAATCTGGTGGAACGATATTGGGTGCCGAGGTAAGCTTTTCCTTTAGGGTTTCGAATGCTTGGGCGCAAGAATCATCAAAATTGAAGACTTTATCCTATTCAAGCAAATTGCACAAGGGTTTAGTAATTTTAGAAAAATTATGAATAAACCTCCTGTAAAAACCTGTATGTCCAAGAAAGCTTCGAATTCCTTTAACCGAACTTGGTGGGGGTAATCTCTCGATCACGTCCACCTTGGCTTTGTCTACTTCAATCCCCTTGGACGAAATCTTGTGGCCGAGCACTATTCCTTTATCTACCATAAGATGGCACTTCTCCCAATTAAGGACTAAATCAGTTTCTTCACATCTTGCCAACACCTTCTCTAAATTGTCGAGGCAACTGTCGAAGTCACTACCAAAAACAAAAAAATCATCCATGAAGATCTCAAGGAAGTCTTCGACCATGTTTGAAAAGAGTGTCATCATGAATCTTCTAATGTTAGTGAATATCTGAGAAAACTTGAGGATGGTCATTTTCGATACTTCTTATAGTCCATCCGCACCCTCCATCGAGTGACAATATTGCCCCAAAAGAATTGGGCCAATGTGCTCCCAGCTACTCCCCTTTGTGTTACCATGGTGGAGGTATCTTCCTTTCGTGTTCCCTTGTAGTCCATGCATGCCCTCCACCTTGCTACTATTCCTGAAGGCACAAATATATTAATAGGAAAATTATATCCATTCCCAACCATTCAATTACCTCATTCTTTTCGACTTCTATCATGGTTGGATGTATCCTTTGTTGTCGTGGCAATTGCTACTCAAGCCAACTGCCGTGGCAATCAGTTGCCAAAATTCGCTGTAAGTCAAGGCAAAAACCAATTTTCTGAAAAGCTTCACGAGTCCAAACACTACTTTCTTTTGGCCTCTCAAACATCTCCATCAGTAGAGATTTCGATGGCTTCAAATCTACCAACATTGGTTCCTCAAGACATACATGCAATGGACGATGTGAGTTTTTAAAGAATTCAAAAAGTTAAACCATTACCTTCTCATATTCCATTGGCTAAGTATTATCATCTCGTTGATCTTGCATGTGATCGTGCAATTGTCGTGGCAACTGTAGATAAGAGCAATCTACAGATTCCTGCTTCAACATCAATGTTGTAACCTTCTGGGCATCTGGTTCCTCAGAATTTGTTGTAGTGTTGCTGTTCTCAGCTTCACTGAGTGTTGTCGCGGCATTGCTCTGTTTAGGCTCCTCAATCATTACCGAGGCAATTTGTTGCTAAGGCTCATCATGTGTTGGGCAGACTTTCTCATCAACATACTCTTAACTTTGAGGTTTTAGTTGTTCCTCACACATCGGAGAGCTTTCCTTGTATTGTTCCTTGTCCTCTTGCCTTGGGACTTCAGTATCCCTAGGAATGAATTGTTGGTGCATGTTATCCATGACATATGTGGATCTCCTCAATTGATCTTCTGAATCCACCAAGATTGCATGCCACTGAGCTATCCTCGTATCCATGAACTTTGATAGCTCTCGAATCTCTTCAATTGATCCGTCAAGTCTAGCCAAAGAAGCTAGCAATGTTTCCTCCAAGGAATTGGAATGCTCTTGAAAAGGACTACATTGCCATGGCATATCTGTTGCTGTGGCAAAATTGTTATGGTAAAAAATATTTTGAGCTTTTTGAGCATACCATGAAGAATTTTGTTGCTGGTTCCCTCTATGGTCCTCCATGTAGTCATATGCACCAAAAATGTGAGGGCAATTTTCAAACACATGATGTTCTCCACACATAGCACAAGTTTTTTCCACGGTATAGGCTCTTTGGGCTTTTCTCGGTTGGTATAGGTAATCATCAAAGGGTGCAAGAAACTCTTGATTGGATTGATTCATATCTTCCAATATCAACTCTCAAATAGATCGAATTTTATTTCCCGACATGTTGATGTCCCTTAACTTATAGCGCACCTATTTTTTTGATAAAACAAACAAAAAGAAAAGTTAGTAAAACTAAGAGAAAAAATGCAATAACAAAAACAACTAACACAAATTGCCAATCCCCAGCAACGACGCCAAAAACTTGTTGCGCGTAAGAAGTGCTATGCAATTGTGCAAGTATACACGTTGCAAGTAATAAAGTGATACGAGTATCAAGTATCGTCTCTACAGGGATTGGTTTGGGCCACTTTGCTTAAGTTACTGAGCTGGAAAAGAAAAACACAAGTAGGTGATTGTAGGAATTATAACTAATGAGTAAACTAAGAGCAATAAACTAAAAGAATAAATGAAATCAAAAGAGAGTGAATAGGCCAGGTTATCGTAAGTTGAAGTGTGATAGCCGATTAGATTGTCTTAGTAAAAGAGTGCAAGGGCAACTCGGTTGCCGTGGTAACTTGCACAGCGGGGTTAACTTGGCAACTAATCGATGGTTGCCTGGGCGACTAGCTGGGCAACTACTTGGGCGGCTGGGCAGCAGCTTCAAGGTTCGGCGGAGCGTTCTTCAATGCTTTCTTCGTATCCCTAAGCCAAAACTCTAGCTATTTGTGCATGCCTTGATAATACATCCCTGCGTGAATCAAGGGTGAACAACAACCAATCTTGCGCTCCTCTTAGCCGTTGAAATCCTTAACTTATTCCTAAGCCGGATTAATCTTCACCATCAATAGATTGAATAAATACCATACTCATTCGTTTCTTGAATCTAACTCTCCCGATATTAGATAAATAGATGAAGTTACGAGATCCTCTCCCAATTCACTCGCAAACAAGATTAAAAACCAAGAATGAGTAAACCTTGAATTTAAAGTGCAAACTCTTATTACCTAACCAAAATCCAATTATTTCTCACAACAACAAAACACAATAACCCCAACCAATCAAATTAGTTCATGGTTGGGTTCAAAAGATATACAAAGAATAATCCCCAAACCATGAATCTAATGGAAGCAAAGAAGAAGAAGAAGAAATCGATCAGCCCCTTTCTCTCCTCTCTCAATCAGACTCCCCCTTTTGCCTCTCTTTCTTGTCAAAACTCTCCCTTCTTCTCTTTGGAGTTTGTCGAAATTTCTCTCTTCTTGCCCTTCTTGCTTTGACGGCTTGGTCCTTTAAATAGGAGATGGCTAGGTCAAAATCCTTCTTGAGGAGGAAGTTAAGTTGGAATTAAATATCTTTAAAGAATATAATTCTTTATTATATTTAAATTCCTTATAGAACTACTCTTATCTTCTTGGGATTTAATTTCTCTTTAACCTCTTCATGGAAATCAAACTCCTTTGGGATTTAACTTTGCTCCATGTCATCTTGGGCTTATCTAGTCATCAATTTCAACTACCATATCATCTTACTCCTTGTCGAAAATTGCCTTGGCAACTAGCTCATCATCTCCTTCATGCATTGCCCTGGCAACTACGTCTACATCTCCTTCATGCACTGCCCTGGCAACTGGTTCTAGCCTTATTTAGGCAAGTGATTCTGCACATACACAAAAACACACCAAAGCAGCATCTTTTTCCACAAAAATCACCAAGTTATGTAATCAAGCTCAACAGTGGAAAAAAAACATGAATTAATGCATGAATGACTAATTATGCAACTAATATGAGCCTAAGTCTAACAATAATATGAGTAAAAAGGGTAATAAAAATAGTACTTTTGAACACTTATCATGCTACATACAAAAATCTCATCACAAATGATTTTTCCAATGCTAATGATGCGATTATGCAATATAGAATGTATGAGCAAAAGATGAGGTGTATCAACGGTGGTATTGTGTGTTGTGGCATTAAAGAAGTTTTAACAAACTTATTCCACAATTTTGCCTCGGGTTTAAGCCGAGTCTATTTACCGTGCCTTTATATTTACCGTCGTTCCAATAAGTTCCCGGTAGAGTGAGTTCTTGAAGCACTTTGTCGAGTTGCTTGGGCGTGAGTTGATCAACAAAGGCTTAATGCTCGTCCTTCTCAACGTAGAGCACATAAAAGGTGTTGATGTTTTCAGGGCTTATGAGTATAGCCCGGTTCCGATTGATGGCAAAAGATTTGTCATTTTTGATGTGCAATCCTTTCGAAGATGAATGGTTCAAGGCCTAAATCTTGATTAGAGTTTGAGTATTCGAAGCCTTGTTCTTCACAAATCTTCTGGCTTTCAAACTTGGAGTGAAATCTTTCTTGAACCACCGGTGTAGCAAACTTCTTATATCTTGGTTCTTTGGAGGAACTTGGATGAACCAAAAATTCGATTTTGGATGCCATGGATGATCTTGGTTGTGAGTTTGGTAGAAACAAAGAAAAGAAAGCAAAAGAAACTAAAGAGTTGCAAGATGAAAAGTAGGAATAGGTTTCTTGGTAGTAAATATGGTGGGTGAGATTAATTTGAAAGAAAGAAAACAAGGGTTTTGATTGGGGGAAGGGGATGACTAGGGGATTTGGGGAAGGAGAAGGGTTTGGCCGGCTATGTATGGTTTATTTAGGGTAAATTGGAGGTTTAATATAAGCCTTAGATTTAGCCTGCTAATTTCCTTGTTGAAGAAGTTTCCTTCTTGAATCAAATTCCTCTTTATCTTGAACTCTTTTCCTACAATTCAAAAACAA
The DNA here is from genome assembly GCA_019671005.1 of Hibiscus mutabilis. Classification (NCBI taxonomy): domain Eukaryota; kingdom Viridiplantae; phylum Streptophyta; class Magnoliopsida; order Malvales; family Malvaceae; genus Hibiscus; species Hibiscus mutabilis. Next base: position 22,688,184 of record CM033720.1, read on the forward strand.
ATAAAATAAGGATTAAAATTAAAGATAAACTAATAAAAGAAAATAAATAAAGATGTGCAAAGAAATTCTTAAACCTAAAATTTAAAAACAATTAGATAAATATGAAAGAAAGATGTAGTCTTAGTCTTAAAGAAAATAAATAAATTTATTCTAAAAAGAAAAATAATTGAAATTAATAAACAAAAATAAAAAAAATAAATAGTTCAAAAAAATAAAAATAAAAAGAAAATATTGAAAGGAGAGCATGCCCATGCATCTCCTAAGGTGACCACTCTTTGTTATGTTCCATATGGGCACCGTTGTAGTGCTTCAATCTTTATCTGTTGACTTTGAATTCATTTTCGTTAGTGATGGACTTGATTATCACGGCACCATGGAAGAATGGTTTGACAACTTCGAATGGTCCCGACCATCTTGATTTCAGTTTTCCCGGGAAAAGTTTCAGCCAAAAATTGAATAAGAGAATTACTTGCCCTGGCATGAATTGTCGCGGCAATAGTTTCTTGTCATTCCATTGCTTTGCTTTCTCCTTGTAGATTCGTGCATTGTTATAGGCGAGTGCACAGAATTCTTCTATCTCGTTGAGGTCCAACAAACACTTTTGCCCGGCACTTTCCCAATCCATATTCACGGTCTTGATTGCTCAATATGCCTTGTGTTCGATTTCCACCGGTAGATGGCATGTTTTGCCATAGACAAGTCGGAAGGGAGACATACCTAAGTGTGTTTTGAATGCAGTGCGATATGCCCAAAGTGCATCATCTAGTCTTACTGACCAATCCTTCCTAGAGGGATTTACAACTTTCTCGAGTATACCCTTCAATTCCCGATTGGAAATTTCTGCTTGCCCATTGGTTTGTGGGTGATATGCTGTGGCAATTTTGTGTGATACACCAAAGCGTTGTAACATCTTGGCAATAAGTCTGTTGTCAAAGTGCTTGCCTTCATCTCTGATAATTGCTCTTGGCATCCCAAATCGTGTAAATATTTTTTTGCAAGAATTGTTGCACGATCTTGGAATCGTTGGTGGGAACTACAGCTGCCTCAACCCATTTAGACACGTAGTCGACGACAAGTAGAATGTAGAGGTTGCCGAATGAAGATGGGAAATGTCCCATAAAATCGATCCCCCATGCATCGAATAATTCCACCTCGATGATGTTTTAGAGCGGCACCTCATATCGTCTAGAGATATTGCCCGTCCTCTGGCAACGATCACATTGCTTGTAAAACTCTTGGGCATCTTTGTACAATGTTGGCCAATACAAACCGGATTGCAAAACTTTGGCCGCGATACGTGTTCCTCCAAAATGTCCTCCATAGGGTGAAGAATGGCATTGCCAGAGTACATTCTACTGCTCTTCTTCAGGGACACATCGGCGTATAACCTGATCTGCACATTGTTTAAACAAAATATGCTCGTCCCAAAAGTAATGCTTAGCATCATGGCGGAACCGTTTCTTCCCTTGGTGAGTAAGGCCATAAGGTAAAATACCACAAACAAGGAAATTAACTAAATCCGCGTACCAGGGTATTGCCGAGGCATGTGTTGCCGTGATAACTGCTTCTATGGTTGCCAAGGTGTGCACGTCTAGAGTTGCCGCAACATGCGCGTCATGGGTTGCCGAGGCATGCGCATCAGCGGTTGCTGAGGCAACTAACAGTTGCTCATCCGAGAATGCATCGCATGTCTCTAAATCTGCATCCTCCTCCCTATTGCGTTCTAAGAGTGATAAGTGATCGGCCACTTGATTTTCTATCCATGTCCTTAATTTTAATGTCAAACTCTTGTAAAAGCAATATCCAACGAATCAAAAGAGGTTTGGCATCCTTTTTAGCAAATAGATACTTAATTGTCGAATGGTCCGTATGGACAATTACCTTTGTACCAATCAAATAGGATCGGAACTTGTCAAATGCGAAAACTACGGCTAGTAACTCTTTCTACGTTGTTGTGTAATTCACTTGAGTGCTATTAAGAGTTTTACTAGCGTAGTATATCACATGAAAGGTCTTACCTGTGCATTGGCCTAGGACTGCTCCTACTGCAAAATCACTTGCATCATACATGAGCTCAAAAGGTAGCGTCCAATCTGGTGGAACGACAATGGGTGTTGAGGCAAGCTTTTTCTTTAGGGTTTCGAATGCTTGGGCTCAAGAATCATCAAAATTAAAGACTTTATCCTGTTCAAGCAAATTGCACAAGGGTTTGGTAATCTTAGAAAAGTTATGAATGAACCTCCTGTAAAAACCTGCATGTCCAAGAAAGCTTCGGATTCCTTTAACCGAACTTGGTGGGGGTAATCTCTCGATCACGTCCACCTTGGCTTTGTCTACTTCGATTCCCTTGGATGAAATCTTGTGGCTGAGCACAATTCCTTCATCTACCATAAAATGGCACTTCTCCCAATTAAGGACTAAATCGAATTCTTCACATCATGCCAACACCTTCTCTAAATTGTCGAGGCAACTATCGAAGTCATTACCAAAAACAGAAAAATCATCCATGAAAATCTCAAGGAAGTCTTCGACCATGTCTGAAAAGAGTGTCATCATGCATTTTTGGAAAGTTGTCAGGGCATTACACAATTCGAACGGCATCCTTCGGAAAGCATAAGTACCGTATAGGCATGTGAAGGTTGTCTTTTCTTGATCTTCTAGTGCTATGGCAATTTGATTGTAACCTGAATAACCATCAAGAAAACAATAAAAGGGTTTACCTACAAGACGGTCAAGCATTTGATCAAAAAGGGTAAGGGGAAATGATCTTTCCTAGCGGCTTTGTTTAACTTTCGGTAATCCATACAAACCCTCCAACCGGATACAGTCCTGGTTGGAATGAGTTCATTGTTTTCATTACTAACCACCGTTATACCTCCCTTTTTCAGTACACATTGTATCGGACTTACCCATGTACTATTAGAGATAGGGTATATGATGCCGGTGTCAAGCCACTTGATGATTTCTTTCATTACAACCCCTTTCATGGCATGATTCAGTCTCTTTTGGGCCTTAATCGAAGGTTTGTGATCATCTTCCAACAAAATCTTATGCATGTATACTGCCGGGCTAATTCCTTTCAAGTCGGCAATTATCCATCCTATCATCTTATTGTGTAGCATCAACATGTTGATCAGCTTCTTTTCCTGCTCAGTTTGTAACTTAGAGGAAATAATTACAGGCGATGTATTATCGGTTCCCAAGTAAGCATATTTTAGTTGCCCTGGCAACTATTTCAACTCAAGAACCGGTGGTTGTTCAATTAAGGGCTTTTCAAGTTTACCTTCCTTACCTAAGTAATCCAGTGGTTCAAAGTATGTACATGGTCGATTGACTAACCAATTTGCCTTTTTCTTGTTGTTCCTCATCGATCAGTTCTTCATACTCCTCATGTTCCTCTTGATCGGCAATGTGGTTGCCGAGGTAACTAAATTTCTCGTCGAAGTTAAACTCTGTCGTGGCATGAAGAAGTTTGCATTCTTCCGGATCATCAACATGCCTTAGTGTTCGGAACACATTCATTTTAACTTGCTGGTCATTCACCCTCATTATGAGTTCTCCCTTTTCAACATCGATCAAAGTTCTCCCTGTTGCTAGGAAGGGTCTCCCGAGAATGATAGGTGCATGTTCATCTACTTCACAATCCAAAACAATAAAGTCAGCGAGAAAAATAAATTTATCAACTTTTACCAGTATGTCTTCGATTTTCCCTCTGGATGCACATAGGATCTGTCGGCTAGCTGTAGCATAAATGTTGTAGGTCTTGCCTTCCCGATTTCTAGTTTCTGGAAAATCGATTTATGCATCAAGTTTATGCTTGCTCCAAGGTCACATAATGCTTTTCTGACATAGTGGTTTCTGATGGAACAAGGTATTGTGAAACTTCCAGGATCCTTCAACTTAGGTGGCATGCGAGCAACATGGCCATGCATCCCTCTGTTGCTGCAACTGTTTCAAACTCTCCTAGCCTTGTTCTCTTGGACACAATGTCTTTCAGAAACTTGGCATAGTTCGGCATTTATTCAATTGCCTCAACCAATGGCAAGTTGATGTGGACTTGCTTTAGGATATCAAAAAACTTCTTGAATTGATATTCTTGCTTTTGTCGCTTCAACCTTTGTGGGAATGATGGTGGAAGTCAGATATCTTCGATCCTTTCATTGGTCTGGAACCTGATCACTGGTTATCGAGGCATGCTTATTGTTGGTTGCCGAGGCATCGTCAACTGGAGTTACCGAGGCATCGTCAACTGGGGTTGTCGTGGCGTGTCTATCGTTGGTTGCCACGGCATCCTTATCGCTGGTTGCCGAGGCATGCTTATTACTGGTTGTTGCGGCAATTCCTGGTTCAGCATCTGAGGCTTTGCTGCTGAGTTCGTCTTGTTCTTTTTGTGTAGTTTTGTTTGATGAGCGAGCTTGAGCCTCTTTAAGTTGTTGGCCACTTCTAGTGGTGATCGTTTTGCATTGCTCATGGCCAGATCCTCTTGCGAATTCAGTATCGCTAGGTAAACCTCCTTGAGGTCTAGTATTCAGGTTTTGAGCAAATTGTCTGACTTGATTTTCCAATGATTTGATTGTCGCCTCCTGGTTTTGCAATCTCATCTCTGTCCTGTTAATAAAAGCATCAGTTCTTTTTATGAAGTTACTATTCTCATCCATATAAGATTCAGTTTTCAACATAAAAGCATTGAGAGAATTTTCCAAAGAACTAGATGTTGTCGGTTGTTATTGCGACAACTGTTGCCATGGCATATTCTGCTAGAATACCGATGCTTGTGCATTCTGATTGTTCTAGTTTAGAGCATTGTTGGGATTACCCCATGAAAAATTTGGGTGCTTCTTCCAAGCTGGATTGTATATATTAGACATCACATTGTTGTTCCGGTTGTAATTCCCCACATAAAAGCTGGATTTCGGATTCTGCATACATTCAGAAGAATCATGGTTACCACCACATAACTCACAAAAGGAATCCATTACCTTGACCTCCTGTGTGTTGTTTGGTTTCTGCATGTTCTGGACCATCTTGGTTAGAGTGGCCAATTGTGTCGAAATTGAGTCTGATGATCCAAGTTCATGTATTGTGTCTTGGCATCTAACTCCTCCTCTTCTAGCAGATGGGAACTGATAATAATTCTTGGCAATCCTGTTTAGAATTTGCATTGCTTCCTCCAGCGACTTATCTAGGAGTATGCCGCTTGCCGAGGCGTCTAGCATCATCCTTGTTGGTGTATTCACAGCGTTGTAAAACATTGTTACTTGTGTCCACACTGGGAATCCGTGTAGGGGGCATTTGTATAGAAGTTCTCTATATCACTCCCAAGCCTCGTACATGGATTTATCATATGCCTGCCGAAAAGAAGTAATTTCGTTATGAAGCTTATCAGTCAAATTTGTAGGATTAAATCGAGCAAGGAAATCACGGCAAAGATCGATCCAAGATCCTATTGCAGGAATACTATTCAACCATAATTTCGCCCTATCCCTCAGTGAATGGGGGAATAATCTTAATCGTAAAACATTGGGGGTGACTCCTTGTATTTGAATGAATTGCAAATCTCGAGGAAAGATTTAAGATGTTGCCGTGCATCTTCAGTTGCTGAGCCGCCAAATTGACCAATTGTGTTGATCATATTGAACATCACCGGTTTCAACTCAAAGTGGTCGACTTTAATTTCAGGTGTGACAACTCCTGGATTAAGTCCTTCAAGATCTTCTTCAAGATAGTTTCGAATAGTTCTGTTTTGTGCAAGAATCACTCATCCTCCTGCTGGAACATCTTGATTAGCCATTACTACACTTAACCTTTGTCTGATTCTTTGCAAGGTTCGTTCGATTTCTGGATCAAAGGGATATTCTGGTGTAATCGGTCTTGCCCTGGTCATATACCAATGCAAAACTTAAGTTTGTTAACCTTTGAATCTTAAACAAGAAAATAAAAAGTGTAAGAAAATAAAAACAAAGTTGTTATTGCCAATCCCCGGCAGCGGCGCCAAAAACTTGTTGCGTGTATTGAGTGCTCCGCAATTGTGCAAGTGTACACGTCACAAGTTGTAGTATAAAAGATATCATCTCCACAGGGATTGGTGCCACTTCAAGAATCTAATCTCTTGCACTGTAAAAAGTAAAAGAACACAAGTAGAAGATTGTAGGAGTTTAACTAACAACTAAACTAGAATGCAATAAAGTAAAAGAAGATGTAATCAAATGAGAGAGAATAGGCCAGGTTATCGTGAGTTGAGGTTAGATAGCCAATTGGATCGTCTTGGTAAAAGAGTGCAAGGGCAACTCAGTTGTCGTGGCAACTTGCGCAGTGGGGTTGCCTTGGCAACTAATCAACGGTTGCCTGGGCAACTAGCTGGGCAACTGTTTGGGCGGCTGGGCAGCAACTTCAAGGTTCGGCGGAGCGTTCTAGATCTTCTCATATCTTCTTGGGATTTAATTTCTCTTTGACCTCTTCATGGAAATCAAACTCCTTTGGGAGTTAACTTTGCTCCACGTCATCTTGGACTTATCTAGTCATCAATTTCGACTGCCATATCATCTTATCCCTTATCAAAAATTGCTCTGGCAACTAGCTCGGCATCTCCTTCATGCATTTCCCTGGCAACTGCGTCAGCATCTCCTTCATGCACTGCCCTAGCAACTGGTTCCAGCCTTGTTTAGGCAAGTGATTCTGCACACACACAAAAACAACTATCGGTAGCACCCTTTTCCCAAAAAAATTAAGCAAAACATGAAATTAAGCTTGTCCACCAAGGAAACAATGCAAACATGCATGATTGGATAATAATGCAACTAATATGAGCCAAAGTCTAGCAATAATATGAATAAAAAGGGTGAATAAAATAGTAATTTTAGACACTTAACAGTACGCTCCCCATTGAGTTTTTGTAGACCATCATGTAAAGGATGAGTGATCTTTCTGAAACTGGTGCTACTAAAATTAAAGCATTTTTCAGATATTTCTTAATCTTGTCGAGTGTTTCTTGATATTCCTTGTCCCATACCTCAATATTATTCTTTTGAAAATCTGAAGACTGGATCACATTTATCAATCAACTGAGAAATGAGTCGAGAAATATAATTCAACCTTCCTAGGAAGCCTTGAACTTCTTTTTGTGAGCTTGGTGGTGGGAGATTCTGGATTTCTTTCACCTTGTCTGGATCAATCTCAATTCCTCTCTGCTAACCACAAAGCCTATGAGTTTTCCAAATATAACCCTAAAAGTACACTTATTTAGATTGTGCTTCAACTAATACTTCCTCAATCTCTGGAATAGCTTTCTCAGGTTTCGAATATGCTCCTCTTCGGTCTGGGACTTGACAATCATGTCATCCACGTACATCTCAATCTCTTTGTGCATCATGTCATGGAAAAGAGTTACCATGGCTCGCTGGTATGTAGCCCCTACATTCTTTAATCAAAAAAGCATCACCTTGTAGCACTATGTGCCCTACAAGGTTATGAACGTCGTATTTTCCATGTCTTCTGGTTCCATGTTTATCTTATTGTACCCTGAGAAACAATCCATGAAGGAGAACCATGAATGTCCTGATGTATTGTCAACCAGGATGTCGATATGGGGCAAATGAAAGTTATCCTTTGGACTGGCCCTGTTCAGATCTCTATAGTCCATACTCATGCTTAATTTTCCATCTTTCTTCGGCATCGAAACTATATTGGCTACCCATTCTGAATACTTGGCCACTTTGAGATGAACCTCTTCTTTAATCTTCAATACCATCTCCGATCTCAATCTTCAAAGCTTCTATTGAACCGATTTTCATTCTGACCTTATGGGTAACTTTTGTACCTCTATATTTGTATCCAGTCCTGGCATATCTTGATAAGACTAGGCGAAGAAGTCCTTAAACTCTCGTAACAAATCAACCATCTTTTGTTTTATTTTTGGCAAGAAAATAATACCAATCTTTACCTCTCTTTTAACTTCATCAATACCCAGGTTCAAAATTTCTATATCTTCTTTGTGAGGTAAGATTTGTTCATCTTCTTTTTCTACCAACATCAGTAATTCGTCAGGGATTTCATATTCTACCTCATCTTTATACTCATTGATTTCCATTAGACACACAAGCCACTCAGAATCTATTTTGGGATTAGGTTCAGAATCATTCATGTAATTAATAATTGGGGACCTGTAAATAAAAATAGTAATATATTTGGAATGGAATGGAATGCGAAAAAACAAGAAACGTGTTTGCCATTTGAGAATCAAAATGAAAGCATCTTTATGGAAGTAAACTTACATAATAGCCCTTTACAGAAGATCCCTTGTCCTCGCGGGAAAAAGTACAAGGTGGTTCTTGGCATTACTTTTTTATCTTAAAAACTAGGGGGATCCTCTACTGTCCAATTATTGAGTGCTTCACCAGGAAAGCATGGGCGGATTCCTTCCAAAAACTTGCCAGGTTGAGATCCCTCGAATATGCAGTTAACATGTATCCTTCCATGATCTCACCGAACATCGCATCTTCCTAAAGTTTCATAGTCTCTTTTTTGTCTTTCTCAAGTTGTTTCTCCATATTTTCAAATCCACACAACTTGAAGATGTTGGTCAAGTCCAGGAAAGTCATGGGTTCAAAAGAAGTCTCAACCCCCAAAAATCAGGCTATCCCCATGCCTTCTCTTTTCTTCAAGTCCTTTTGCCTCTGTTGAATGTTGGGTTTGAACTCAATTCGAAAGTGAACTTTCTTTATGATGACGGGCTTCAGACGCAGACAACCTTGGAGATCTTTCCCAAATCCTTTTCCAGTCCTTACACTTCTTCTAAGTATCTTGCAGATAGTCATATTTGTGCAATTTGATAACCTCAGACGAGGTATCGGCTTCCCATTGGCAATAAAAGTTGCATTTATAAACTTTAAGGCTCTGAATGAACATTCGAGAGTGTTCTCATCTACTTCAATGTATGGAGCACTAGTAGTCATATAGACAAAGATGTCTTCTCGGATCCAATACTAACCAACTTTCCTTCTATCACAAATTTTAGTTTCTGATGTAGAGATGATGGTACTGCGCCGGTAGAATATATTCAGGACCTTCCCAACAAGCAATTGTACGTTGGTTTTATATCCATAACCACAAAGTTAACATTATAAATTATAGGCCCGATTAGCCACAACACCTTAATTTTTCCAAGAACCTATCAAGTTGTGCCATCAAAAGCCCTCATAGTGTTCTTGTAGGCCTTCATGTATGAAACATCAATTGGCAGCCTTTGTAGGGTAACCATCTGCAAGACATTCAATGTTGAGCCATTGTCTATCAAAACTCTAAGAAGAACATGACCCTTACAGTGAGTCGTGATGTTCAAAGCCTTAACAGATCACATCCTTCCCTCTAGGATCTCATCATCAATAAAAGTAAAGTAGTTGTTAGCAGTTATATGATTCACAATTCTATCCAATTTGTTCACTGATATATCATTTGGAACAAATGTTTGATTGAGCACCTTGATCAAAGCATTACGGTGCTCTTCCGAACTCAACAATAGTTTGAGGATAGAAATTCTAGCATGTTATCTCTTCAGTTGTTCAACTATATTACATTCATTATGCTTTAAGAACTTCAAAAACTCTTGGGCCTGTTCCTCTGTGACTGGTTCATTTATCTTAGGAGCGGGCTCTTCTCCAAAGATCCTTCTTGGTATTGCAACAGACTTTCTTTTTGCATTCTCAACTTCTTTAGATATCTTGGGTGAGTAACATCTGTCGCTCCTGGTGAAGTGTCGGACCTCATTTACCAGTTCAGTATCAGGCATTTCCTCTACCTTTCCTTTCAATGCCTTCTCTGTTTTATCCACCAGTTTTACCTTTTCTTGAGGCTTTGATTCCTCTAGTATTTTTACATTAGCATCATAGTTCCAAGGAACCTTACGGGTATCCTTAAAAGCAAATGGTGCTGGATAAGAAATCACCATCTTGGGAGCCGTTATTGGCTTTACATCATTAGATAAGCTTCAAACTTTTGGCCTAGCAGAAATGACCAATGGCATGTTCACTCTATATTTAACCCTTGAGGTTTTAGAGTCGCATACCTCAACTTGCTTTCTTTCTCTATTCTTGTTGAAAAACTCGATTTCTTTGATGTCCATCATTCGTTAAATCAAGCATCTAAATTCAAAATAGTGTTGGATCTCGTGCCCATCCTCTTAATGATATTCGCAATATGTCCCTAACTCAGTATTCTTCTCAACTTCGTATCTATTTGTATTATGACATCATTGTACAATTGTTCAAACACCCACTTCAAAGGAGACTTGATCTTTGGTACATCCACCTTTATACACTTTGCCTCATCCTCCTCTTCTATATCATTCACTCCTCTGCCACCATGGTTAGGCAATGAATTTGCTGCTATGTTAGGTTCATCGAATTTTAGTACCCCAATTTTGGACCACCTTTTTAAATGCCATACAATTTTTAATTGTATGGCCTAGGATCCCAGCATGATACTCACAATGGGCCTTCGGATCATACGATGGGGTTATGGAGGTTGAAGAGGCGTAAGATAGTAGGGCCTTACCAAATCTGCATCAAACAACTGCAGATATAGCGCAGCATACTATACTGGTAAAGGTGTGAAATTCATCTTACTATTTCCTGAGCCTCGAGAATTCTTCCTATTTGAATTCTACGAACCCCCTAATGTAACACTTAGAGGCGTGATTGTGACATTTTTTGGAGCCTCATAAGCACTTGTATTATTTACCTCATTGTCCTTCCTCTTAAAACTCATACAGGAATTAGCTCCACTTTTTATCATTCTACTCTTGATTGCTGCTTCAATCAATTCTCCAGTCATCACCATATCAGTAAAATTTTGGGTGGCGTTACCTATCAAACGCTCAAAGAGTGGACCCCTCAGAGTCTACACAAACATGTGAGTAATTTCATTTTCCATTAGCGTTGGTTGTACTTGTGTTGTCATATCTCTCCACCTTTGTGCATATTGACAGAGGCTTTCATTAGATTTTTCTTTCATAGCTTGAAACATAACCCGACTGGGAACCATTTCAGTTACGTGGTTATATTGCTCTACAAAAGTTCCAAAAAGGTCCTACCATGACCTAATGTTTACCCGACTTAACTGAGTGTACCAGTGTACCTCTGAGCCTGATAAGCTATCTTGAAAATAATGAATCAACAATTTTTCATCCTTCAGATAAGCAGCCATCTTACGAAAATACATAGTAAGATGTACTATTGGGCAGGTCATCCTATCATACTTCTCAAAGTTTGGTACTTTAAATTTGGGTGGAAGGACTAGATCAGCAACCAAACTCAAATCTATAGCACTAGACCCTTGCTCACCCACCTTTTGTATTTCTAGCAACTGGTCTTCTAGAGCCTTGCAGTGCTCTTCATATTTCTTCTTAATTTTAGCATGGATCCTCTCAATTTCATTAACAGTGTTCAGGTCTGGGACTTCATCATTGTTTTTAAAATTTTCTTCAATATTGATCGGATGACTGGTTGTGGCCCTAGCTAGATTGATATGGAAATTCTTCGCAGGAGGTGGTCCATCATGTTGCTCACTCATATGAGATGTAGTATCTGCCTGGTCATTTACATAGTACGAAGCACCTTAATGTGCTTTGCCATTTCCAGATTCTTTTGGTCCCAGTAAAGCGATCAGCTGGCTAATAATCTCCTTCTATGCTTGGGCAAAGTGGTCCTTTATGGACTGTTCAATCCTGTCAAATCTGTTTTGTGTTTCCATGCGGTCATTTTTCCAAACTAGTGATCATATCTTCTACAGCCTTGGTCCTGGAGTGTAGACGTGTTTCGTATGAATATGGAATAATTATGGTTCAAAAACAACTGCCATATAACATTTTTTATTAATTTCATTATATCTTTGCGAAAATGGAATGCCATATATAAAATGCATGAATGCAAGAATGCAAAAGGGGTATTGAGTTCAAAAGTTAGTCTTTAGAGAAATATCCATTATCTAGAAAAGTCGAATATAAGAAATAGATAATTTCAATTACAGGAAACTCCTAGCTCTAACTCCTAAATTAATTGTTTTGTGTAGCAAACGAGTAACAATATCTCCAAGCTCAAGGTCAATATCGGGGCGTTATAGCAAAGTCGTAGCTTCTTTGGACAACATCTACACATATTAAGCGATTCCCCTTACTTAATTCTTGAAATTAAACAGTTCATTATTCTAGCTTTAGATAGTGCGTTGAGCTGCTTCATACTTGCTTTTTCATGCGCTATTTTCTTGGTGTTGTGCTCCCTCGTAGCTTGCATGTTAATCCTTCAAGTCTTGCACTATGTTTTCCAATTTTGTCACCTTCTTCTTCAGCTCTTCATTTTCTTGTTCTTCATTAGCCTTTCCTCCGTTGTAATATCCCGTAAGGACTTACTTCATCTGCGTTACCTGATGTGACAATTCTGAGTTCTGAGATAACAATTCTGAGTTCTGAGATGGCAATTTTAAGTTCTAAGCTTTTTCTTCATCTAACTTTTTTTTAGCACGACTGTTCGAATCTTTCAAATCCCGAATCTTTTTTTAATACGCTCACTTTATCTTCATACATCTTCTTGTAATCATTCTTTTCCTTTACGACCTTATCCAACTTTTTAGAAAAAATTTTGACTACCTTGCTCGAACCTCCTCTTTGTGTTTTGCATTCAGAATGGGTTTCCTTCAAATCCTTCAACTCTTGACTATTTTTTCGGTTCTGTTCATAGAGATCATTTTCTTTACCTTTATGTACCATTTTCTTTACCTTTATGTACCTCCGCGTCTAGTTTCGTCATGGTAAGCTCTTGTTTTAACTCATTAATCCTCCTCTCATACCCTTTCAAATCCTTCTCATGGTCATGTTTTAACTTCTCCAGAGATGATGGGGTATTTCTCGCATGTTCATCAATCGAACGGGTGTTACCTGAATCTTCGTGAGAAATATTATCATTGAATCTTTAGACTTTCTATGGTCCATAATTCGACATAACTTCTAATCTGCCGTAAATCTCTACTCTTCTTGGTGCCTCCCATGCTTTTGCGGTGTCACTTACTTTTACCTTATAACCATTCGTTTTGTGCACGTATTCAAACTCTGACATACCTACGGTGGCAGGAACAAATTGTCTTGATCCGAATTGTTGGGACACCAAAAGTGGGCAGTAGGTTGTCCCTCCCCAAATTCCTGGCAAAAGAACCCAACCAAAGTTTCTACATCGGTACAAGTAGTTGATCGGATTCAACCAGGGAGCTTTTTGAGCAACATCTGAATCCTTCATATTAAGAAAATGTTCCTTCCATTGCTCTTCCGACATCTTTTCAATTGGGCACGTAGTAAGGTATTCTTCAAATGGTGAGTAATCATCAAGAAGCTTATGAGTACTATAAGACATGACCCATATGTGTCCTAGAAACCAGACTTCCAACAACTAAGTACAACCCTATAATCTTACATCTCTTGCCTTCCTACAAGCAGTTAGCGATATATAAGTCTCCGCTAAAATAGCCGGTATTGGGTTAACCTTCTTTACTAAGCGCTCAAATAGTCTTAAAGTTGGTGGGTCTATATAGTCCACAATCCTTGGAAATAACATCAACCTATAGATACATAAAGCGAACAAACTTCTCTTCCTATCCGACTCATCATTTGCCAGAATCAAGTCGCGAATGACTTTCTAATTAATGCGCTCATTATCTTTTGTCACCTCATCATTTCCCTTCTTTTTTAGCTTTCCCTCGAACCAGGCTTCATTCTTTCAGTAACTGCCTTCAACTTTTTTCTGAAACTGATATTATTGGGGGCCTCGTTTAGATATTATCTTTCTCAACTCTTTAGCAGCGTAACAAGGCTTCATACTCCTCTAATGTGGGTTTCATATCCACATCCCCGAATGTGAAACAATTGTACGCAAGATTCTAGTATTGTGTCATGGCTCTGGTCAGCTTGTGGTCTACTAGGACGTCCAATAACATCATTATATCACCAAATTCCAATTGGAAATCTTTCTTCATAGATTCATCCCATTGTTGCCACATTGCCTTAAGCTCTAGTGAACAACTATTCTGACCCGAATTAATCCTAGTGATGCCATTTGTTCGTGACACATGATCCCTTCGGATGCTATCCCCCTTAATGTATTGTGTTTCTTCTGACCATGTCCAGACCACAATATTATTTTCTCCCCATTTATCGGGCCCTTCAGCCATTTGAATACTTCTTAATTGGCTAACTTTCGAATTAATACCCTTATATATGCAATGATGCCATATAGGAAAAAACAAAATAATAACAACAAAAACAAAACACAACAAAAAATGTGTCAATACTTTGAAATAATATCGAAAGCAAGAAAAACTTAAATTAAATACACACAGAGAAACAAGTTATATTGAACAGAGAAGCGTATTTAAATCGGCAGCACCCTGTCCTATGTTCATGTCTGGCTCTAGTAGGGTGGGCTTCTAGATTACAGCATGTGGTTTTTGTTATAGACTATGGGTACCAGGACTGTCGTTATTGTCTGCTGCGACAGCTAGACATCGATTCAGACGTATACAGCCCCTTATAGCAAAGACGTAAGCTCATGGTGTATAAGGTTGGTATATTGGAAGAAAGACAAAATTGTGATCACAGAGATGGATATCTCACGTAGGATCATGTCTCGCTCCCACTTAAAGGTGAAAGCTCGGGTAGAAGGCTTATACATGAATGATAATTTATATCACACAAAGAAAAAGCTATCTCTATTCTTTCTAAAAATCCATCCAATAATTATTGGAAAAATTAAATTCAAACTACCATTATTAAATGCCAATATGCCATGTAGAATTTTTAGGCCTGACTCTCGAGTTGTCCCCAGCGGAGTCGCAAAGCTGTCGTGACCATTTTTAAACCGGGGTAAAATAAACTTATGATTAATCTTTGAAAATTAAATTTTTGCCTTTTAATTCATTTAATATTGAAATATTAAGTTATTCATGTTAAATTTGTTTTTAAACTTAATTAATTTTGAAAATGAGATTTTTCCTTTTTATTTAATTTTGAAAACTTCTTGGAGTCGCCACCGATCACATTGGTAGACCAGACACCATAAAAACAACCAGTGATTCATTCTTTAAAAATTAGGGTTCGGGAGTCGGTTACGTATAGGGAAGGATTAGCACCCCACAAACGCCCGTCACCGGTACCTTTAATTTTACGTGGCATATTGGCATTTCGAATAACATTTTGAATTAATTTAACCATTAATTATTAACTGGATTTAAATTCCAAATGGAGATATTCCTTTTATAAGGAAATATATCTTTTATCCAAATATGAGATTAAAAGAGCCCTTTTACGTTCGCGACACCCTCGTTCATATTCAAAAGATATATTTCCAACATAAAAGGTTTTAATAGATGACTTATTATTGTCTTGTTTATTTTAAGTTCTAACTTAAAGAGACTCTAATTAATTAAATTATTTTTAGACTATAAATACTATTAAATTTAAAGGCTTTTATGAGATAGTATCAATTACTTGAATACCATCCATATTAAGACCCCTAAATTTTAGATAATATTCACTAATTAATTGTTATTCTAACTATTTAAAAAATTAGTCCTAATTAATGCTCTAATTTAACTAACTAGGTTATTTATTAATTTCTAGGATTTTAATGGGCATTAAGTATTTTTCTTAAAAGCCCATACTGGATAACACCCCATTGCAAGCAATGGAACACCATCCAAATTTGGAACTTCAAATTTTCCTACTTAATACTCATTAAATTGCCACAAGTGTCTCACTTAATTAATTATCAAATCTTAATTAAAGAACCAAAGTCTAAGGCTCTAACAATTATTTAAAACTAAGTGATTAAATTGTCTAACAATTAAAACTACATGCCCAATTTAAAATATACACCAAACATATAATTTAATACAATTGCAATAAATTAAACAATTAAATTAAGGACAAAACTGAAATAAAAACAAACTTTAATTCATATTTTATTGCATAAGGTGACTAAATTGGAATACATTGTAAAGTTCTAGGGACCATATGAAGAATTAATATATTTTCTTTAAAACACGCGGACCTTAGGTTTAACCCAGATAAAAAAGCACGGATCCTCAGGTTGACTCAATGCCAAAACGGCACCGTTTAACTCAGGGTATAAAACTTCCTAAACTGAGTTGGCCCGGTCACTTATTAAACCACACCTTCTCTCTACCCGTCCCTCTATCTCAAATTCTCTCAACCCGAACAACAATTTCCCCAAAAAATGCTCTTCAAGCGGATCAAAAAACATGAATTTAGGATGAGTTTCATTCGAGTTCTTCATGGTTTTGAAGAACACGATGAACTCTGGCAAGCCTTGCCGCACACTCCGCCGCTTTGATCCATAGCTGCCACCTTCGGCCACCTTTGGCCGTTCGTCAGGAGCTAGGGTTCAAACCCTGGTCGCCATAGGCGACGTCGGTCACCGCCGTAAGGTAATTTTCAACCATCATGCCAAAACCTTAAAAATCCAAAAATTCCATTTTTCAGTCCTAAACCCTAGATCTAAGCCCCAGCTCAATAGAGCCTCCCATCTTTGACCAACCTAGGCCTAACTACCCCATCCTAGTCCTCTTTAACTTCGTACTCACTTTTTATCCTCATCGATGACCAGAGATGAGCTTAGGTCGCCCTACTCTCACTAGATGCTACTTTTTAAAGACTATTAACCTAGATTTAACATTTTCACCTATTTTGTTGTAGCAAATAAAGTGATCGGAGGAAAATTTACCTTCTAACGACGAGGAAAATTTGTGTTTGTTCGGGCCATGTTGGGTTGTAACTAAGCTGGGTACAGCTGTATTTGGGCGGGAAATTAATAAAATGGGCCTTGGAATTGTATTTTGGACTTTGGGTTGTAATATAAACATTAAGGGATTTTTTGACGAATATTATTTTTTGATTTTATTATTTATTTATTCTCTATTACTATTATTATTGGGCTCTATTAGACATTTATTTATATGCATACCCATACCCGGATAAAATTTGGGTATCACAGTAGGAAGCTTTACTGATTGCTCAGAATATCCTAAGAAGTTAACGCAAACTTTACGAAGATATAATCATTGTTGCACGAACCCTAGGAAATTCATACACATCTTAGGAAGATATGCTTGAACTATTATAGCTAAACACATGTATATCTTTGAGTGATGGATGGATGAATGGTGTAATAGTTGTATAAATGAGTGGATACATCGTTTTGGTGAATGATAATTTGAATGAGTACTTGGATGAGTATATGGATATGTGAAACTATTGATGATTTCTATCTCTTCGAATACTCCTATATGACTACACATTTACATTATCTAACTTCATCCGCCTTTAGCGAAAAAGTAATATAATACCTCTGCCCATCCAATACATCTGGTATTGTGTTATTATCTAAGGGAGCCGAGATGGCTGCACTTCTATGTCTCGAATGAGACATGATCTGCAAAAGTGCGGATGCTCATGTACTATTCAATGCTTTGTAAAGTATGGATGAATTGAAATACATCTACCCATTCAATGCTCTGACATTATGTCTTCCTAAGGGCATCGCGATACCTACACTCATGTGTCTGGGGCAACACCAGATCTGAAAGAGTGTAGATGTGTGCTCCGACAAATGATGCCTCAGCTAATCCAACATTAAATGCCTCGATGATCAAATGAGGAGATGCATGTTCAAAATTATAGACGATATTGAGATGAACATGGAAAATTGATATTGTTTTTTATACTTCCTCCCATTTAATGCTTCGACGTTACGTTTTCCTTATGGGTGTTGAGATGTTCGCCCTTTTGTGTCTAGAATGACACTTGATCTATAAAAGTACGGATGCTTATACACCACTTATGTCCTGAGGGACATCAGTCTTGCAAAATGCAAATGAATTGAAATGAGTCACGGGCCGCCAGCCAAGGCCCGAGTCATTGGCACCACGGGGTGCACACCAGGGTTCCCAAGAGGTTCAGATAGAGATCTTGGGCCCAAAGAGACCACCAGACTTAGCCCGATCCGTGGGAGATTCTAGAAGGCATATCCATCCACTTTGACCTATGTAAACTTGCCTTGTATACATAGGATTTGTTACCACAGATAGATGGGAATATTCCCAAGATTGTACCATTGTGGTTGGTGGGCTTTGATCTTAGCCGTCGATGTAAATTTGTATAGACCGTCGGATTAGGGGGAACTCAACTATAAATAGAGGCCTTCCCCTCCTCATTTCATGTATCCAAGTTTCCAAGGAATAAAGGCATTTACTCTAAATCCTCTTAGTGTTCTTGTGTTCTATCTTTGTTCTTGAGCGTTCTTTCGAAGTTCTTCTTCGCTCATCTCTTTTGATCCGATTCCGCGTAGAACGCTTTGCGTTTGTCAATGCTTGGGAAGTTTGACCTTCCGAGAGGGTTGAAAAGGCTTACTTAGGCGTTTGTCTTGAGTCACATCGCCTAAGGCAGCATGGTGGGCTGGTTGGAACTCTAGCCACGTGGCAATTGGTATCAGAGCCTTGTTCAAGCGACATGAGCTAGTTCGAGGCACGAAGCATCGAGTAGAGATGGAACCAAAGAAGGGAGAGAATGCTGCTGCGAGCCAGAAGGGTATGGAGACCCAGGCGGACAAAGGAAGTCGAGCAAACTCGAGGGACAAGTTGTCGGCACTCGAGGAGAGGGTCACCAGGCTTGAGGGATCTATGAAGTATTCTGCGGAGTGACTCGGCGTGGTAGATACACGGCTCGATGAGCTGGATGACCAGGGTGATCGGTCAGAGGGAAAGATAGATGCTCTCGAAGCCATGCTGAAGGCATTGAGGGTGGAAATGGTGGATCTAAAGGCGGAAGTGATGGTTTATCAGGCTGCCATGCGGAACGGTGTGTTAACCACGACGACACCTAGACCAATGAAGGACATTCCGAAGCCAAGAGAGTTCAAGGGGAACCGGTCGGCGAAAGATATTGAAAACTTCATTTGGTGCATGGAGCGGTACTTCCGGGCAATGAGCATCACATATGATGCCGATAAGGTAAATACTGTTGTTGTTTACTTGACTGACGTTGCTTTGTTATGGTGGCGACGTAGGTGCCTTGATGAGAATAGTGGGGGCACGGGCGTTGGAACATAAGAGGAGTTCCAAGCGGAGTTCAAGCAGCAGTTTTGCCCGAGTAACACGGAGAAAGAAGCCAGGACCAAGTTTAGGAGTCTTCAACACGATGGATCCATTTCGGATTACATCCAGGAGTTTAGTGAGCTGCAACTCCTTATCCCCGGCTTGTGTGAGAAGGATGCACTTTTCACGTTTATGGATGGGTTGAAGCCATGGGCGAGGACCGAGTTAGAGCGGAGGGATGTGCAGGAACTTTCCAAAGCCCTAGCCATTGCGGAGTCCTTGACCGACTACAGTGCTTACAAGTCCATGAAGTCCAAGTCTTCCAAGCCCCATGGCAAGGGTATTAGTGGGAGAGACGAGGATATGTCCGGAGATAGCAGCGATGATGGCAAGGAGAGGCCATCGACCAAGCCAGACCGGTATGTGAAACCAGATGATCGGAAGGATCGAGGATCCATAAGGTGCTACCATTGTGATGGTCCACACGTAGTGAAAGACTGTCCCAAGAAGAGGAGCCGCCTCGATGCCATTGTCCAAGAGGACGACGAGTCAGATGGAGAACCCGGTAGAGTTGGTGCAATCGCTAGCATCAAAGGAGGGAAGCCGAGGGTGGAAAAAGTACATCGAAAGTGTTACCGATGCAAGGGGCCGCATTTAGCGCGAGAATACCCTGATCGAGTCAAGAAGTCCAAGGAGGATGAGCCCGAGAGTGATGAGGCTGCGAAGCTTGGCTCGATGATATTGGATTCTGTCAAGGCGAGGAAGGGCCAGAAACAGAATGGGTTGATATTTGTCGACATCAATGTGGCGGGACGATCGAGGAGTGCTTTGGTGGACACCGGGGCAAGCGATCTGTTCATGTCCAGGAAGGCTGCCGAGTAGCTTGGTCTTAAAGTTGTGGACTCAACCGGTAAGATCAAGGCGGTGAATTCAAGGGAAGTTCCAGTTGTGGGGACAGTGCGGAAGATCGAGTTGCAGATTGGGGATTAGAAGGCCACGGAGAATTTTGAGGTAATCGAGTTAGATGACTTTGATTTTATTTTGGGACTAAACTTCCTTGACCGTATTGAAGCTCTCATCATTCTGTTTGCCAACGTCGTGTGCATCTTGGATCCAAGACAACGGTGCGTTGTACTTGTGTGCCGAGACAGCGGGCGAGGAACCAAGAAGCTGACAGCCATTCAGCTTGTCGAAGATGCTCCAAGCCAAGGAAGCATCGAGTTGGAGGCGACAGTTGGGGACACTACTTTGGATGGGCGAGAGTTGCCCGAGGCAGTTAGCATGAAGACCGTCGAGGAGCCATCTATGAGCGAGGTGGCCGAGGCATCAAACTTCAATGGGAGAGAAGTGTCGATGGGATTTGCATTGCCGAGGAGCAAAGGGGCATCAAACTTCAGGGACGAAGGATTGATGTGTAGAGTAAATGTCGGGAAAAGGAGTGAGGTACGTCTTGAACACGGTGATAGTGTGTTACAGTTTGATTTGCTGGATTTGTTGGGTGTAGGACGCAGAAAACCTAACCCATCAGATGGAGTTGCCAAGACTTGGTGCGGGCCGAAGCAATCTTTCAGAGTTCCGGGTTCGTTCGGTGTTCAACGTGAAGGCATCCAAGTTTGTGCACAAGGATCGGGAGAGTCCAGATCGGGGCAAATCAGAACTAGTAGGAAAGAGTTCCTACGATCAAGATGTACCTGGGACGGGTAATTTTGCATGGCGGTGCGAGCCAAGGCGAGCAGTCCTTATGGGGGGACATCCGAATCAGAGTCTGGTGCTCTTTATAGGGAGAGTGGTCCTTATGGGGGACAATCAAGCCAGATTCCGAATTGGAAGCAACCCAAGGTACGTGGAAAGAAGCTCCAGGATCAATCTCAACTTTGTTCGAGAAGCGCGACGAGGGCGTCGCCAAGTTTGGTGGGGGAGATTGTCACGGGCCGCCAGCCAAGGCCTGAGTCATTGGCACCACGGGGTGCACACCAGGGTTCCCAAGAGGTTCAGATAGAGATCTTGGGCCCAAAGAGACCACCAGACTTAGCCCGATCCGTGGGAGATTCTAGAAGGCATATCCATCCACTTTGACCTATGTAAACTTGCCTTGTATACATAGGATTTGTTACCACAGATAGATGGGAATATTCCCAGGATTGTACCATTGTGGTTGGTGGTCTTTGATCTTAGCCGTCGATGTAAATTTGTATAGACCGTCAAATTAGGGGGAACTCAACTATTAATAGAGGCCTTCCCCTCCTCATTTCATGTATCCAAGTTTCCGAGGAATAAAGGCATTTACTCTAAATCCTCTGAGTGTTCTTGTGTTCTTTCTTTGTTCTTGAGCGTTCTTTCGAAGTTCTTCTTCGCTCATCTCTTTTGATCCGATTCCGCGTAGAACGCTTTGCGTTTGTCGGTGCTTGGGAAGTTTGATCTTCCGAGAAGGTTGAAAAGGATTACTTAGGCGTTTGTCTTGAGTCACATTGCCTAAGGCCGCACGGTGGGCTGGTTGGAACTCTATCCACGTGATAAATGCCTCTGCCCATTCAATGCTTTCACATTGTGTTTTTTCTAAGGGAATCAAGATTCCTCCAGTCATGTGTCCTGAGCGACACTTGATCTGTAAGAGTGTAGATGCCTACTTTAGCAGATGTTACCTTCGTTGTTCTGACATTGAATGTCTCGATGATCAAATAAGCAGAGATGCTTGTATAGAGATACATATTATATCTCTCCAAGTGCCTTCGCATAGCTGACGCCACAAACATTATCAATATACATAAGGATATAATTTCTCCGTATGTCCAATGCCTGATGGATTGCTGACTTAAATTGAAGATGTCTATTCATGCGTTAATAGTAGTGACTCTACAACAGTACATATGGCAATATTCATATACTTACACTAAATCAATGATGAATATTTCGTTAATCATAATAAATCGAAGATGCGTGTGCGGAGCCACAGATGATATCGATCTTAATGCTTTCACTTATATTGATTAAAAATATCTTTAAATTAATAAATTATTAATTTATCAATAATTTAGAGAGGTTATTAATTTATCGAGTATTAATTTATAGAGTTTTTATTTAACATAAAATTATCTGTGAGTTTTTTATTATGTTTTTTCAATAAAGATAGTTCGTGTTTGAGTTGTAGTAAAGCTAATTTTGTCATTATATATGAATTTTTATGTTACTGTTCATGATTTTTCTTCCATTCATGACAATGATGTTTGTTTATCTGTCATATTTTCAATTTATTTGGTTAGGTTTTAACTTTTTCCTCGTATGATCTTATTTTATGATTTAGGAACAAGTTTATGCACTTTAATGGTTTTAGGGGAAATGATCAGTTTGTGTAGTTAGTCTACTCTAATTTTGTACACTATTATTATATTTCTTCTTTATTCAATAAAACTACCAACTATTATTTATTAAAAAATTAACAATATTAAAATAGGGATATTTAAGTCATTTTATTAAATAATAAAATTTACTATTAATTTAAAATATACCCACTTAGCTCAAAATAAACTACGCTCAAGATCACTAATTGGTCTAGTAGCTAAGGATGCTTATCTTATCTCATTTTATATGGGTTCGAATCTCGACATGAGAATGTAATATCAAAATGCTATTCCCAACGTCTCTGCAATACTCATCTCTACAACATAGCCACTATAGTTGCAAAGATCCTAAGAGTGGTTATATCTCTCCAAATTAATTCTCTCTCATAATTCTAGAGGTTAAGTCCGACTCTATATTTATAAAAGTTAAATACTTGGCCACCAAGAAACCTTAGCCCATAAAACTCCTTATCAGAAATCCAACTTAATTACCAATTTGAATTTATGTTAATATCTAACAAATCTCCCTCTTAATAGAAATTCCATCCGAGCGATGCTCTTCAAGTCTTCAACAAATTTAATTCTTATGTAAGCTAAATATTCATTGAAGCATCGTTGGATCAATTGAGAATTACCCCCTGCAACTAAAAACTCGTCGCAGCAAAACTCTTATTGTATGTCTCCAATACCGCTAACAAAATTCGTAGCAAAAAAATCCTTTAAAATTGCGCAGCTCAAACCATATCTCATGATACCACTTGTTAGGAATTTGGTATACGGCAAATAATCAAAGCAAGATCAATATAAAATAAGACATGTACAAGAGACGAGATTTAACGTGGTTCGGCGCTGCCTACCTTAACGAATAATCTACTATCAACATAGAGAACACGAAGGGTACAAATACATGATTTATCATGTAATTACATAACCCATTATATATCCCAAAATCTGGTGTAACCAAAACACTCTTTCTAACGCCCCTACAATACTCATATCTTTACAACATAGCCGCTATAGTTGCAGAGATCTTAAAAGTGGTTACATCTCTCCAAAGTAGTTATCTCTCCTAATTCTAAATAGTAAAACCAATTATATATTTATAGAGCTAAATACTTGGTCACCAAGAAACCTCAGCCCATAAGATTTCTCGCCTAATATAAATACTTAGTTATTAAATAAACATAATTACCAAGTATTCTTCACCACTAGAATTACAATAAAATTCAACTTAATTACCAATTTGAATTAACGTCAATATCTAACATTTACTTTGCCTTAATTATTACTCCCTCGTCCCATTAAAGTTGTCCCTCATTGACTTTTTAACAATCATTTTTTTTTATATTTTAACCTTAATTATTTTAAATATTTAAAATAATTAAATTTTATAAAACATATAGTTACAATTACAAACTACATGATTCAAGGTTTGTAAAAATTATATATATTTTTTTACTTTTATCGATAATAATTTTTAATTAATATGAGACAAATTAAGTGAGGCTGAGTATTATTTTAAAAAAAAGTTTTATTTTAATACATAGTCCGTGTAAAATAATTTTACACAACCCTTCTATAAAATCTAAAATCTAAAACCCTAACCCTAACACCCTTAATTCTAAACCCTAAATTATAAACCCTAAACCCTAAATTCTGACACTAAACCTTAAATTCCAAACCCTACAATCTAAACCCCTAAACTTTAAACCTTAAACTAAACTCTTAACTCCTAAATTTAAAAAGTTCGTGTAAACTTTGATTTACACAAAATGTGTATCAAACTTTTTCAAAAAAAAATAATACTTTAATCATTTTTAACGGATTAGGGATTCGATAATAGGTATGGATGAAATGGATGCTCGAATATAAGCTCCAGTTACACGTGGCGGTGGCACACAATTACTATGAACCAGCTTTGCCCAAAAGGCATCTCCATTCTACACGTGTGTCCCCATTCCCATAGTTCTTTCATTTACAAAACGAAAGGCGGCGAGGCAGACCAAGCAACTCAGGTCCACCTTTTTCGTTGATTATTTTTTGTTTTTGCTGGAGGTGAGCCACTGCTTTAATGTTTTGTTTTGGGATTCAGGATTTGGTTGTTTGTTTTTGTGGAGGTTTTTGCTTTGCTTATGTATATGTTTGAGTTTTTGTGGAGGGTTTCTAGGGGTTTTAGTCTTAAAAGAATTGATGACTTCTTTTTTGCGTTTAGGTCTTCAGAGGTTGAAAATTATATTTTAAGAGTTGCTGCTATTTTCAACATTTGTATTAGTGATTATTATACAAGTCAGACATATAAATTCACAGTCGTAAATTTAATAATCATTTGCATGAGTAACTATAACTGTTTAATCACTTTCCTCTGTGTTGTTCCTATAATCTGATTTACACCTAAAGCCTACAGACGGTGGCGGTTAATTTTCGTTTTATGAAATTAAGAAAAGAAGCGCTTCGAATTCAAACAATTATATCACGTATCAACCTGAAGAGAGATTGCTAATTATTAGTGCTATTTGAAAATTTGGTTTAAATTAAATTGACAATCTGTTTATGACGATATGCTTTAAAGTTTTTTTTTTTGTTAATCACGTAGTTCTAGGGAATTTTTGCATTTTATAATTTGTTATAATGAATTGAATGCACCCTTTTGCACCCCAACTGGTTTTGCATCCTTGACCTAGTTGAGCTCCATGGACATTCTTGGAATAGTTAAGAATAGTGTTTTATTTGGTAACATCTTTAACAATGCATGCTGTTTGGTTTATGCATAATTAGTCCAAGTCCAAGATGTGTCATATTTTACGACTGTTTTCTATGTTCTTTGTACTCTTTTGCTCAAACATTTTATCATGATTAGTGACTATTGAGATCATGTGATCCGTGAAATATGAATGTGTTTACAATACTTCCAACCCGGGGATGATTATGTGATTGAACGGAGAGGCAAAAGTATTGCTATATTCGTGAATTCTATTCAATTTAAGTCGTGCATTTGGATTTTTCTTATTTCTTTAGAGGCTTATCTCCTTACTGTCTAGCTCGTACATCGTGTGTTTCCTGCCTCCTGAGTGCATTTTTAGTTAATTCTCGAACTCTCAGTGTTATAATTTTGTGCACTTGCAATGTCCTTTCTCCGAAAACAACTTGTTCACTTACCATTGTTGACTGTATTGTCATTTCTACAACCATATTTAATCCCTTGCAGTATTTCTTTCATCCATTACAAGATAACTGTTTTAGCTTTTAGTTTTTATCTGCTCCTAGTCGCCTATGAATCATTAGAATTGCGAAATGACGCAGTTCTTTACATTTACTATCATTAACATGTTCCATAAGCAGTTACTTTTTATGTATCTCCCAGACTCCTAGTCTCCTACTGTTCTTGACATAATTTTCATTGGATCAATGATCTTTAAAGTAATCTTTAGACTGACATTGTGCATTCCAGATAGGCAAACCTTGTCATGTATGCCATAGCTAGCAAATGTCTTCGTTATGTCACTAGAGAAAGAGAGATTTTAAAGGGTACGACCAGTGTTTGAAAAGGCGAGGGAGAGGCGCGCCTAGGCGCTGAGGCGCAGCGACACGTTGTTGAAGCGCCTTGTCTGGGTGTAGGTGACGCGATTTTGGTGAAGTGGTGGGAGGCGCAGCAAAGCGCACATATGGCTAAGGCGGTGGGAGGCGCTGAAATCACAGCCTTTTTCAACTTTTTGTCTTTAACGTATTTTTTATTATTTTTATTATTTTATTATGTTATTATTTAAATAAAAATTTAATTAATTGGGCAAAAAGAGAGGAATTTGTTGAAGAAGAAGAGAAAGAGAAGGGAAAATGGTGAATATTGTAACTGCTTCAATGGATGGGGGAGGTTGTCGAAGAAGAAGATAAGGAGAAGAGGAACGGGTGGATGAGGGGCAAAGTTTTTTAAGCATTACACAAACGTGTTTCCCTTTCATTTCTATAAATTTTAACTTTTTATTTTGAAAAGAAACAACGATTAAGAAAAAAATCACTTTAAATACATAATTTTTAACAATAATTTTAATATTTGAATAAAATTAATATTTATTTAATATTTTTTATAAGTTAAGTTTTGAAACATTTTCATTCAATACTGAATAATAAATATAATGTAATAAAAAATTTATCAATTTTAAACCAAGTATTTATGCAATTTACATAGAAAGAATGGAAGAAATAATAGATAGTATTTAGGTGATAATTTTATTTGCACTTGATTAATAAATTTTTAATTTTAAAAAATTGCGCCTCACTTTGATAAGGCGCGCGCCTTCGCCTTGCACCTAGGACCACCTATCTCCTTAGTGTGCCTTGTGCCTTTTTATACACTGGGTACAACAGAGGATAAATTTGCCTGATTCTTAGCTTTAATTACTAGTGCATTTTGCAATTTTTAATATCGTTTGGCCAAAGATGCATTTTTCGATTCCATTAAATTATGATATATTAACGTCAGTTGAGCAAAATGTCTTGCATGTTACATTATTGTCCGGTTCAATTTTCTCTATTGCAGAAGAGAATTCCAACACTCATAAAATTTGCAAAGAAGATTGCAAACTGTGATGGAGCATGAACCAATTGAGGTTTTACATGGTATTTTCATACAATCAGAAGTTAGTATTTTCCCTGGCTAAATATGTTTTGCAATCCTGCACATCCCTAGGAGTTTTTGTACTTTATGGTGCAACTTTTCATAGGATTTGCTCTTGCTCTTGGTAAGAATTCTCTAGGTTATTTCCGTAGGTAGTTTTTTCAATTCTTTAATAGATACCCATTCAGATTTCAAAGCTAATATACAATAATAAGAAGAGTTCTCTTATAGTTTTCGTCCTTATCTCAAATTAACAATAGATGCAGAACATACTTCTACTCACAAGAGAATTTGCATCTACATGTAAGAAGTCACTTCTAAACGAGTTCCAAGTTTAGTTACTTATTACTAGCATAGATCAGCTTGTCGAAAATTTTTGAAGTTATTGTAATACAATTATAACACGCTATTGTGGATGTATATTCAGGAGCAGTACCTCTAAAGGACCGGTGGGGCCACCCCAAAAAAAGAGAAACTTTAAAAATTAGAAAATTTTAAGATGTGATAATGGTAAAATTGTATTTTAGTCTTCTAAAAACATATAATTTATACTGTAGCCCTCTCTAAATTTAAACATATTTAAATGGCCTGAATAAATAATGTTCAGTTCCACCGGTGTATGTTGTTAGGGAACTATGTGATTGTTTTGTACCTTCTTATTAAATCAAAGGTGGTAGATACTCTGTGATCAATGCACTGGCTATACTATCTTTAATTTTGGCGGGGCTGCTTTTGGTTAAGTGTATAAGGGTGTCAAATTACCATTACTATAAGTTGAAAAGGAATTTGAAGCTAGTCACAACATGCAATAACAAGAATAAATGAAAATGCCTTTTTCCCCCCACAGAATTTGTACAAGCATTTAATGGAAACTATGAGTAATATTGATACTCTTATGCAGACAATATATTGCATATATTCTTGACTTTTACATGCTACTTTTAATTCATGAGCTGATATGATTATTGTACTTTATTTGCTATGGAGGTTTTAGTTGGATTTTCAAAGAAACTTGCTGTCATAATATTTTCACTTCCATGGCTAAACTTTTTACCATATCTATTTGAATTGTGACTTTTTGATTGTATGAAACAAGACTTTCTTATTCCATTTGTTGCTGAGTTGAATCTTACAGAGAAAGATAAAAATGGAAAAAGGAATGACGCAACTGAATCCAGTAATTCCGAGGTTAGAATGGAAGATGCTTGTAAAGTGGTGCCAAGTTCTCCAAGAAACATTGTGCAGGTAAACACAATTGATTGGAAAGGTGGGGGAGTAGATGACAAAACTGTGGAAAATATGGGGAGCTCTGGAGAAGTAAACATGGAGGTTTCTGTGACAGCTGAGGATGTTATTCGAGCTGGGGGTTTTGGAGCTAGAGATGATATAAGTAGTTTTCTTCCCATTGCAAGTGACTGGACTGACTTTGAAGCTTCAATTCGTGATGCCAGAGACTATGAAGAACCTCAGGGAGATGTAAGCAGGCCAGGTCTTGGCTGGAGAGAAGCATCGCAAAGCGAATAACTCTGATTACATTATGTCAAGGTTTCTGTTTTTTTCTTTCTTTTGTGACCCTTTTGTTTCTTTAATAAATTGTCATGGTAGCTGTATCTTCAAGGACGAGAGAATGTCATTCCTTGTGTCTGATCATATCAGGATAATATTGGCTCTGTATAACATGTTTAAATGCCCTGTATGAGGCTATGTTATAAGTTCTTTGTAGAAAACCATTCTGTGATTCCGAATATTACAATTTGCAACAAAATTGTCTAATAGCCAACCTCTTTCCTATCTTGTTTAGGCGTGTCATTGGTGCTAAATAGCATGTGGAAATATTGATTGGTCCTATTTAGACTTAGGCAGAAAGCTATGTATGACTTTTGTGCCCTCTGTTTAATAGATAGCCTCAGCAAGAGGCTGCGTTATGAAATTGATGTTGCCTTTTTGGAAGATTCTTTGTCCCGGAGCAAGGATTGCCAAAGGGTCATATGCTGATTTTCTCTGTACAAAAGTTTCCCACTGAGGACCGAAATGAGCTTGCCACTCATCCTGGGTGATGTAGTGGGGCAAATATTGCTTTGCCCCTAGCTGTGTCTTGGCACAGAAATCAAGAATATGTTGGTTTTGGGTAATAATGTGTTTTAATCCATCAGTTCCTGTAGATGATGGGTTTCCAGATGATAGGAATGCTACCAGGTACAATATGTCTTCCTCGGGGGTAACCATGGATGTTCTGTTATTCCACCTGCAATATGAATAAGGTACTAGGTTGAGAACATGGCATCTAGGAATTGTAAATGACATTTAGTTATGTTTTTGATCGAGTACTTGGCCTTGTTGATTGGGTAAATGAGGATAGGACCATTACTGTTGTCTTTAACTATATTACCGAAGACCTCTTCAGCAAAGTCAAAAATTCGACTTTTGGGTATGAGAAGATTCAACCATGGATGAGGAACTTCCCGTAATCCTTTTGATCTGAGTTCTATCTCAGACAGGTGCACTCTATCAAGAAATTCCACATAAGGAACTTCAGATAGAAAGAGTGTAGATGGGATGTAGCTTAACTCTGACAATAGCTTTTCAATATTCTGCAACATGCAGGGTACTTAGTTTTGTTCCATTATAGCAATTGAACACGGGTAATGTTCGAGTATTCTAGAACATATTTCTTGTTAAGTTTTACCTGGTTCCAAATATGTGTCTCATCTGGGTTGAAGTATTTGGCAATTTCTAGACAATAAAGTGTTTTCCCATCTGAACTGAACTGGCTTGCTTGAATTGGGTCTTTGGGATTGAAGGAAGATCTCCAGTTGTTGAGGAGACCAGTTCTGTTTATTATCACAAACCCTTCTATGTAGTCAAATGGATTCTCGGATGATATTAAATGCTCCTGGTCATTGGAAAATGTGGAGAATTCAGTGTAAAGAACCCTGATCCATTTCACCTGCCACAGATGATAAAAATCATGTTCAAGGATGATGAAACCCTGAGACTCTGAGTGCCGAAGATAAGGAAAAGGTTTTGTTTCGCGCACCATCAGTTTTGCTAGTCCAAGAGATATTCTGGCCCGGGTGATGATGCCAAATTGCCCTAGTCCCCCAAGACACCATAAAAAAGGTCGGCATTCTGCTTATCTGAACAGGTGAGCACTTCTCCCCTCCCTGCATGCAAAGTCCAATCCCAATTAAATTCCATTGTTCTTGTATTGCTGTCTTGTAGTCGAACTAAAGATGTTAACTGTATTCCTTTTATTGAAACTGAATGTGTTCTTTCGACTGTTTGCTTTTAAGTTTGGGCTAGTACTGTCTCTGAATGTGTAGAGATGTCATTTCTCCTA
The DNA here is from genome assembly GCA_019671005.1 of Hibiscus mutabilis. NCBI lineage: Eukaryota > Viridiplantae > Streptophyta > Magnoliopsida > Malvales > Malvaceae > Hibiscus > Hibiscus mutabilis. Next base: position 22,718,620 of record CM033720.1, read on the forward strand.
AGTCTAGGACTCAAACTACCTTACCTTGCCTGTTTAATGAAATTGACTGAGCTATTATTATTTCAGCCAGCCTATATAAAATCGCCTGTAGAAGTTTATAGATAGTTGTTTCCTTATACGTACCTGTTACAACCGCTAGTTGGTAAACGTTATTTATCTGAGGTCTGTGCCGAAATGCCTGACCGCTTATTCCGGCATTTGATAATGTACCTCCGACAGTTACATGAAGGTAATCTGTCCAAGACTTAGGTGAAAGTCCATGTTTAAGAGTCTCGTGCAGGATGTTAATCCACAACTCACCACCTGAAACATCCACATAAGGTGCCTCACCAGTTTTAACATGCATGCTCGGTCGTTCGAGCGATTCCATGTTGATAACTATACCTTGATAGGCTTGTGCCTGACCTTGAAGGGAGTGGCCATGCCCTCTAGCTGCAACCGTTAACTTTGTCTCGGAACCCACATCGAAGGTGTGCTTTATTGTGGAAGAAATATCGGAAACTGATTTTGGGTGTAGAACTGCTATTGGGAGATAGTGATATATGTTACCGAAGTCTTTGGCTGCATGTTCAATGTTCTCAAAATTGAAGTAGCCATCTAGAGCAAGTGTTTTCAAAGATGTAGGAATATCGAAGGAACCCGAATTTGGTGGAATGGTTGGGATCTCAAAAGAGTGGTTAGAACAAAGCTTGGTTTTCAACAGGGATACAAATCGATACCAGAATAATTAAAACTCGAAGGGATACAACGTTGTTTGGTTTGAGAAAGCCACAAGCTGGTGACCTCATCTCAAGAAGATATGTTTGCGACTGTTTTTGTATGTGCATTTATATGTGTTTGTGTGTGTGAGAGAGAGAGAGAAGGAGAGGTCCAACAGAGCAAAAAGAAGAGGTGTAGAAGAGCCCAAGGAAATGAAAGGCAGAGGAGAATTTAAAGAGTATAGTTTGTGTCTGTTTTTGCCTTGGGTTGATTATATAGCATTGTGTTGTTTGTTCCCATAGTTACAAATAGGCTGCTTTCTCTTACAATGACTTTTGAAGATGGTATTACTTGCCTTCTGTGTTGAGTGTTGATCATATTAGTTATGTGTTATATCTGCTTACTTTTTGTGCATGTACTGTTATTTGGCTATTCTACATATAGGAATTTTGGTACTTAGGAGGGAGGCCCCTACTAGGCTTAGTCCTGTCAGAGGGCACATGAAGTTGCTGCAAGAGGCATGGCTAAGGCTAGATCGACTTTGTCAATGAATAGTACAGTCTCTGATGTCATTATTGAAGCTCCTAATGGGAAATTCAACTGTGTAATTGGCCAAATTGCTGCTTGTTTCCTCTGCTGATAGATTTTTGGTGATGAATTAAGTGTAGGGGCAGGGGATAGATGTGGCTGCTTGAAATCAAGTCGAAGTGGTATTTGAGGTGGGGGTTATAGGCTTGTAGGTTTTAGGAATCAAATTTCAATAATTTGTGGTATGTTATTGGATTTTAAGTAAGCACTAAAGAAAGTCCACTTTAAATTATAATCCCATTAGGAATAGGAAGTAGTCTTAGGTTGGGTAGTTCGACCTTTATGGTGCAATTAAAATTAAGCAGATATGCATAAGTTCTTACTCAGTTTGTAATAATTTGTGTAATTACACAAATTCTTATAATATGCGGTAAGAATTATCTTATAATATAAGAATTTGTGTTACCCAAATTCTTATCTAAGGTAAAATCTACACAAATTTTTACCCAGTTGATAAAAATTTATGTACTTACACAAATTTTCATTCAGTGTTGGGATTCAATGCAAGATGGCCAAGAAGTGGCGAATTAACAATTTAAAAAATTTTAGAAGCAAAGAAAAAAATGACAAAAAATTTAGAGTGGTTCAACCTTCTCAACAAGGTTTACATCTACTGACTTAGCTATCTACCCTAAAGATTTTTCAAATTCACTAGATTTGCTTTCATTTTGAGGCTAAAAGAGATAACCTTACAACTCTTGAGTCTTAAAACCCCAACACTTAAAATGAAGCAAACTGAAAATTCTCATAAAGGCTAGGTGTTTGCACAATTTTAGGCTTACTCCAACCCCAACACTTAATAAAATGGATACAAATGAAATCACTCAAGTGGGTTTACAAGATATTACAATAAAGGCTCAAAGATTGCTAGATGTGCAAGCAGCTTTAGAGATTTGATTTTATACTCTTTCATTGATTTTTAGCCGTTTGGGTATTTGAGATATTGATTATAGTCGTTGAACTTTATTTTTCTCGCAATAAATATTGTCTGTCAACACTGGTAGCGGTACTCAGAGACGGATATCGGTACCTGCTAGAAAAAGAAAGAGCCGTTGCAACAAGTGATATTGATACGCGAAAAGTCGTATCGATACAGTGTGTATTTTACAAAGAGTATCGGTACATTCAAGGCTGTATCGATACCGGTTTTGCTCACTAAAATCCTTAAAAGTTTTGCACAAAAAGTCATATCGATACACCTAGATGGGTATCAATACATGTTAACTGATTTTCAAAATTACGGTCCCAATAAATTGACAAGACAATGATAAAAAATTAATTACAAAGATTTGAAAAACTTTTAGTCTCGTACCGGTACACAATAAGACGTACCAATACTCACAAACAAATTTGGTTACCGTGTTTAAAGGGCGTATCGATACGCGACCAGCCGTATCGGTATCCTATAGTCATTAAGTTAAAATCGATTTTTCGGTAGCTAAAATTCGTACCGATAACCTAAGGTGTATTGGTGTTTTTGGACCAATTTGGCTATTTTGAGTACTAAAACCCTTAGAAAATATTTGGGGTTTAAGGTTTTGACTTAGAAATTATTTTTAAGTTCGAATCTTTGTCAATTTGTGATTCTTTTGAGTATAAAAATTTATTTTTTTTTACAAAATAGTCTTTGTTATATCAAAATTAAATGTAAGTTTTGCACTAAGTTAGTAAAAATTTCAGTTTTACCTAAATTATTATTCAATTTTATATAAATTCTTATCATTTTAGTAAAAACTTATGTAGGGTCGTATTTTAGAATCATCCTAAGCCGCCCCACCTTAAAATTTTTCGCTTAACATCTTGTAATATCTTTTCAAGTGTGTTTTTTCCTTTACAAAAACACTTTATAATAAGATCAAAATGATGTAAAACAACTAGTTTTTAGCAGCTTAAAATGTAAAGTTTTTAGCTTTTACTTTTTCTAAAAGTATTTTTTAGCGAAACATCCATTCATTCACCTTTATATTCCCTCCTTCCCACAAATTTTGTTCTTTGTTGACTTTCTACGTAATTTTAGGAAGAAAAAAATTGTGTAAAAGATGTGTTGTAAAATAATTAAAATAATAATTTTATCCTTGAAAAGTTGAAGTTTATTTTGTTGGAAACTAAAAAGAGAGTAAAAAATAAAAATATGTTTAATAAAAGTGGTTGAGTTTTTCGATAAGACAATTTAAGTGGGACAATTTTAAAACACAAAAGGGACAAGTTTTATGGGTCAGATGGGGTACATTTTTAAAAATAATATTTAAAATAGATGTTTTATCTATTTAAAATAACTTGTTTTACATCAACCGTACACTTAAGTTTTAGCTAAATAATTTTCAAAGCCATTTTTATAATATTTTTATCGCATCTTTTAAAAATAATGTCAATCAAGTCCTTACATATTACAAAAATATTTATAATATTCATGTAATAGTTTATTTCATGAACTATAACTATCAATATCTGTTTCATCGTTCAATTAATATAAATCGTGTATGATAAAGATCTATTATAAGAATGACTTATAAATTAATTTATTTTTTCTGTTCTCTCGGTTCTCAGAATTTTGTTCTAATTAATTCGGATCGATCCTTGTCATACACCTGATGTAACACCATTGAACCAATGTTACATTTGGCCCCAAAACCATTATTATAAAATTCTTGTTTTCAAGCCTAAAAACACGACAAATCCAATAAAACATAAGCCCATATATTTAAAACATAGATAAAATCCAAGTATTTAAAACATTATCTGTAACGACCCGAATTTCTCGAGTCAACAATGGACGTTGACCCGGGTCTTAGACTGACGTATCCGGCCGAGACGTTGGGCTATAATGGGCCTCCATGTGTTGTCGGGCTTGTTTGGGGGTTTTGGGCTTTACTTATGTTGGGTTTTGAGGAAGGGTAGTATGGTAAAATCATAAATAGGAGACAAAAGGCTGATGGCCTTGGTTGTTTTCTGCAGAGGGAAGAGGGGTGAAGTCATCTTGTCCCCATCTTCTTTCTTATCTCTTTCCTCTTCAAACTCCATCCCCAAACACAAAGAAAAAGATGGAAACTTGTTGTGGTGGAGTGTGAATCTCGGATTGGCCATCAAGGAAGTGTTTATCAGCATCAAAGGATCTCTATTTCGAGCTAAGCATCATTGGATTTGGTGGAGGTTGAGTTGGCAGCTTGGACCAAGAATAAAGGTGGTAAGAGCTTGGTTGGAGCTACATTTCGAGTTTTGCTTGCTTAAAGTTAGTACATCTCTGACTCTTACATTTCATGAGCCTTATAAGATGATTGCTTTGCCTGGTTTATGTTCATGAGTAGCAAAGTTAGGGTTCTTGAGCTTTAAAACCCTCTAATGGTAAATCACAATTTAGGAGTTGATATAGGTAAAACTGGTAGGAAACCACCTAATATACTCCAAATAACTTGTAGGAAAGAATTGAGACTTAACCATGGGGGTTAAGGGTGGGATTGGTGTAATTCCGAGCTCTAAGTTTCAAAATCTAGGGTCGAATACCAGTACGGGGTGGCTGCGTATCGGTACTCCTTAGTATTTTGAGAGACAGTGTGTGAGGGGCGTACCGGTACGCCTCCCCGTGTACCGGTACCCCTCACTCAAATGGAAATCCAGTAGCGCTTAGGCGTATCGGTACGCACTATTACATTGCCTGGGATAGGCTTAGCGTACTAGTATGCGAAGGTTAAAGTACCGGTATGGGATTGGATCGGTACGAGGCAATCTTATTACTGATATTGAGTATCGATACAGGGTAGGAGCGTATCGGTACAGCTTGTGGTCCAACTATTTTGAACCTGGTTAGGGTATCGGTACTCATGGGAGAGTATCAATACTAAGAGGGTGGTACCGATACTCACCTTGGAGTATCGATACTCGCTGGGCAATCTGCCCAAGAAAGTTGAGTTCACGTTCGGGGGTTCTATAATTCATGGTAAAGGGTCCAGTAGGCTCCTAAAGGTATAAAACAAACTCTAAAACTGAGAAATTGAGATTAGCAACTCGTATGAGGATTATTGGCTAATGACTTGGTAATAGTTAAGGGAGTTGCTTGGAATGGTAATCCATAGGGATCCGTGGTGGATCAATTATTGCTACACGGTAGCTTGGGGTCCTTGCTGTGTGCTGAAGGGACGCCATGTAGGCTGGTTGCCGTGAGTAATGAAATAATCTTGTGAGAAAGGCGTAAACGAATCCTAAAGACATATATTATATAGTGTAACCAATGACTCGTGCCTTGGGGCATTAGTAGTGGTTGGCTGGATGTCTTTTATCTCTCGGTGAGATATGTTGATGCTCAGGGGAGCATGTGTTACCGTATGTGTCTTAGTTAGGAATCCGGATATCCAAGAGTCAGTGCAAGGGCACTTAAATAAGGGGATGAGTACTCTAGGCTATGTGATCGAGTACATCCGACGTATCCACAGGCTATGTGATCTGGATGCGGTCCGAAACCTATTCTTGAGCTATGTGATCAGGATATGGAAATACAACTCGAAGGGCTATATGACCTTGAGTAACTCGATGGGCTCTGTGATCTCGAGTATCATGTTTGACTATGTGATCTCAGGAAAAGACTGCTTATGGCTTATGTGATCCAAGTATGTCTAAGACGTATCTATGGCTATAGTGATCTGGATATGATCCTAACCCGACGGCTATGTGATCACGGGTAACTTGACGGTTGTGTGAGCACGAGATAAATAGTAGGGCTACGTTGGCTATTAGAATATGTATGTTATTTACGTTGTTTTATGGATAATAGATGTTGGCTATTTTACCCTTGGGGCTATGTGATCAGGGTAGGGTTGTTACTCGATGGGCTATGTGATCTCAGGTACGAGTTGTATTACCCTTGGGCTTTGTGATCAGGGTATGAGATGTAACTCGATTGGCTTATTGATCTCGAGTATAGGCTAGATAACCCTTGGGCTATGTGATCAGGGTATGGAATATAATTTAGTGGTAGGTGTGACCTCGTGTATGGTAAGCCTGGGATGGCTTGGTAAACTTCTTACATAATAGTGGTATCTTGAGACAGTGGTAAGCTCTAGCTAGGATAGGCTAGAATATGATCCTTAGATGTGGAGAAACCTTTATGTGCACTCTTGATTATATTATCATGCATGCTTGTTTTATGATATTCATGAATTGCGGTAGAGTAGAAATGTACCACTGAGCTTTGTTAGCTCAACGTGCGAAATTATGGTTTCTTCCGTGAGTAGGTTGACAGGTTGCGTTTAGAGGAGCACATCGAGGTGGATTTTCTAGTATCAAGCCAATTTCAGAGTACGGTACTTGATGTTTAGTTTGGACTGGTTGTATTCATAGGACCTTACCACAGTCGAGTCTGTATTTTATTCTGATTTACTGTATTTAGTCAAACAAAGTGTTTTAATTAGAACTTATGTTTTGTAAACCCCTTTTAATATCATTATATATGTGGATTTTATGGTAATGGATTATTTTGAAAATTCCTAACTTGTGGTTTTAAACGAGAAATTTTGATGGGTCAGTTTTGGGTGACCCGAAAGTGATGCTTCGGATCTTGAACGGAATCGGGGTGTTATATTTGGTATTAGAGCCTAGGTTTAGTCGGTTCTAGGAAATCTCAGGGTGTCGTAGAGGCCGTGGTAAGGTGTCTAGTGAATACAAGTTGCTAAAGTTTAGTGTACCTTACAAGACCGGGAATCCTGATGTGTCACCTTGTTTATTGTGTTTCAAAAAAAGTATTGATGGAAGGTGAAACCGGTAGTGGAGAGGCATGTCACTTTTGTGACCTTACCTCTGCCCTCTTGCATATGGTACAAGTTATTCTGAGGCAATCTGAGGTACCTCGCAAGACCCATGTAGAGAGGCTTCATCATTTTGGACTTAAGAGTTTCGAAGGATTGGGTGAGGATGACCCGATCAAGGCTGACCAGTAGTTGCGGGACACATAGAGAATCTTGAGACAGATGAAGGAAAGCCCGAAAGATTATCTCGATTGCATTGTTTCCCTTCTTAAGGGCAATGCACACGAGTGGTAGGAGACCGTAGAGTTGGGTCTAAAGCCTACGCTCCCGACGTGGGACATCTTTGTGGATAAGTTCCGAAAGAAGTACATCAGTAAAGTACATATGGATGAGATGAGGGACCAGTTTCTGCATCTGGTTCAGGGAGATCGAACGGTGTTTGCTTATGAGCAAGAGTTTTTGTGTTTGAGCCGTTATGCCCCAGAGTTTGTTGCGACGGAAGAGTTGAGGTGCAAGAGGTTCAGACAAGGCCTGAATGTTGACCTTCAGTTGCATGTGACAGCGAGTCCACTTGGGATATTCTCTGAGTTAGCCAATAGTGCGAAAGCACTTGAGCGGCTTCAGAGTTCAGCATCTAACCAGTTCAAAGATTTTAGAGGTTGTGATATGGAGACCCGAGATGTCATGAATCCTTTCTCCCTATCAGCATGAGAGGTTTTATGTTTCGAGGAGTTCAAAGAGAGTTACTTCAGACCAGCTACCGAGAGTCAGCTCAGGATCTAGATTGAGGGTTTGTAGAGGCTCTTTGATTCCTACTCCAGAAGGGAGTATTGATGGATTTGTAGGAGCATCGCTTCCACCAACTTGCGAGCATTATAGTTGACATCACCATGGAGTATGCTTTTTTGCTTCGGAGGGTTTGTTATCGGTGCCAGACACCAGGATATATGGCAAAAGACTGCATAGTCATGGATGAGAACTCAACGGTTCAGTCTCAGAGGTTGGCTGCTCCCCGACTTAATCAGAGTTTTGCTAAAAGTGGAGCTAGGGCACCGTCAAGCTATCGAGGTAGAGGTCCTGTGAGATCCACCACCAAGGTTGGCGCGCGAGGCGTTGCTAGGTAGTCTGCAGCTCAGATTGAAGTTGACAGCGTTGTGGCCGATGATGTGTCGGGTAAATAAGTTTGTATTGGTTTTAGCTGTTGTGTTAGCCGTTTAGCTCTTCGATTGTGTATTAGACCAGTTCTTGTGATATGTATCTCAGTAAATCTTGGGTTTTTTGTTGCTTTAGATGGCAAATAAAATTACATCCCTTGCTAGATAAGGTTTTATCGTAAATGGTTATTGAGAGGGCAAGTGCGTCGTAGGTTACGTGTGGGAAGCGATGAAGTTTAGATTGCTTGAATCTAGTTGTTAGTGTTGGTTGTATAGGATCTTAACCTCTCTAAGGTAGACGTTGTGCTCTATAGTGCTAGCTCAAGGAAGGTTCTACAGGTTGAAAGGTGTTTTTAGCTTGCGTTGTAGACATGAGGGTTAAGAGTTCATAGTCTTAGTGTTGTGGGTGTTTTGAGAGTATGAAGGTACCCTTGGTGAGTGAGCAATCTTACCGGTTGATTGTGGTTTAGAACCGCGATAAAGGTATGGTTGATTTCATTGTTAGTGTCTATCGCTTCATGGCATGGTACTTAACGGACTCTTTGTTGGAGGCACACTTGTGCCAGTGACTAATTGGGTGTCGATGCCAAGTGCTTTGCCCAGATCGTGTCTGCGTGTGAGTAGCTTGTATAGTGGCCTTGGATGTGTTAAGTTGTAGTACAATGGTGGAAGACCGATGTCGAGTTTGTGAAATCGGCGACCTTGTTTTGACTATAGAATGTGAGAGCTTCACGTGTTGTGTCAAAGTAGGATACCGTAAAAAGGGGTAAATGATGGTTGTGACGAACATGGTTGAGGTCTTAAGGGCGAATCGTGAGGGCAGTTGCTTGGTTTGTGCACCTGTTGAGCTAGATTTTGTGGGGCAGAAGATTGTTCAATCGACTTCAAACAAATCTGTTATCGGTTAAGGTAAGCAGTATGGAAATTGTCAGAGTGTCGTAGCGAAAATAGGGATCAATAGTTACATTGAGGGTAACCGGATGGTTACTTTACAAAGAAATATTTTTAGACGGACCAGTTGACGATCTTTGAGAACAGTCAGATGACTTTCCACGTTCGATGGTTGGGACTGAAGCAAGGTTGAGGAAGAAGGTGTTAGACCTTGCAAGTAGAATGGATAAGTTTTGGGTTGCTTGTGTGAGTTCCTAAGTGACAGTGGTCTTTACTCGGAACTTAATGGTTGAAATTGAAAGTGGTTTTCAATAGTGTGAAAGCAAGTTTGGATAAAAAGTGGTTTTAGGTACCGACTTGGCGGGTTAAGTCTAGGGAAAGGAGTTGTCAGTTTAAGGTAAAATGATGATAATGATCGATTGTGAGGGTTTTGTTTGTCCTTTAAGGTTTTGAACGAATATGTTTGTTGGACATGGTGCGTTCCTGACAATGGTTTGTGGATGTGGTGCGGCGTTTTAGGTGCAGATAAGCCCAAGTTAGGTTTTGGTTGCCCGATGCTAGTAGAAAAGATTGGTTAACCGAGATAGAATCCTTTAGAGGTGAGCCCTTTAAGTTGATGTTTGAGCAGCGCGGCTCAAGGTTTGTTATATTACCATGCTTAGCGATTCGTCACAAGTGTCGTTGTTTGTTAAAAAAGGGGTCGTTGAAGTTCTTAAGAGAAGCGTTGATAGCGTGTGGTTTAGTGGTAGGGTTCTGTTTAAGGTGGGTTGAGGGAGAACTCTCCCTAATCAAGGTGATCTCGTTTGAATGGTAAAGTGGTTATCTGTTCGGGTTGCATCTCTCCTTCATCTATCTAAATTTTGAGGACAAAATTTCTTACAAGAGGAGAGAATTGTAACGACCCAGATTTTTCGAGTCAACAATAGACGTTGACCCGGGTCTTAGACCGACGTGTCAGGCCGAGACGTTGGGCTATAATAGGCCTCCAAGTGTTGTTGTGCTTGTTTGGGGGTTTTGGACTTTGCTTATGTTGGGTTTTGAGGAAGGGTAGTATGGTAAAATCATAAATGGAAGACAAAAGGCTGATGGCCTTGGTTATTTTCTGCAGAGGGAAGAGGGGTGAAGTCATCTTGTCCCCATCTTCCTCCTTATCTCTTTCCTTTTCAAACTCCCTCCCCAAACACAAAGAAAAAGATGGAAACTTGTTGTGGTGGAGTGTGAATCTCGGATTGGTCAACAAGGAAGAGTTTATCACCATCAAAGGATCTCCATTTCGAGCTAAGCATCATTGGATTTGGTGGAGGTTGAGTTAGAAGCTTGGACCAAGAAGAGAGGTGGTAAGAGCTTGGTGGGAGCTTCATTTCAGGTTTTGCTTGCTTAAGGTCAGTACATCTCTGACTCCTACATCTCACGAGCCTCATAAGATGATTGCTTTGCCTGGTTTATGTTCATGAGTAGCAAAGTTAGGGTTCTTGAGTTTTAAAACCCTCTAATGGTAAATCACATTTTGGGAGTTGATAATGGGTAAAACTGGTAGGAAACCACCTAATATACTCCAAATAACTTGTAGGAAAGAATTGGGACTTAACCATGGGGGTTAAGGGTGGGATTAGTGTAATCCCGAGCTCTAGGTTTCAAAATCTGGGCTCGAGTACCGGTACGAGGCGGCTGTGTACCAGTACTCTTTTGTATTTGGGGGGACGGTGTGTGAGGGGCATACCGGTATGCCTCCCCATGTATGGCACCCCTCACTTAAATGGAAATCTAGTAGCGGTTAGGCGTACCGGTACGCAAGGGGCGTATCGGTACGCACTGTTACATTGCCTGGGATAGGCTTAGCGTACTGGTATGCAAAGGTTGGAGTACCGGTACGGGATTGGATCAGTACGGGACGACCCTAATACCGATATTGAGTACCGATACAAGGTATGAGTGTATCAGTACGGCTTGTGGTCTAACTCTTTCGAACCTAGTTAGGGCATTGGTACTCATGGGGGAGTATCGATACCAAGAGGGCGGTACCGATACTCACCTTGGAGTATCGATACTCGCTGGGAAATCTGCCCAAGAAAGTTGAGTTCGCGTTCGAGGGTTCTATAATTCGTGGTAAAGGGTCTGGAAGGCTCCTAAAGGTATAAAACAAACTCTAAAACTGAGAAATCGAGATTAGCAACCCGTATGAGGATTATTGGCTAATGACTTGGTAATAGTTGGGGGAGTTGCTTGGAATGGTAATCCATAGGGATCCTTGGTGGATCAATTATTGCTACGGGGTAGCTTGGGGTCCTTGTTGTGCGCTGAAGGGTCACCCATGTAGGCTAGTTTCCGTGAGTAATGAAATAATCTAGTGAAAAAGGCGTAAACGAATTCGAAAGACATATATTATATAATGTAACCAATGAGTCATGCCTTGGGGAATTGGTAGTGGTTGGCTGGATGCCTTTTATCTCTCGATGAGATATGTTAATGCTCGGAAGAGTATGTGTTGCCGTATGTTTCTTGGCTAGGAATCCGGATGTCCTAGAGTCAGTGGAAGGACACTTAAATAAGGGGATGGGTACTCCGGGCTATATGATCGAGTGCATCCGACTTATCCATAGGCTATGTGATCTGGATGCGGTCAGAAACCTATCCTTGGGCTATGTGATCAGGATATGGAAATACAACTCGAAGGGCTATGTGATCTCGTGTAACTCGTTGGGCTATATGATATCGAGTATCCTGTTTGGCTGTGTGATCTCAGGAAAAGACTGCTTGTGGCTTATGTGATCCAAGTATGTCTAGGACTATCTATGGCTATAGTGATCTGATATGATCCTAACCTGACGGCTATGTGATCACGGGTAACCCGATGACTATGTGAGCATGGGGTAAATAGTAAGGCTACGTTGGCCATTACGGAATGTATGTTATTTACGTTGTTATATGGATAATAGATGTTGGCTATTTTACCCTTGGGGCTATGTGATCAGGGTTGGGTTGTTACTCGATGGGCTATGTAATCTCAGGTACGGGTTGTATTACCCTTGGGCTTTGTGATCAGGATATGAGATGTAACTCGATGGGCTTAGTGATCTTGAGTATAGGCTAGGTAACCCTTGGGCTATGTGATTAGGGTATGGGACGTAATTCAGTGGTCGGTGTGACCTCGTGTACGGTAAGCCTGGGATGGCTTGGTAAACTTCTTACATAATAGTGGTATCTTGAGACAGTGGTAAGCTCTAGCTAGGATAGGCTAGAAGATGATCCTTAGATATGGAGAAACCTTTATGTGCACTCTTGATTATATTATCATGCATGCTTGTTTTATGATATTCATGAATTGTGGTAGAGTAGAAATGTACCACTGAGCTTTGTTAGCTCAGAGTACGGAATTGTGGTTTCTTCCGTGCGTAGGTTGACAAGTTGCATTTGGAGGAGCACATCGAGGAGGATTTTCCAGCATCAAGCCAATCTCAGACTACGGTACTTGATGTTTAGTTTGGATTGGTTGTATTCATATGACCTTATCACAGTCGAGTCTGTATTTTATTCTGATTTACTGTATTTGGTCAAACAGAGTATTTTAATTGGAACTTATGCTTTGTAAACCCCTCTTAATATCATTATCTATGTGGATTTTATGGTAATGGATTATTTTGAAAATTCCTAACTTGTGGTTTTAAACGAGAAATTTTGATGAGTCGATTTTGGGTGACCCGAAAGTGATGCTCCAGATCCGGGACGGAATCGGGGTGTTACAGTATCAATGGAGCTCCAATTACAAATACTTAAAACATTCGACTTTGACCACTTAGGACAAAATAAGAGTTACAAATTACATATAGGGTTCTACGAAATACATAGCCCAGTACATTTAGCAATTGTACTCAACAACTAAAGTCGATGTTGAAATCCAAGCCTTGATGGTGCACCTCCAAACCACACAGCAACCTACTTACTTGCGAACAGAAATAATGATTCTAAACGCTGAGCTAAAAAAGCTCAGTAGATACACCGCCACTCAACCATACTTTATGCAAATCATAAATAAAGCAATGCAACATGAATGATATCATGGCAAGATAACGATGGCGCTACCATAACCGTCTAAACATATAGCATTATGAATGTATGATCTCGCACACAGCATATACATATATCTCATAAGTTCACACAACATCACACAGATAATACCAATAATATTAAGTGAGGCCTACATTCACACAACATCAGAATCCTACAATACGAGTAAGGCTCGCGTCTATATAGCATTGATATCCTACACTCGTAGGGATGGGGCCCGTGTTTACAAAGTATCAAGATCCTACATCTATGCTTGGAATTTCTCATCAAGCATCTTCGAATGAAGCCTGCGTCCACAAAGTATCGGGATCCTACATTTGGGAGTATTTATGGCGTTGCAACACACTTCTATGGGTATTCGAATCCTAACAACAAGGGATGACTCAACTATTTAGGTGACCCATTAGCACATAGCAAGGTCCCTAATTACCACACAACATCAAGCGATTCATCTAAGATCTCTATGGGTTACTACTTTTCACAATTCACCCAATATTTACCGAATCATTAGCCATATTTCACATACGAAGTTTAAATCTCCGTTTCTCAGTTTTAATATTCATTTTATAACTTAAGAGTCCCCTTGAGCCTTTTGCCTCAAATTATAGAACCCCCGAACATAAACCTAACTTTTTTGGGCAGATTGCCCAATGAGTACCGATACTCTTAAATAGGTATTGGTACGCCACTCTAGGTATCGGTACTCCTCCACGAGTACCGATACTCAATTTATGTTTGAAATAATTGGCGCCTCAAGTCATACCGATACGTTCACCTCTGTATCGGTACGTAAACCACCCTGTATCGATCCCCACCCGTACCAGTACTCTCACTTTTGCGTACCAGTACACAAAAGCCTTTCTTAGGCAATAGAACAGTAGTACCGATATACCCCTAGTGTATCGGTATGCGAAAACGTTATTGGAATTTCCATTAAGCAAGGGTACCGATACGTGTCCGGAAGTACTGGTACGCCTCTCACAAGCCATCCTTTTTATTACATATGTGTACCGATATTGGACACCTAGTACTGATACACGAGCCTAGAATTTCAAAGTATAGGTTCAAATTTCACGCAAAAATCCCACTTAACTTATATGGTTAAGCTTCAAATCGTTCCTACAAGTTATGGTGAAGTTATTAGGTGTGTTACTACCAATTTTAGACCTTAATAACACCAATTTCACAAATTACCATTAGAGACCAACCAAGTTATATCAAAGCTAAAAACACCAAAATAATGCATCAAAGCCTATTTTTATGATTTTCAGGAATCCATAGGAGTTAGTAGTGTAATAACCTTGAACTAAGATGCTGAAAAAAAGCTCCCCACCAACCTTCAAGCTTTTTTCTTCTCTAGAGCCTTGGATGACTCTCCCACCTTCTTGACTACAAATAGAGAATAACAAAACATGTCACTACACCATGGGGAAATTAGAGAGTTAAACATACCAATTTAACTCAAGGATTGAGCTTTCAACACTCATTCTCGTTCATTCTCCCAAACCTTTAATAGAAACACTTTCTCACCAAACCAAGCCATTTTTACCTTGAAATGTAGATCTTAAGAGGTTGAACAAACTTCTCTTCTACACCCAAATGGGATTTCAAAAGAAAAGGGTAAAAAATGAGCCATTTCTCTTGGTTTGTAGATGAAGGAGAAATGAAAAAGATGAGAGAAAAGGTAGAAACAAAATAAGGTTAGCTCTTACAATTAAGTAGAAAAAATAATTCTCTTCCCCCTCTTTTTCATCCCAATAGTGGATTTACACTCCCAACCCTTCAGCCTCCAACTATTCAAACCCAACCACAAGCCCAAAAAGCTCCTATAAGCCCAAATAACTCAGCCCACACCTTGGTTTAACTCGATCCTCAAATTTTAAAATCTGGGTTGTTACAACTTTTCTTTCTTAAAGAAAATTTTATCTTCAAAATTTACTTGATGAAACAGAAGTGGGTAGAGTTCTCTCATGTCATCCTCGACTTCCCACGTTGCCTCCTCGACATTGTGGTTCCTCCACAACATTTTCACCAAGGGTATGCATTTGTTGTGAAGCTTCTTGACTTTCGTGTTAAGCACTCCAACCGGCTCTTCCTCATACGTCAAATTTGCATTGACCTTAATCTCTTTGAGAGGAACGATGTACGAAGAATCGAAATGGTAACGTCTCAACATGGACACATGAAAAACATCATATATACGTGCCAACTCTGAAGGCAAGACTACCCGATAAGCCACTGGTTTAACTCTCTCAAGAACCTCATATGGTTCGATGTACCTTGGGCTCAATTTTCCTTGTGTCTAAACCGGATGATTTCTTTCCATGGAAATACCTTGGGAAACTTTTTTTCACCAACATCATACTCAATATGCTTGTGCTTTCGGTCTGCGTAAGCTTTTTGTCGGTCAAAAGTCGTTTGTAACCTCTTCTTGATGATTTGAACCTTTTTCTTAGTTTGGTTAACAAGGTTTAATCCCACGATCCTCCTCTCATTCAGCTCGGTCCAACATAAAGGTGTCTTACACCTATGCCCATTCAAAGCCTCAAAAGGATCAATCTTTATGCTCGACTGGTAACTGCTATTGTAAGCAAATTCTACAAGTGGCAACTGATCCTCTCAACTATTTGCAAAGTCTATTATGTAACATCGGAGCATATCCTTCAAGATCTGGATAACTCGCTTAGACTGACCATTGGTCTGAGGGTGAAAAGATATGCTGAAATGCAACTTGGTGCCCAAAGCCTTATGAATCATCTTCCACAACCTTGTCGTAAATCGCGGATCTCTATCTAAGATGATCTATTTTGGCACTTCATGCAGTCTTACAATCTCTTTGATGTACAACTGTGCTAGCCTCTCAAGGGTAAAATCCATGTGCACAGGAAGAAAAATGGGAAGACTTGGTTAAGCAATCCACAATCACCTAAATATCATCATGTTTTTTGTGTGTCATCGATAACTCGGTAACAAAATCCACGGTGATGCGATCCCACTTCCACTATGGAATCTGGATGGGCTGTAGCAAACCCAAAGGAACCTGATGTTTTACCTTAACCAGTTGACAAGCCAAACACATGTTATGAACTCAGAGACATTTATCTTCATGCAATGCCACCAAAAGAAAGGATAAGATCCTAATATATCTTATTACTCATCGGATGCACGGTAAACAGACTACGATGTGCCTCTCTCAGGATACGGTCTTTCAAATCCTCAAAATTTACCTGATGGAAACATATACAAGTAGAGTTCTCTCATGTCGTCCTCGACTTCCCATGTTGCCTCTTTGACACCGTGGTTTCTCTATAACATTTTCACCAAAGGTATGCACTTGTTGCAAAGCTCCTTGACTACTATGTCAAGCACTCTAATCGCCTCTTCCTCATACGTCAAATCTGTATTGACCTAAATCTTTTTGATCGGAACAATGTGTGAAGGATCAAAACAGTAACGCTTTAACATGGACACACGAAAAACATCATGGATACATGCCAAATCCGGAGGCAATACTAACCGATAAGCTATTGGTCTAACTCTCTTAAGAACCTCATATGGTTTGATGTACCTTGGGCTCAATTTTCCCTTGCGTCCAAATCGGATGATTCATTTCCACAGAGATACCTTGAAAAACACATTTTCACCAACATCATACCTATTATGCTTGCACTTTTGCTCTGCGTAAGCTTTTTGTCGGTCAAAAGCCGGTTTTAGCCTCTCCTTGATGATCTGAACCCTTTCCTCAGTTTTTTAACATGGTCAAATCCCACGACCTTCTCTCATTCAGCTCGGTCCAAAATAAAGGTGTCCTACACCTACGCCTATATAAAGCCTCAAAAGGAGCCATCTTTATGCTCGACTGGTAACTATTATTGTAAGCAAATTCTACAAGTGGCAACTGATCCTCCCAACTCTTTACAAAGTCTATTATGCAACATTGGAGTATATCTTCCAAGATTTGGATGACTTGCTCAGACTGACCATCGGTCTGAGTGTGAAAACTTGTGCTGAAATGCAATTTGGTGCCCAAAGCCTTATGAATCATCTTTCACAACCTCGCCGTGAATCGTAAATCTCTATCTGAGATGATCAACGTTGTCACTCCATGTAGTCTTACAATCTCCTTGATGTACAACTGTGCTAGCCTCTCAAGGGTAAAATCCATGCGCACAGGAAGAAAATGGGCAGACTTGGTCAAACGATCCACAATCACCCAAATAGCATCATGTTTCTTTTGTGTCATCGGTAACTCAATAACAAAATCCATGGTGATGCGATCCCACTTCCACTGTGGAATCTGGATGGGCTGTAGCAAACCTGAAGGAACTTGATGTTCCGCCTTAACCTGTTGACAAGCCAAACACCTTGTCACGAACTTGGAGATGTCTCTCTTCATACAAGGCCACCAAAAGAAGGGACGAAGATCCTGATACATCTTATTACTCCCTGGATGCATGGAAAATAGACTTCAATCTGCCTCTCTCAAGATACAGTCTCTTAAATTCTCCAATGCAGGAACACACAATCGACCTTTGAAGTGCAAAATCCCCCTATCTCACACTTCAAAGTCAGACATCCCACCTCTCTGTAACTACTTCAATCTGCACCACAAGCTCTTCATCTATAACTTGGGTCATCTTGATCTATTGCACTAATGTAGGTTTAACACGCAACTAGGCTAGAAGACCACCGTCCTCGATTATCCTCAACCGGGCAAACATGGCCCTTAGTCTGCCATAGATTTTTGGCTTAAGGCATCAACTACAATACTTGCTTTACCGGGATGATACTCTATGATGCAATCATAGTTCTTCAACAATTCAATCTACCGACGTTGTCTCAATTTAATTCTTTTTGGGTAAGCAGATATTTTGAACTCTTATGATCGGTGTAGATGTAGCACTTTTCTCCGTACAGGCAGTGCCTCCAAATCTTTAACGCGAAGATAACAGCAGTAAGCTCCAAATCATGCGTACGATAGTTCCTCTTATAAGGTTTAAATTGACTTAAGGTGTAATACCCCGAAATTTGTTATGTTGATTAAGGGTCATTTAGTACTAAGATAAGGGCTTAAAAGCTTACTTAGTGAATAAAATGACAAAAATATAAAAGTTAGGATTTTCTCAATTATGGATTGTAGAAAAAAATTGTCTGAGGTTTTAACGTGTCATGTGATAGAGAACGAGTAAAATAGGATACTCCCAAAATTTAGTTAAAATTCAAGGAAATTGGAATGGGAATTTAAGGTTAAAGTTTAGTGACCAAAATGATATGCTTTTAAAACTTGGGTGGTACAAGTTGAAATATGAAAAGTTGAAGGACCAAAATTGTAATTTCCCAAAAGTTAGGTATTTTATTTCATAAATAGATAGAGCTCCTATTGGTGTGGATCGAATGAGAAATTACTAATTTGATCTGATATTTCGATTATTGGGAAATTGCAGTCAAAGTTTAAGTGGAATTCAGGTACCCTGATTGAACTGGAAATTTTTGAAATTTTACCATATGTTAGAGAAAGGTTATAAAAGTCATTTCCAAGTGTTGGAAATATTATAGTTCGATTCAGGATGAATCCTGTGATTTATTTTAATTAAGGAATTTATTTAGTAACCGATAAAAATTCTCGGTATTTATCGGTAAATCGAATCAAGCAAAAATTTTGGAGGTGATTCCATAGACTTTGGAAGAGTTATAATATATTATTTTATTAATATTTGGAGAATTTATCAGTAATTGTTTTATCTTGTACTTGGATTAAACAGATCATGGAGAAAAATCTGATATAGATTACGGGAATAAAAATGTAGTATAAGATATCGAATTTCGATTGAACTGCAAAGTTAAGCGTGCTCAAGGCTGGGATGGGTGACCTATTGAGACTGATAAAAAGGAATCAGTTCGAGTTAATATTATTCGTATGGATATCAGATAAAGGACTAGTAATAGAAATTTATCCGATAAAGATTTCGGATAAACTATCAGTATATTGGACCGAATTAAAATTTCAAGATTTTTATTCTTTTACAAAACTATGGAATATTTTATTAGTCAACAATAATTATTTATGGAGATTAGAATTTCAGATTTTACTCGATAGTTTGGAAAATGGAAAATCGTAGTAAGTGATTATTAGGTAATCGGATCGAATTGAAATTTTAAAGGCAGTTCCATAAGCCATGGAAATTCATAAAGATTATTTTTATGAATATTTTAATGTTTCTAGTTGGAACCTAACTAGACTTGGTTCCATTTTTTACAAAATGGCAAAAATTTATGATCTAAGTGACTAGTTTTGGTAATTTGGTCACAATGGCAATTTTGAAATATTTTGAAAGTACCATGGTAATGTGGTAATTTCCCATGTGAAAGCATTACTCTATTTTGGTTAGAGTTGAATGAGATTTGGTTGGAATTGAACTATAATGACAATATGTAAATTATGATTTAGTTGGAGGTTAATTTTGGAATAAGGATTAAATTAAATAAAAAAAATTCAATTTAATATATACATTTGGCATAAATCAAATAAATATGAACAAATTGTTCATCTTTCTCCAATATATTTCGAAAACCATGGAGATGGAGAGAAAAAAATACACAAAAATTTTCCAAGGCAATTTTGAAGGCTTTAAAGCAAGATTCAAGGTATGATCTTTTAGAATAATTTGTTCTACATTAAATTCTCTACATTTTGGTAGTAATATTGCATGGTGTTATGAAGAATTACTTGAATTATTGATGAGAAATAATTAGGGAATTGATGTGCTAAGTTGAAATTAGGACTTGAATTAGTTGAATTCAATGTTGTTTTGATGAAATAAAGCTTAGATTTAGATTAATTTCATGTTCGAAGACATAAACCCTAACCCTAGAATTTGGGGTTTTATTTAGGGTTTTTAAATTAAGGATGAATATGGAAGATTTATGATTCTATAAGCTTGATTTTGATGTTGGAATGAAAAATCCTCAACTAGTTTTCAAAGTGACTATTTTGACATGTTTGGAAATTTAGGGAAAATATTGTAAAAATTATTTTATTAGCGGATTTGAAGAGATTATGAATTTAGAGGCTTGATTATGGCATTAGGACTAAAATAAAGTCCTTGGGAAGTTTAGATTTCCAAATTGCCAAGTAAGAAGAATTTGGGAATTTAAGTGTTAATTTTTAGAAATGAAGATCTTATGTTGGAAAATTAATTTAAGCATGTTAGAATGTTGTTTGGATGAAAAATGAGCCTAGAGAAGCTAAGTGACCAATTCGGAAAGACTCAAAGTTAAGGGACCGAATCTGAATTTTTATGAAATTTGAGTGTATTCATGTAATTAATGATGTTGGAGATATGAATTGATGTTAGAATGCTAAACCGATGTTGAATTGAATTAGTGACAATTTTGATAATTTGTCAAAATTAAGTGACTACATAGGAAATGAATTCTTGGATGGGGATTAAATCTGGTTTCTAATTAAAATAATAGAATTAAGGTAGTAATGTTGATTTGAGGACTAAATTGTAAAGTTAAGAAGCTTGAATTCTTACCTTTGCATTTTAGTGACTATTTTGGCAAAGAAAGAAAATTTGAGGGAATTATTTTGAATAATTATTTGATGAAGAAGATGATGAATTGGTGGTTTGAAATAAGTGATGGGACTAAATTGACAAGTAGAAAAATAAGAAGAAGTTAGTATGAATTAGAAGTTAATTATGGAAAGCTATGTAGAAGATTGAAATTTTGGCAGTGACTTTGAAAATTCACCATAAAATTCTAAAAACATGTTTAGATGATGAATTTTATATCGATGTAATGATTTGTTCGTCTAGTTTCGTCTCCAACAAACGGAAACCGATTTCGAGTTTCGAGTTTAAAGATATGAATTTTTAATCGAATGAAGGTCAGAAAATTTCAGAGCAGTTTTTGGTCAGGACAGCTCTGTGACGGGAGTTTGAAGAATTTTCATAATTTTTGTAGATTTTATTAATTTATGTGGCTTATACCGTTATAATCGTTATTGACTCTAGT
The DNA here is from genome assembly GCA_019671005.1 of Hibiscus mutabilis. Classification (NCBI taxonomy): domain Eukaryota; kingdom Viridiplantae; phylum Streptophyta; class Magnoliopsida; order Malvales; family Malvaceae; genus Hibiscus; species Hibiscus mutabilis. Next base: position 22,739,771 of record CM033720.1, read on the forward strand.
TCTTACAATATGAAGGATATTAAGATCCAATGTGTATTCTGATCTTTAGAAGTAAAACTCTGAAGGTAGGACAAGTTGACAGAAAATAGAATTTGATACATTTTGTATCTAAATGTTTGATAACAAACTCGGAAGAATTATTGGAAGTTCAAATTGGTCATTAAGGACCAAAATGAATTTTTGGACAGAATAAGGAAGGAAGGAAAATTATGGAAATTTTTATGTTAAATGATTAGATAGCTTGATTGAAATATTGTTAGAAGTGGATCTAATAAATGTTTATTTATATTCATGTGGTTAATGATGTCAAATCCGAATCAAAAGAAGATTCGAGGTACTATGAAGGAGAGGATCGATTAGAATTTAGTGAGGCATGTTAATAAATGGCCCAAGTGAGTGCATTCTTATTTATAATATGTGTGAAATGAATGAATGCATTCTTATCTATTATATATATATATATGAGAAAACTTGCAATAAGTCAACCTTGATATTAATGAAAAATATGTTGACCAAAGTTATGTAAATGACATGAAATATTAAATGGCATATGTGAAACATGGATATGGCATAATGATTTTTCTAGGATAAATCGAATTTCAGACTTTGGGTATGAAATGCTCATTATCGAATTATGGTTGATAATATTGATGAATTGGATATTGAAGGTGAAAATAATATATTATTTTCACCTTCAATATCCAATTCATCAATATGCCCAAGTACTAGTGTGAGAGTCTTTGGTATAATTGGATATCCAAAAAGAGTTATAGCAGCTGTGAACTAGCACTACGGTGCTGAGATAAAGTATGCACTACGGTGCTGAAGGTATTAATGTAGGCACTACGGTGCTGAGATAAAGTAGGCACTACGGTGCTGAAGGTATTAATGTAGGCACTACGGTGCTGAGATAAAGTAGGCACTACGGTACTGAAGGTATGAGGAGCAAAGGGCGTCCTCGAGTACGTACTCATCTCAGTCGCTTCGGCTATGCATACGGTAAAGCGTCGTGGACACTATGGTGTCATGATGACTTGCGTACCATAGCATCACATGATTTTGTAGTTCGGGCAATATTAAAAGATATGATATGCAGATGATTGCATAATGAAAGTATGGCTATGATAAAGGAAATGATATGCTAATGATTGCATGATGAAAGTACGACTATGATAAAGGAAATGATATGCAAATGATTGCATGAGGAAAGTGTAACCATGTTACATAATATAATATGCAATTGATTACGTGATGAAAGTATGACTACTTGATGATCATGAACCATAGATATCATGATAATGATTAATTCTGCATTGCAGATGGCTTGATTTTATACTTTGGCTATAATACTTGAAATGCAATCATGCAAGTAGTTAAGCTAAAAAGCTTAATGCACACAAGACTAGTAAGACATATCAAATCTTGTGATTTAGATATTATATTGGACAAATGAACTACACAAGTATGGCAGATCTATATATGACAAAATGTTATCAACTGCAATCGAAAATCATTTGTCATCTTGCAGAGCTGTGTTATTATAATTATTGTTTATATTATTATGATTATGTTTCACTAAGTTGTACTTAATGTGTGTTGTGTATCACACGTAGGTACTTTAAACGAGATAAAAAAGGAGGAGCTACACATCATTGAATCAAGTTAATCTGCATTATCAGTAAGTATCACCACATCCTAGTCTAGTGGGGCATGAACTGAATTTAAGTAAGTAGCTATTTTGTATGAACTAGAAACATGACTAAGTTTTGAGAAATTAAAAGTATTAGAAAAGATGCTTTAAATGGTTTTAAACTTAGTTGGTTGTTTATTGTGTAGTGATTATGAAAACTGAGGAAGGGTCAACCACTGAACTACTTTGTTGAGAAAAAAATTACAAGTCTGAAAATCAGGGTAAATCAGTTAGTAACATATTTAATTTGTATTCGAATATCGAATATACGTTGAGGGTGTTACATAAGGTATAAACAACCACCTTACCCTCTTGCATGAGCACACAACCTGGCCCATTTAAGGAAGCATCACTAAACACGACATACTTTTTCCCCAGCTCGAGTTGTGTTAAGACTAGAGCCTCCATAAGATAAGCTTTTAATTGTTTAAAACTTTGTTGTCTTCTCTCATTCTATTCAAATGGAACCCCTTTTTGCAGCAACTTGATCAATGGGCCTATAATACCCAGCAAGTCCAAGGAAACTAAGGACTTTCAAAACATTCCTTGGGGGTATCCATTCCACCACAGCCTGAATTTTCTAAGGGTCCACGCGGATCCCATCTGCGGCAACTATGTAGCCAAGAAATGCCACTTTGAAAGCCAAAATTCATACTTATTGAACTTGGCAAAAAGATGTCTACCTCTCAGAGTCTGAAAAACCACACGCAGATGGTAATCGTTCTCCTCTTCTGAGCGCGAGTACGCCAAAATGTCATCAATAAAGACCACTATAAGTTGATCCAGATATGGTTGAAAGATTAGGTTAATTAGGTCCATGAAAGACTCAGGTGCGTTAGTAAGCCCAAACTGCATTACTAAGAACTCATAATACCCATATCGCATCCTAAAGGCGGTCTTCTGGACATCTTCATCCACTATCTTCAATTGGTAGTATCCCGACCTCAAGTCGATCTTAGAAAACACACGGGCACCCTTCAACTGGTCAAACAAATCATCAATCCTTGGAAGGGGATAATGGTTTTTTATCGTTACCTTGTTCAGCTGTCGGTAGTCAATACACATCTTCATTGACCCATCTTTTTTTAACAAACAAGACCGGTGCTCTCCAAGGCAAGATGTTCAGTCGGATAAAACCTCTCTCTAGCAACTCTTGGATTTGCTTCTTCAGTTCTTTCATCTTAGTTGATGTCATCCGATATGGTGTAATGGATACTGGTGTTGTATCTGGCATCACATTAATCCGAAACTTTAATTCACAGTTAGGAGGTAGTTCAAGTAACTCTTCTAGAAACACATCGATAAAATCATTAACAGTCTGAATGTTCTCAAGCATCGGACCCTCAACCCTCGTATCAACAATATGAGCCAAGAAGGCTTCACAGCCTTATTGCATTAACCGTTAAGCTGACAAAGTCGATACCACATTAGAATTACATGGGTTTCTTTCGCCTCTCACAGTAAGCTTAGAACCATCCGCAACATGAAGCTTCAAGCTCTTTGTTCTACATCTTAGACTAGCATCATGCTCGAAGAGCCAGTTCATTCCAAAGATGGCATTGAACTCTTAAAATGGTAAAAGTATTAAATCTACTGGGAAAATTGACCCTTGAACCTTAATCGAGCATCTCCGATACACTTTATCTATTAACACATCGAACCCCAAAGGACTTGTCACACAAACTCTTATCTCAAGATCCTCGGCAGGAATACCCCACTACTAAGATATCCCACTACGAATGTAGGAGTGGGAAGATCCTGATTCCACAAGAGCAACTTTAAGAACTAAAAACAAAAAATGTACCTGAGATAACATTTGTAGCTGTGCAGTTCTCCTGAGCCCTGGCCGTATACTGTCTAGCTGGTGCTCTCTTAGTGGACTGAAAGGTGCCTCCCGACACATGGCTCACTCCTTCTCGAGCAAGGCCTTGACCCTTTTAGGTCGGATATACAACCCTCTGAACTTGATCTAGAGTGGTCAAAACAGTTACTGGACAATCCTTCACGAAATGGTCCAGTGATCCACATTGGTAACAAATTTTGACTACTCCCCAACACTCGCCTCTGTGCTTGCGTCCACACTAATCACAAACTAGTGCGCCCGTACTCTTCTGTAAACCCTCCGAGCTCGTCATGGATGAAGATGAAGATGGCCTCCTATGGCTAGTAGACTCAAACCTCTGGATCAATCTTGAACTCCAATTCGAGGCTCTTCTATTATGATTCCTCTGATTTCTACTCCTTCTAGAGTAAGACTGCGAGTTGTTGTTAAAAGGATTCTGGGTCCTCCTACTGGAATTTCCTTGCCCACCAGACGGACCATACATCAAGCCTTAGACCTGCTCCAAAGACTTGACACTCGAAGTCAACTCTGAGATCACCTTCAGGGGTGCAATAGTTAGATAAGTATGAATTTCTTTCTTCAAGCCCTTTAAGAACCTCTTACATATTATCTTTTCAGTGGCGATGAACTCGGGATCATATCTACTCAACTGGAGAAACTCTTGCTCATATTCAAAGACTGATCGATTCTCTTGCACAAGATGGTTGAACCGATCTCTCAAGGTGTCAATGTGAGCCTCACTCACATACTTCTTCTTGACCTCTTTAAGGAAGTCGTCCTAAGTTGGTTGATTGGGGTACCACCCAAGCTCTACCATTTCCCACCATTCTCTAGTATTACTTTTCAACAAGGACAAAACACATGACAACTTGTCTTCTAATCTTAATCTCATATGTCTCATAATCTAACGCGTATCATATAACCATTGATCTGCTTGCACTAGGTTATCTTGCCCCGTGCCATGAAAGTCTGTAGCATCTTGTCTTCGCACCCTTTCAATAGGTGCCTCTTGAGGGGTAGTAGATGACCTCAATATAGTTCTCATAATCTAGTGTAACGCCTGATTCAAATGTGAGAAATAGTTAACTCCACGATCAATTGTATCCTCTGACACTTCCTCTGCGCCGGGTATATAATCCTCATCATAGCTCCTTTCTCGGGAACCAAGGCTTTTTTCACGATCTCTTGCCCTCCTTGGCATGATTCTATTCTACACAACAATAAACGAGGCCTTACCACCGAATTTCAGCATTAAAACAAGTACGACTTCAACTCATAGGCAAGTATTCGCTAGACACCTATATACCACTCTAGACTTCCCCGGGGACTTTTTAGAACTAGCTAAACCTAGGCTCTGATACCACTAAATATAACACCCTTGACCCGGATGTCACATTTGGGCCCTAAGCCTAAACCATTGCTATAATTTTTTTTGTTTTCAAACCCAAAAACACGACAAGTATAATAAAACATAAGTCCATACATTTAAAACATAGATAAAATCCAAGTATTTAAAACGTATCATTGGAGCTGCAATTACAAATACTTAAAACATTCGACTTTAACCACTTAGTACAAAATAAGAGTTACAAATTACATATAGGGTCCTACGAAATACATAGTCCAATACATCTAGCAATTGTACTCAACAACTAAAGTCGATGCTAAAATCCAAGCCTTGATGGTGCTCCTCCAAGCCACACAACAACTTACTTAACTGTGAACGAAAACAACGATTCTGAACGCAAAGCTAACAAAGTTCAGTGGATACACCACCACTCAACCATGCTTCATACAAATCATAAATATAGCAATGCAACATGAATGATATCATGGAAAGATAACGATGGCGCTACCATAACCACCTAAACACATAGCATTATGAATGTATGATCTCGCACACAACATATACATATACCTCATAAGTTCACACAACATTACATAGGTAATATCAATAATATTAAGTGAGGCTCGCGTCCATACAACATCAGGATCCTACACTACAAGTAAGGCCCACGTCCACATAGCATCGGGATCCTACACTCGTGGGGATGAGGCCTGCGTCCATAAAGAATTAGGTTCCTACATCAATGCTTGGAATCTCTCATCAAGCATCTCTGAATAAGGCCCGCATCCACAAAGCATCGGGATCCTACATTCAGAAGTCTTCAATGTGTTGCAACACACTTCTTTAGGTATCTGAATCCCAATAACAAGGGATGACTTAACTATCTAGGCGACCCATCAGCACACAGCAAGGGCCCTAGTTACCATACAACATCAAACAACCCACCTAGGATCCCTATGGGTTACTTCTTCATACAATTCACCCAATATTTACCGAATCATTAGCCATTTATTTCACAAACGGGGTTTAAATCTCTGTTTCTCAATTTCAATATTTATTTTATACCTTAAGAGACCCCTTGGGCCCTTTGCCTCGAATTATAGAACCCCCGAACGTAAACTCAACTTTCTTGGGCAGATTGCCCAGCGAGTAGCGATACTACTATATGAGTATTGGTACGTCATTCTAGGTACCAATACTCCTCCATGAGTACCGATACTCAATTTAGGTTTGAAAGAATTGGTGCCTCAAGCCGTACTGATTGTAGCGACTAAAATTTACAAGGTTTCCACTTTTATTAAAAATTAATTTTTGGGGAATCTTAAAAAAACTACCGTCTTAAATAAAATAAGGGAGTCGTCACCGGTCACTTGGATAAGGTAGACCGAACACCAAAAATAAAACCAGAGATTCGAATTGGGTTCGGGAGTCGGTTACGTACGGGGAAGGGTTAGCACCCCCGCTACGCCCAAAATTGGTATCTAAGGGTTTGTATCGTATTTATTAAAAATAATTATAATTTAATTTAATTTAAAAACTTAAAATACGTATATGCATGGAAATTTAAAAATGCCTCGATTCACGGTACCAAAAGAGATAATGTTCGAAGACCAGGATGACATCCCACTAGAATATCGAAATAAGAACTAGATTTTAAAAAAACCAATGAGATAAAAAAAATATGCATGTATAAGATAAAAAAATGACAAATAAATGTAACCCTGTGGGAATACATATATACATGAATAAATAAAATATATAATATACAAAATATATTATCATATAAAACATACAAAATCAACATATTTAAAAAATATATATGTATAAAGAAGGATACGAGACACATAAGAAAAGTAATAAAATTATAAACACCATATATTTATATACACTCAAATATATACATATAACATATATGTATATCACTCATAAAATACTAATATATAGTATAGCAAAATAAGTAACAACTATATATACACACACGTATATAACATATATTGTAGTAATAAAATAATATATTTCATAATAATAATATATCATATTAAATATAATATAACAAATATGTTATAATTATATCCATAATATATACATAAAATACATATAGAACAAAATGATATATATATATATATTATATGATATACCTATAGCATATATATATTTAATATAAAACATGATATAAATAATATAATATAATATAATATAATATAATAGATAAATTAATACACATATAATACATGTATAATATTATAGCATATATATTAAGCATATACAAATATATATATATATATATATATATATATATAAAGCAAGGGACCAAATAACATAAAATAAAACTACTATGTGCATAAATTAAAAAAAATAGTAAACATGAGGGCCGTAAAATAAATAACCCCAAAAGCAACAAGGGACTATGGGGTAATTTTACCACTGGTCTCAGGACCGATATGAAACAGCAACAAAGTTTAAGGATAAAATTGGAGGAATAAGATGGATTTGGAAAACAAGTGACCAAAATGTAAAAAAGGAAAATAGAGAGGTAAGCGGAGCAAGAAGAAATAGGGAGTAGGGATTTAAAAATAAAATTAACCTATTTTTGAGAAGTAGGATGGTATATAACTCACTTTGTTTTTTATTTCATTTGAAACCCAAACACACACAAAAAAGAGAAAACTCTTTGAAATTTAAAAATGAACACCTGCCGATGTTCATCACGACTGCCACGCACTGCCCTAAAAACTCAGATTCTGACCAAGGCTGTCGTGCGCCACCGTATATCGGCGCCGAAATCTGAAAAAACCCAGAAAAATCTCATTTCTCTTTTTTAAAATAACTTTATTTTTTAAACTGAACACAAATCGAAAAACCCTAAATCCAAACACAAAAAACAAAACCTATCCCTAGACTCAAAAAAGAAGACGAACCGGTGCATGTTCACCTCCCTCGGCCGGTAAAGGCAATGACTCTCTGAGACCCGCCTATGTATGAAACCCCAATCCCTCTTTTTATTTTTTTTTGCTCTTCGACTCGAACTGAAAATGAAAGGAAAGAAATTTTTTACCTCGAAAGATAAGTTTTTCGTTTTTTATTGCTTGTTTGATCGCTGATAATTCGTAACTAGTTTACAATGGGTTTTGGTTCAGATATATATCCAATTACAGTACATGCATAATAATATAGAAAACAACCTAATATCTACTGTTTGAGGCCAATTTGATTGGATCTTCCCCCATGCTTTTCTAAAATATGGTTTTTTATTATTGTTTCATCCTTTCTTGCAGGTGGTGGTTGAACGGTGATAGTATGATTGCCGACGGTGGCGTCACGTGGCCGGGAGAGTTGAGGGGTCGAGAGCGTGGGCGCGTGTAGAAGATGAGCTGTCGCGGCGGTGGATATCATGCGCGAGTGAAGCAGATGAAGGAGCTTTCTTATTTTAATCTGGACCATTAGACCAGCCCTGATCCAACAGCCAGATTTGAGGCGGCGGCTACAAAGAAAAAAGAAAAAAGAAAAAAGTTAGATATTAGGTTATCAGATAAGGTTTTAGGTTTGGGGTTTTGGGCCAAACGGGCCAGTGTAATAAATATGTATTGGGTTTAGTATTTATTATTACGAACTGATATTAATTGGGCTTTTATTTATTAAGATATGTTATTTATTTTATTTTTATAGTAATATTAATAATATTAATAACTAATATTAAAACTGGAAATAAATAGCAAACTAATAATAATAAGAATAATAATATCTGAATATAATAACAAAACTTAGACAAATTAGTGATTACAACTGCCCTTCTTTGCTCATTCTTGTAACACAAGAATAGAGCAAAGACAAAAAAGTAATAATTTTGTCACACTTTCCTGTTTTGATACCGAATCATCGCGCACTGATTGTCCTATTGATGGCTCGAAAATCTTGAAGTTATGCACTGAAAGTATTGCTAATTGCCTAAATCACCATGCACTGAGGGTCTTACTGATGTCCGGATGATCCAAATCACCAAGCCTGGAGGTCTTACTGATGGTTTGAAGGTCATAACACCATGAACTGAAGGTCTTACTGGTTGCTCAAATCACCCTACACTGAAGGTTTTACAGATGCTCGAACTATATTAAATCCACGCACTGAAGGTCTTACTGGTTGCCTGAAGCTTAAAGATGTTCTTCTTATTAAAAAATTCTTCAATATTCTACTAAAGTTTGGATTCTGAAGTTGTTCTTCTTATTTGAAATTCTTCATTCCTCAATTGAAATTGCTGAAGGTTGAAGCTGTTCTTCTCGTTATGAATTTCTTTAATCTTCTGTCAAAGTTTGGAGTCTGAAGTTGTTCTTCTCATTTGAAATTCTTCATTCCTCAATTGAAATTGCTAAAGGTTGAAGTTGTTCTTCTCATTATGAATTTCTTCAATCTTCTTCCAAATTTTAGAGTTTGGAGTTGTTCTTCTCATTTGAAATTTTTCATTCTCCGAGGTCTAAAGTTTTTCTTCTCATTATGAATTTCTCCATTCCTCAATTGATGTCTTTAATGATTTTTTTGAAAATAAATTAATGATGTGGGTTAGCATTCCCCAAACTTAAGGATATCTAACTACTCATGGTGAATGAATGATGCAAACTAAAGATCACTTGGGATGAGATCATCTTCGAGGAAGCTTAAGGTTTCTTGTATTAAATCTCTTTCTGCAGCTAATATAACCCATCTTAAAGTCGGGTTCAAAACTTTGCATCTCTTTTTCTCCAAAGCTTTTTCAGGTTCTCACATCAAATTACTCTTCATACATCTAGCTCAACTTAATGTCTTGTGAGTTATTGTTCTGAAATGTCTCTGCCACTAAATGGATTGGCCATCTTTTTGCCCCAATAAATTTGCCCCAAAATTTTGTTGTTCACCTTTGTTCTCTTTGAACTAATTTTTAGCTTGATCAATAGTTAGAAATTTTAGGCTCTGTACCCTCCTTGGTCTATATTGATTTGGAATCCTATGTACAAATAATCTCGTCATATGGACAATGGCATCCCATTAATTTTCTCATTCTTGACTCTGTGATGTAAAATCTTGCCCCTCTCTTGGCACTTAGAGCGAGGAAATGCTTTTAACTCACTTTAATGAAAAAACTATGAAGGTGAGTTTAAAAATCTTATTTTTATGCAAAAATATCATGTAAAGTCAGCCCTATTTTCAAAATTTATGGTAAAAAATTCTTTGAATTCATTTTAATGCAAAAAATTATGAATATGAGTTTTAAAATCTTATTTTAATGCAAAAATATCATGTAAAGTCTGCTCGATTTTCAAAATTTAAGGCAAAAAAGGCTTTAAGTTCATTTCCATTTAAAAACTTATAAAGATGAGCTAGAGAAAATAATTAAATTTGAAAAAAAATGAACCTTTAAAAATGAGATCAAAATTAAACATACGAATATTAAGTGTAAGAGCCATTTTGTTTCAAATCGGCAAAGATCAGCTTTAGTGAAACTTATGTTTAAAGGACTGCGAGGGTTGCGATGACATGTGTACATGTGAAGTCCTTTCTAGGCTATTAGGCTTCTGAGAGGAACATTTCCCATACCTAATTTCTATCCCATTTTAGTGGCTCTATTGACCTCACTAACTCAACATGCCCTATCCTTCCCTTATTTAGGTGTCGATCAGGCACTTAAAGCTTGACATTCCTTAAAGAAAGGTTAACCTTTATAGGCAGGATGTTATCAGAAGACAAAACTATCCAGCTCAGATATCCACATATGATTTGAATGGTCTTCGTAGCCTTGTAATGTAGGCTATGGTTCACGGTTATGAAAGAAAGGGTATATAGGCCCAAATAAGAGTTTAAGGGTGATGAAACCAAGGATCATTTATTCTTGGTGAAATATCTTCTCTGCACTTGTTGACCGAAATGTGCTCAAATGAAAAACTTCTTTTATTTATTTCTTGGATCGCTCTAGACTGCCCATTTTTGGGTTTTCACCCTAGAGTTCATTTCCTTATCTTGTAGCTTTAGAATGTATGGCTATGGACCGATTTGCATTTTAGCTCGGCATTGACGTGTATTTCAAAGGTGATCGATCCACCAAAATTAATATAAGTTTCCAATTAAAACCTTATTCATGTATTGCTTGAATTGAGGGTATACTCACATAGAGTGATATATTAATTTGATCGCTCTAGACTGCGCATTTCTGGGTTTTCACCCTAAAGTTTATTTCCTCTTCTCGTGTAGCTTGCATCTTGAATCAATGTTGATGTGCTTCTTATTCAAATGTAATTAAATCTTCGAGGCTCTTGTTATCATTTATTGCACTTTCTTACTTGGTGATTTAATCCTTGACTGTGTCAACCTTCTTATTGGCAAATTTTCAATTTGGTTTAGCCAGTCTTTTTGAGCAAAAAATTCTCTTACCGGCTTATTCTGATGTTTCTCTGGTCTTCGTGTCCAGTACATTGATTCTCATTTCTTGCGCTTATTCATGAAGCACTATATTTGTAATTTAGTCAAAATTGGGTGACTTTAATTTGCGAACAAAATCCTAGTCCTCTTTGCCCCCCAATGTGGGAGTGATCCTTGGTTTGGGTTCCAACAAAAAAAACAATCAGGCTCAAAGGGGGACAACAAATGGATATTTTTCTTATTTGTGAAGGGAAGTGAAGGAATGACACTCATCATCCCATACATGGATATCAAAATAGTCTTAAGAGGGGAGAAGTTTAGGGTCAACACTCGATTCAAGGACCTTAACAACAAATGCCTGAGAGGGGAATTCACTTAATGGGATCTGCCCATTACCTGAACACTCATTTTGTTCCTTTCGTCTGCCTAAATAGAACAAAAGATATCCATAGTTGCAGTATTCTCGCAACATTCACTTTTCTTTAGACATAAGCTGTTCAGAATTGATCGTTGGACTTGAACTAAAGTTACTCTTACAATTAATATTTGGGTTTCTAAAAAAATTATGTATAAATATGTGTGAGAAACAAAAAAAACACCCAAAATAATGAATGTAAATTAACTATCTGAAACAACAAAACAAAAAATGCACAAAACAATCATCATTTCATTTTCTTGAGTAAACATTACATATGCTTTTACAAAATATTTTCATTTCTTTGAGCCAAAATTGTGGGAATTGATTCTCAAGATTTTTCATATGATACACAAAAAGTAGAGAATATCAACAAAAAAAACATGGAAAATGATGAATAATAAGATGGAGTTTTGGTGCACCACAAAATCTTGCCAACTGGTTCTAATTTTTCTTTACCCAAATTCTTCAATCCTTTAATCCTCCTTGGAAAAACTCAATCTCCTTATTATCCATCATTTTCTAGATCAATTGTTTGAATTCTTTACAATGTTGTATCATATGTCATCCTCCTTGATGAAGTTCACAAATTTTTTTTCCAGTTTTAACGTTCATCTGCAAATTTTGTATGGTCAACCCAGCTCCCTCCAGTTCCTTGTACACCTAGCTTAAAGGGGATTTGACTTCATCCACACTTTCTAATGTCCTTCTATGGCACTATTTTTCAATGACATTGACCCCTTGCTCACCATGACTCAGCACTCCCTTATTGATTAAGTTTTGAACCACCCTTTTAAATGCCTTGCAATTATTGATGTAGTGTCCGGTGATTCCTGAATGGTACTCGCATTGTGCCTTGGGGTCATACCACGAAGGGTACCGGGGTTGCATTGGAGTGATATGATAAGGGCGAACCAAATCAGCCTCAACCAGCTTTGGATACAATTCACCATAGGTTAACGGTATAGGAGTAAATGTTTCTTCTTTCTTTCCTTTGGTATCTCTTTTATTGGATCCTTGTGTTGCTGTTGTGTTTGGTGCAATCATAATATTGTTAGGGTTGTAGGTGCTCACGTTGCTTACTTTATTGTCTTTTCTCTTTTGAAATTTTTGCAAACTTTCACCAGTTTTGATCTTGCCACTTCTGAATCGACCTCAATTGATTATGCCGTATTTACAAACTCGGTAAAACTTAAAGATACGTTGTTGATCATCTTCTCATATAATGGTCCTTGGAGGGTATCCACGAAAATGCGAGTGATTTCGCTCTCCATAATAGGTGGTTGCACTTGCGCTACAATATCTCTCTATCTCTAGGCATATTGTCGATTATTCTCGTTATGCCCCTGCGTCATCTCTTGCAGCATTGTTCTATTAGGGACCATATCTTTGACATGCTGGTATTGTTCGCTGAAAATCTTAGCCAAATCCTTCCATGATTTTACGTTGGCTCGACTAAGCTGTGAATACCATCAGGCAGCTGCTCCAGTCAGACTATCCTGGAAGCAATGAACCAGCAATTTTATGTTCTTTAAGTGTGCCGACATCTTACGACAGTAAATGGTCAAATGGGCTGAAGGGCAAGTGGCCCCGTCATATTTTTCAAAGTCAGGCACTTTGAATTTATGTGGGATAACCAAATCGGTTACCAAGCTCAAATCCATGGTGTCAACCCCGTAATCGTTAGTTGTCTGCAACATTCTGACTTTTTCTTCTATTTGTAGGCCTTGCTCTTCAAATTTCTTCTAGAACTTCGCCCTTAATCTTGTCTCTATTTTATTAATCGGATTTAAATCCGCAACTTCAATATCAGCCTCGTTTTCAAAACTAGGTGCTATATTAACCGAATTATTAACGGATGTCCCGGTTACTTGGGCATTCTTCAAAACTGACCCTTCTGGTGAAGCCTTGCTATGAGACAAGTTCCCACCTAAGTGTTTCACATTAGTATTGCCATCTGTAGATGGGGTCTTTCCAGTCTCCCTCATCTCCAACAGTGCAGTAATGCGGGTCATAATCTCATCCTGAGATCCCTCAATTCTTTGCTCAATAGTACCCAAGTGGTCCTCGATATCCTTTTGTGACCTCTCAACATTAGCTAATCTACCCTCCATAGCTCTTGTTTGAAAACGTGTGTTGTACGAGTGTGGAATGGTTGCAACTTAAACTTGCTCTAAAAATGAGGGTTTTCGTAATTAATTTGACTTTCTTATTAATAAATGCAACATATAATAAAGAATTAAAAGCAATTAAATGAATCTGCAATGTAATGAATGCAAATAAAGATGTTGATTCTCGAATAATCCTTAGATAGACTTTCGTTTAACATAGAAGATGTCTGACTGCAAGAAGCTGAAAATGAATTAAAGATAACGTTTGGCTTTTTTTCTTGAGATCTTGACTTCATGAGGCAAAACTCGTATTCTTCGTTTCAGCATCGTCTCTGATAGGCGATCTCGTCAGTTCTTTTTTATGCTTTTCGAAAAATCCACGACAGAATGTAGAAAAGAATCCCTTCTCCAAGGGAGAATCTTGACAATCCGATTAGAAGGGGCCTATTTAAAATTTATGAAAGTTTTGGAGGCTTAAATTAAATTTTCCAAAGATTTTGAAGGGTTTAATTCAAAATTTTCATAAAAATGTAGGGATTTAACTAATTCTTTTTAAAAAAAATCACAACTTATCAAGACCCCTTTTTAAAAAAAATTAGAAAGGGATCTAATTGAAATTATTTAAAATTTTTGAAATACAATAATAATTTTTAAAATTTTGGAAGTGCTAAATTAAAATTTCTAAAAATTTTAAGGGGCTAAATGTAAAAAATTTTAACGTTGGGGGCGTGGCCCCCCACTGGTTTCAATGAGGATCCGCCTCTACATCCAATATATGTCGTCTCTACCTTCGAAAGGTGTCTCCTCATCAATTTCTTTTTCCTCTATGGGTCTTCTTTTGGCCCAATTTGATACTGTAGCATTATCGCTCTCGGCATCACTGACTTCTCTCCTATCTCGAATGCCCTCTAAATTGGACTATTCTTGAATCAAAAATATGTTATGGTGTGATGCAAAAATAAATGCAAAGAAAAGAGGAATAAAGGAAAGAAAGAAGCAAAAAAACATCGAAAAAATAAGTTAGTACTGTAATATAGTCGAATAAATTAAATTATAATAACAATAATAATTAAAACAAATAAAATAAAAACAAGAAAACGAATAAATCAAACAAAGCCTAAAAAGGGTTATCACTAAACGAACAGCATAACGGCATGGCTCTAAAGGGTGAGCTCTATGGTTCACTATATGAGGTTCGGTTCTAAAGTAAACGATACTCAAACTTTTTCTCAGACATCGATTCGAGCGAATATGACCCTTATACCATACGAGGGTGAACACCCCATGAAATATAAAGACCAGATTCCGGAAGTGGATTACAACACTATACTGAGGTAATACCCCACGAAGCGAAGTAATCACTCCCACTTAACGGTTCTAAAAACTAATGTATAGAGATTAAAAATTTAAATTAAATCAAATTTCAATTATTCTTACTAAATACGATACAAACCCGACTAAGACCTAACTTTCTTTTTTTGAAAACAAAAATGTGTCCCCAGCGAAGTTGCCAAGCTGTAGCGACTAAAATTTACAAGTTTTCCACTTTTTATTAAAAAATTGGTTTTGGGGGAATCTTAAAAAACTCATGTTTTAAATAAAATGAGGGAGTCGCCACCGGTCACTTGGATAAAGTAGATCGGACACCAAAAATAAAACTAGAGATTCGAATTGGGTTCGGGAGTCGGTTACGTACAGGGAAGGGTTAGCACCCCCGCTACGCCCAAAATCGATATCTAAGGGTTTGTATCATATTTATTAAAAATAATTAAATTTAAATTTAACTTAAAAACTTAAAATGCGTATATGCATGACAATTTAAAAATGGCTTGATTCAAGGTACCAAAAGAGATGACACTCGGAAACCGGGATGACACTCCCACTAGAATACCGAAATGAGAACTAGATTTAAAAAAAAACCAATTAGATAAAAATATGCATGTATAAGATTAAAAAAAACTGAAAAATAAATGTACGCATGTGGGAATACATACATACATGAATAAATAAAATATATAATATACAAAATATATTATCATATAAAACATACAAAATCAACATATTTAAAAAATATATATGTATAAAGAAGGATACGAGACACATACGAAAAGTAATAAAATCATAAGCACCATATATTTATATACATTCAAATAGATACATATAACATATATGTATATCACTCATAAAATACTAATATATAGTATACAAAATACGCAACAACTATATACACACACGTATATAACATATATTGTAGTAGTAAAATAATAATAATAATAATAATAATAATAATAATATAATACATATGTTATAATTATATACATGATATATACATGAAATACATATAGAACAAAATGATATATATTATATATGATATACCTATAGCACATATATATTTAATATAAAGCATGATATAAATAATATAATATATAAATTAATACACATATAATACATGTATAATATTATAGCATATATATTAAGCATAGACATATATATATATATATAAAGCAAGGGACCAAATAACATAAAATAAAACTACTATGTGTATAAATTAAAAAAAGTAAATATGAGGGCCGTAAAATAAATAACCCCAAAAGCAACGAGGGACTATGGGGTAATTTTACCAATGGTCTCAGGACCGAAATGAAACGACAACAAAGTTTAAGGATAAAATTGAAGGAATAAGACAAATTTGGAAAACAAGTGACCAAAATGTAAAAAAGGAAAATAGGGAGGTAAGAGGAGCAAGAAAAAATAGGGCTGAGGGATTTAAAAAGAAAATTAACCCATTTTTGAGAAGTAGACTGGTATATAACTCACTTTGTTTTTTTTTTTATTTCATTTGAAACCCAAACACACACAAAAAAGAGAGAAAACTCTCTAAAATTTAAAAAGATTAACACCTGCCGGTGTTCATCACGACTGCCACGCACCATCCTGAAAACCCAGATTCTGGCTGATCGACGTCGTGCGCCGCAGAATACCAACGTCGAAATTTGAAAAAACCTAAAAAAATATGCTTTCTCTTTTTAAAAAAAACCTTTATTCTTTAAACTGAACCTAAATCGAAAAACCCTAAATCAAAACACAAAAAATCTAACCCTAGACTCTAAAAAGAGGACGAACCGATGCATGTTCATCGGCACACCTCCCTCGGCCGATGAAGGCAACGGTGGTCCGAGACCCGCCTAGGTATGAAACCCCTAATCCCTCTTTTTATTTTATTTTATTTTTTGCTCTTCGATTCGAACTGGAAATAAAAAGAAAGAATTTTTTTTGCCTCGAAAGATGAGGGTTTTTTTGTTTTTATTGCTTGTTTGATCATTGATAATTCATAACTGGTTTACAATGGGTTTTGGTTTGGATATATGTTCGATTACAGTATATGCATAATATAAAAAAAAAACCTAATCTCTACTATTTGAGGCCGATTTGATTGGATCTTCCCATGCTTTTTCTGAAATATGGTGTTTTTTATTATTGTTTCATCCTTTTCTTGCAGGTGGTGGTTGAACGGCGACAGTAGAATCACCGACGGTAGCACCACATAGCCGGAAGAGTAGAGGAGTCAAGCGCGTGGGCGCGTGTGGAAGACGAGCACGCGCGAGTGAAACAGATGAATGAGCTTCCTTATTTTAATTTGGACTGTTGGATCAGATCTGATCCAACAGTCAAATTTGAGGCGGTGTATGCAAAGAAAAAAGGAAAAAAAGTTAGATATTAGGTTATTAGATAGGGTTTTTAGGTTTGGGGTTTTGGGCCAAACATGCCAATGTAATAAATATGTATTGGGTTTAGTATTTATTATTATTGATTGATTGATATTAATTAGGCTTTTATTTATTAAGATCCGTTATTTATTTTACTTTTATAGTAATATTAATAACTAATATTAAAACTGGAAATAAATAGCAAACTAATAAGAAGAAGAAGAATATTTTAATATAATAACAAAACTCGGACAAAATTAGTGATTACAAAGATATGCTCACATCCATATCGATACTGAGTATCAGTACGTGAACCACCCCGTACTGATCCCACTCGTACCGATACTCCCACCTTTGCGTACTGGTACACAAAAGCTTTCCCCGGGCAATAGAACAGTAGTACCGATACGCCCCTAGTGTACCGGTACGCAAAAACGTTATTGGAATTTCTATTAAGCAAGGGGTACCGGTACGCGTCCAGCAGTGCCAGTACGCCTCTCACAAGTCGTCTTCTTTATTACATATACGTACCGATATTGAACATCCAGTACCGGTATGCGAGCCCAAAATTTCAAAGTCTGGGTTCAAATTTCACTCAGAAATCCCACTTAACCTATATGGTTAAGCTCCAAATCGTTCCTACAAGTCATGGTAAAGTTATTAGGTGAGTTACTACCAATTTTAGGCCTTAATAACACCAATTTCACAAATTACCATTAGAGATCAACCAAGAGATATCAAAGCCAAAAGCACCAAAATCATGCATCAAAGCCTATTTTTATGATTTTTAGGAATCCATAAGAGTTAGTAGTGTACTAACCTCAAATTAAGATGCTGAAAAAAAGCTCCCCACCAACCTTCAAGCGTTCTTCTTCTCTAGAGCCTTGGATGACTCTCCCACCTCCTTGACTACAAATGGAGAATAACAAAACATGACACTACACCATTGGGGAAATTAAAGAGTTAAACATACCAATTTAACACAAGGATTGAGCTCCCAACACTCAATCCCTATCCCGTTCATCTTCCAAAACCTTTAATAGAAACAATTTTCTCACCAAAACAAGTCATTCTTACCTTGAAATGTAGATCTTAAGAGGCTGAACAAATTTCCCTTCTACACCCAAATGGGATTTCGAAAGAAAAGGGTGAAAGATGAGACCTTTCTCTTGGTTTGTGGATGAAGGAGAAATGAAAAAGATGAGAGAAGAGGTAGGAACAAAATGAGGTCAACTCTTACAATTGAGCAGAAAAATTAATTCTCTTCCCCCCTCTTTTTCATCCCAAGAGTGAATTTACACTCCTAACCCTTCAACCTCTAACTATTCAAACCCAACCACAAGCCCAACACACTAGGCTAGCCCAAAAGGCTCCTATAAGTTCAAATAACTCGGCCCACGCCTCAATTTAACCCGACTCTCGGATTTTGAAATCCAAATCGTTACACTTGACCTTGATGAGTAAGTCTCTCATCGGAGATTTTTTACATACAGAAGACCGAGAACTCGAGATATGTTTACTGCTTTTTATTTGGACCATCCTCGACAATATAAATCAATTTATATGTGTTTACTATTAGATGGCTTTTACCAAATTTGGAAATTATTACCTCATTTCCTTTTTCCTTTGAATCAAACATGACATAGTCATAATGCTCCCCGTTTGAGTCCATTTCGGAAAAGCGTTTTTTTTTTTGGGGGGGGGGGAGGGGGGGGGTTTGCAACTATTTTTTCAAGTTGTGGTCTGTCATTTCGACGACTTTAGGTGTGTTTGATAATTACCCCCATCCTCAATTATTGAGTTAAGCCTCACCTCATATTACTTGCTCTCAAACCTCACCTCCTAGGACTGGAGTTTTACTTATTTATTTATTTCAAGTTACAATTAACGAGTAAAATATAGATTATGATCAGAATTAATTTTTATACATATCGGAGTTTAACCTCGCTATTCAAGGATTAGGATTTCAATCAAAATTAGTTTTTACACAGGTGAGAGATGACCCTCAATATTAATATTAGTTTCAGCTTCTGTTGGTCAATGTCTCGTTGCTAACTAGAGTTTTTAAATTAGTCTTAAGGGGAAACTTATATAAAAATTTTATGGTCGGATTATTTAAAGCCAAATGTATAGAGATAATAAAATAAATTTGTACCAATATATTATACTCGAAAAAGAAAAGTGTTCAAATATCTTGTGAACATAGATGTCTAAAATATTTTCGGGATCTTGAGAAAAAATTAAAAAAATAGACCCTTATAGAACGAAAGCACATTCATTACTTTGAACAATCAATTTAGTATTTCGTTAGCAAATTATTGCTTTCATTGTTTTGTTTAGAAAACACCTTAAAGTACAACTAAAACAATAAGAAGCAACCCATTAACTTATAAGATTATCACTTGAGAAATTATTAAAAGTTACAAAGGTAGAAGGGACCATGAGCGGACGTTTATGTTGCTCACCATCAGAGACGACTGCTTGTAAAAAATTGTTCTGTAATTTACAAATATAAAATAAACAATTATATTTATATTTTAAAACACGATGAATATAATGTTCATTATAAACTTTTTTAGATAAACAATATTACGAGTTTGGCTTCATAAAAAGATGATTATATTAAATTAAAATTACTTGATATATTTATTTAGAGTTTTTTTGAGATGTTTATCAAGATATTTTTGTTACGAAAATGATCTCTCTAACCTTTTACATAATAAATACTGTAATTATATGAATTTTAATTTATTATAGTATTAGATGAATAGAATATTTTTTTGTGAGGGAATAGGTTCTCAACTGAACTTGATCTTTAATGTCAATCAAGATTAGTACGACCGATGTTTCTGCGTGATAAACATTAAAAGTTGTTAAGCAACAAACAAATGACAAAAGTAAGAATTATAATTATAATAATATACACTTGGCTTATTATATAATAACTTAAATTCAATTATATTTTGAATAAATATATTTATTTTGAATTTTCAAATTGAAAAAAAAGGAGAGAAAAAAGCAGAAGGATGAAGGGCAATAAAAAGGTGGAGGTAGTATAAAGTAGCCGAAGTTTCGTATCACAGTTTAATATATGAATATTTTGATACACAATCTATGTAAAAAAAAAATTATACTATTCAAGCTATAAAATTTAAATTTTAAATTTCCAACCTTAAACCCTAAACTCTAAATCCTAAACCTTAAATTTTGACTATAAACCTTAAATTTTACCCCCTACACACTAAACTCAACTTAAATTCCTAAACCCTAAAATAAAAAGCTTGTATATCAAAGTATTTTCCTTAATATATTTTATTTTTGAAAAATAAATGAGATCATCAAATATGATAGAGAAGTTGAAGAGAGCAACAATTCGAATTCATGGTTTATAGTGAACTAGAAGCTTCATCCTACTACTAGCTAAATAAAAGATAACCAATGTTCAGATAAAATGAAACAGTCAATTTGTCAAAATAAAATCTCGATAAATTGGAAAATACATTTTTTTATTTCACGAAAAATTTTAAGAATATAAAACCATAAAAGTTTTATAAAATTATAAAAAAAATATAAAAACCAGTTGCAGAAACCAAATAGAGTTTTCAAGCATGAAATTTCAGAACCCTTGAATCAAACAACAGAGATGCCAACTTACTCAACTAACAAGCTCACTGAACCAAAATGGAAGAAAAAAAACAGAGATGTATATCAAATTTGCTTCTCCAACATTCTTCTTATTTCTTTTCCTTAAAATGTGATTATAGGCTCATATTCAGATGCTAAGTGGTAAACCGCTCATATACTCAGCAGCATTATTGCTATTATAACTAAACATCTTCATTCATCGCAGGCTCACAGTAGATGCCTAACGTCTCCCCTAAGAAAACTCCGTAACAGTTTACGAACGATCCCGTCTTTGTCTCAGAAATCAAATCCTTGGATGGATGTGGTGGAATTTCCGGGATGGAAGAGACCTCCCATTGTGTAGCCTAATCTTAAAAGTATACATGAAAAAAAAGGTATTCTTAACTTATAGCCAACCAGCAGTTTTCTTTGATAAACAAGACAACGCTCATTCACCTATAATCTCGGTTCAAGTCAAACTACAACATTACACAAAGGGACCCAACATTTATATAATTAAGATTACCATGATTAATGAGTAGCAGACAGCTTCATCTTCTTTGGGGGTGGGTTCCCTCCAGAGATCACAACATATGAATAGAACAACAACATTGCAGCACTGTATCATAAAAAAATTTATTCCGAAAAAAAAAAAAAGACGTAAGTATGCCAACTCGAGATACATATTTTTTGTTAAACACATGCACTGGATGTTTTTGGATTAATACCTTGTGGCAGCATACAATGCATTAGGAAATAGCTTCTTTGTCTGCATTAACATACAATTATAAAGTTAGAAGCAAAAGAAATCAGTCCAAGAGAATAAGAAGCACTAATGTGATGCGTACCAATGAGTAAGTCTTAAAGTTCTTCCAGAAAAGGACCGCTGCTAGTGCTGCAATAGAAAACACATACAATGAGGTAATACATTCTAATTAAGACCGAACATTATAACACTTTTGAGATTGTAAATCACTTGGAATGGATACGAATGTCAGGTTAGGTTTAGCACATTGACCAATTTTTAATATTCAGCACACATAGTGACTGATGACCATAGGCCATGGACATCTTGCAACATTGAAACTATTTTCTAGAGTATATATTGAATCTTTAATTTAATGAAGTGGTAAATTTGGCAATCTTTTTCTTGAACCCAAATTCTAAATCCAAAATTGTTGCAACTATGTCTTGTTGTCTCTTTGCTGCATGTCAAATTCTGCAATAAGAAGGGCGCTACAGCATTTTGTCTAAGAATTATATACAAGGTAATCAAATGTAAATACATCCAACAGGTTATTAAACATTTATCTGCCAATAAATCTCACGTATGACAAAACCCATAATCTCTCAAGGGGAGTATCTTCCAAATCATTCTCTAAATATAGCCACCATTGCAGTATGAATCTCACCTTTTGCACTCAATGACGCAGGACCTTTAGTGTTTAAATCTAGCGTTAGGATTAAAAGTTTATTTGTAACCCTATTAAGAGGTAGATAGCTAATGGGAAATTACTGCCTGTTTTTTTTTAACTTTCACTGTGTCACTTGATAGAATTCAGATTCCTACAACTATACAAGTGAAAAGTCCAAAATGGAAGAAAGTTATTGAAGAAGAAATCAAGGCCCTAGAAGACGATGGAACATGGGTCGTCATCGAATGGCCCTAGAATACAAGGCTGATGGGAGTGTTGAAAGGCTCAAAGCAAGGCTGGTGGCAAAAGGATTCACTCAATCCTATGAAACTGACTACGAAAAAACCTTTGCACCAGTTGTGGAGATCTACACTGATGCAAGATGGGCCGGTCAACTACCAGAAAGAAGATCCACTAGTGGCTATTGTTCCTATGTATGGGTCAATCCGGTAACATTGAGAAGCAAGAAACAAACTGTTGCTTCAAGAAGCAGTATTGAAGCTAAATTTCGAGCACTTGCACTTGAAAGTTGTGAAGGTATAGACAGTTAAAAGAATTGAAGGTTAACTTTAATGAAGGATTCGAAGTGCAAGGTGAGCCAATTTGCTATCAACATTGCAAAGAATTTTGTCCATCATGACAAAATGAAGCATGTAGATATGCACTTCATATCAGAGAAAGTTAACAATGGTGCAGTCAAGTTGAACTATATTCCTACTTAGAAGCAACTAGCAGTTGATGCACTCAACAAAGATCTTCCAAGAGCCAACTTTGATGAACTTATATCCAAGCTAGGACTATATAACACTGGGAAGCATGGGTACGGCATGAGGTTGTCGTTTCAAGTACCCAAAACGTCCCTGGGACGGGGACGGCTGGAGTACGTACCGGGGACGTCCCATATTAATGGGGTACGGCTGAAAGTGATCGGGGATGGTTGAAATATACTTGGGGACGTTTCGGGACGACATGTGACCTTCACATGCGTCCCCGAGACTATTTTGCGACTTAGAAATATATTCACGCACTTACATGGATTCCAATTGTAACCTCATCTGCGAAAGCAAAGCGACCAACGAGAAGCTCACCCAGGTGTTACGAGGCGCGCACCTTTGGAGAGCGCATGGGCGCTGTGCGAAAAACCAGGTGAAGCAAAACTCAGAAATGAAGAGTTGAAGAACGGGTGAAGATGAAGAACACGTGAAATTTTTTTAATTTATTTTTTACTACTTAGGGCCGTTTTATGAGATTTGTGGGCCCAATAAAGTATTATACTGACAATTTAATGGTTTGGTTCACTGAATATTTTTTATTGCTTTATTTAATTATAAATACTTTATTTAAAGAATAGGCTTATTTTTGTAGGTTAATATGTAAATAATAAGAGTTGTAAGTCAATTCTAACTAAGTAGTTTAGACGAGTTGTAAGTCTATCCTAACTAAGTAGTTTAGTTGGAGTCTAACTCTATCCATGTAAGGGATAAGAGTCTTAGCCAAGAGTATTCTACTCAATGTAAAACTCCTTGTAAAAGTCTATAAGTAGACTTTATTTTCTGTAAATCGAAATAACAAGAGTAGAAAAACTTCTCTAACCCTATTTTCTACATGGTATCAGATTAGAAAGATCCTAACTATCCAACAACTTTTTTTTTCCTTCTAGTTTCTCTGTCGATCAAAACCCTCTTTTTTCAATGGCTCATTCAGACCCCTCTGCTTCTGAAATCAGTTCTCAAAATCATCCTCGTCCCTCTGAGTTCCAGCTTTCAGATTCATCTCTTTCTCCAATTACATCCTACAAACTAAATGGCAACAACTATCTCCCTTGGTCTCGATCACCAAGAAGGTGTATATTACAGAAGAAGGAAAGCTTCCTATCTCTCGATTCAATGCATATTCCGAAGAATCTGATCCAGCCTATTCTAAGCTGGTTGAGTGAGAACAACATGATTATGTCATGGCTAATTAATTCCATGGTTCCTGAAGTTGGGGAAAATTTCATGCTCTACCAGATCATGCAGAGAGATATGGAGTGCGGCCAGGGGATACATACTCAAGTGTGGATAATACACAGAATTATTTGGGGTTGAAAACCAGATTAAGGATCTCGGACAAGGAGATTTTATGCAGTAGTACAAATATTTTGGAGTTCTCACCAAGTGTTGGCAACAAATCGATTTATATGAGGCCAATGAGTGGAAGTGTTCGATGATGTTAACTTCTATAGGAAAATCAAAAATCGAGAGGAGAATCTTTCAATTTCTTTTGGACTTAATGGTGAGTTTGATGGGGCAAGGAGCAGAATTTTGGCTACTAAACCTCTACCATTGGTTTGGGAGGCCTTTTCGAGATTAGGAGAGAAGAAAGCGGACTCTCCTTGATGGTACCGGTGCTCAATGCATGATGCTTGGCACTAATTACAAACTCTAATCCACGGGAATAAACAAAGGAGGGGGAGACCATGGTGTGAACACGTAAAAAAGGTGGACATTTGATGGAGCAATCTTTGGAAGCTACATGGAAAACCAAGCAGACCGAAACCCTCTAAATCCAGATTTTTGAAGGAAGCAAATGTTGCATCTCTGAGAACATCTTTCCAGCGAGCTTCAAGACACACGCAGATTGCAGAACTTCAACAAATATTCAGCCAACTATCGTCTAAAACTCATACTATCGCTTTAACAACATCCAAGGTAGAATTTCTTGCTTAGCAACAATTAATACCTTACATTGGATAGTAGATTCGGGTGCCTCGACCATATGACAGAAATATGAGTCATTCGTAAAGTATAGCCATCACAGATCTCCCTCCTCGATCAAGATAGCAGAGATGGTTCCCTCTCAACAGATTAAAGGGAGTGGCTCTATTGAATTAAGCAAACATATAGTATTATCGATGTACTTTATGTTCCTAAATTAGCTTTGTAATTTATTATCGGTGAGCAAGTTGATTAAGGATATTCTTTGTAATGCTAATTTTGGGGTGATGGATGTATTTTTAGAGCACAGGCTCGAAGATGGTGATTGGCGGTGCTAGGCTATCTAATGGCTTATATATCCTTGATGGAATATCCTACGTAACTCCTTCATTCCCAGTTGCCTTCAAACATCGGTTTCATCCACAAGCTTAGGTTCAGATAATATTATGCTCTGGCATCTTAGATTAGGACACCCCAGTTTCTATTACCTTGCAAAGTTGTTTCCAAATCTCTTTATCAATAAAAATCCCTCTTCTTTTACTTGTGAAGTATGTCAGATGGCCCAAAAAACCATATGTTTCTTCTCCTTTTAAACCTACTTCACCATTTGCTATTATACACAGTGATATTTGGGGCCCTTCTAAAGTTCGAAACATTTCTGGGTCTAGGTGGTTTGTATCTTTCATTGATGATTTCTCTAGGACCACTTGGACATATTTAATGAGAGAAAAATCTGAGGTTGAAGTAATTTTTAAAACTTTTTATCAAATGATAAAAACACAGTTCGATAGAAATATCAAAGTGGTTAGGAGTGATAATGGGAGTGAATATCTTAGCAAGTCTATTAGGTGTTTCTTTCAAGAAAAGGGAATTGTTCATCTCACCTCATGTGTCAATACCCCTCAACAAAATGGAGTGGCTGAGAGGAAGAATAGACATCTAATGGAAGTAACTAGGTCCCTTTTGTTTTCAGCTAATGCACCTAAATATCTTTGGGGAAGCTCTTCTTCGCAACCTACCTTATCAATAGGATGCCTAGCAAGACTCTAGGATTCAAAAACCCCTTTGAAGTTCTGTTTCAAAATTTTCCACACTTTAAACCATTGTCCTCAACTCTTCCTCTTGAGTCTTTGGATGCACATCTTTTATTCATGTGCACAACAACAATCGTAGTAAATCTGGATCCTAAATCATTAAAGTGTCTATTTATAGGCTACTCCTCGAGTCGGAAAAGGGTTACAAATGTTCTTGCCCCACTAATAGGAAAACCTATATTTCCTTT
Source organism: Hibiscus mutabilis (assembly GCA_019671005.1). NCBI lineage: Eukaryota > Viridiplantae > Streptophyta > Magnoliopsida > Malvales > Malvaceae > Hibiscus > Hibiscus mutabilis. The sequence continues at coordinate 22,766,286 of CM033720.1, forward strand.
GATGTTACCTTTTTGAAGATCAACCTTACTTTGCGGGGGCGACATTGTGGGGAGAGACCTAAAGAATCTCAGTCCATACGGTCCTTTATTCCTATGCCTATCCTTCCCGAGCCTACCTTGGATATCATTGAAACTGCTGTCCCTAACCTCAGAGACACAACTTCTCCACAGTCCAATACACCTTCTCCACAGTCTAAACCCTCCGGTCCCTATACAACACCTCCTCCTACACTCAGAACTATATCACACTCTGTGACTCCACAACCACCGGAGAAACAACTCAATGTCTATACAAGGAGGAAAAGAAATCAAACTAAAGATGTTGGTCACCTAGCACTTGCCAGAACCAGATTTTTGAGTTACGATGCTATTGAGACAGGAGGTAATATTATTCCACAAGATTCTCTCATCAGAACTTAGATAACTTTCCTATTGCTATTAGAAAAGGGGTAAGAAAATGTGTTGCTCATCCTATCAATAAATTTGTTGCCTATGGGAAGTTATTATTGGTTTCAAAACCTTTTACTGACCAGCATTGATAGTGTGAAGATCCCCAAGACAGTAGAAGAGGCGTTGAAAGTCTGAATGGAGGAAGGTGTTGAAGAAGAGGTCAAAGCACTACTGAGAAGAATAATACTTGGTGTTTGGTGAGTTACGAGGAAAGAAAAAAAGGCTGTTGGGTGCAAATGGGTATTCACGGTCAAATATCACTCGGATGGGAGCATTGAGAGGTACAAAGCAAGGCTAGTGGCTAAAGGGTTTACTCAATCCTATGGAGTAGATTATAAAGAAACCTTTGCCCCTGAGAGCTAAATTGAATACCATCAGTGTTATTATCAGTTAGCTGTTAACAAGGACTGGAAGTTACACCAATTGGACATCAAAAATGCTTTCCTCAATGGAAGCTTGGAGGAAGAAGTATACATGGAGGTTCCACCAGGTTTGGAGGAAAAGACCATGAAGAGGACAGTGTGCAAACTCAATAAATCTTTGTACGGATTAAAGCAATCCCCTAGAGCATGGTTTGACAGATTTGCTAAGGCTATGGTCCAAAATGGGTACAAGCAGAGTCAGGCAGACCATACATTGTTTGAAAGGTTGCTCCGGATGGTAAGAAGACCCTTCTAATTGTCTATGTTGATGATATGATCATTACTGAGGATATCTTGAAGAAATAGAAGTGCTAAAAACTGTTCTAGCTAAGGAGTTCGAGACTAAGGATTTAGGAAGCCTTAGGTACTTCTTAGGAATGGAAGTAGCAAGATCGAAAGAGGGGATTGTTATAAACCAAAGAAAGTACATCCTAGATCTACTTATAGAAACTGGGATGCTTGGAAGTAGACCAATTTGAAACTCCAATGGAACCAGGCTTAAAGTTCAAGTAAAGGTGAAATGGGAATCCGGTGAATAAAGAATCCTATCGGAGACTAGTTGGGAAACTAATCTATCTCTCACTTACCGGGCCCGATATTGCATACTCGGTGAGCATAGTTAGTCAACATATGAGTGACCCTCGAGAAGAGCACATGGATGCGATCAATAGAATTCGAGATACTTGAAATTTACACTGGATCGGACTACTTTTCAAGAAACATCAGGATAGGACAATAAAGGTCTACACAGTTCAAAGTGGGGCGGAGAACTGACAGATAGAAGATCTGTTAGTGGCTATTGCACATATTTATGGGGAAATTTGGTCACACTGGAGAAGCAAGAAGCAAGTCGTGGTTTCTAGAAGTAGTGCGAAGCGCGTAATTGAGCCTTGGCTCTAGGGATATGTGAAGGAATGTGGATCAAGAAACTTCTCATGGAGTTAGAGTTGGATGGAAAGGCAGAATTTGAAGTTTATAGTAATGACCCGGTCAAGAATGAGCATTGCTAGAAATCCAAAGATACAACAACACGACAGGACCAAACACATTGAGATTGATAGACACTTCATCTATGAGAAGGTCAACAACAGGGTTGTAAAACTTCACTATATTCCTACTAAAGACCAGCTAGCCGATATTTTCACCAAAGCACTTCCAAGAGTGAGCTTTGAAGAAATGTCATCCAAACTGGGTGTACATAACATATACACACCAGTTTGAGGGGGAGTGTAGGTTAATATGTAAATAATAAGAGTTGTAAGTCAATTCTAACTAAGTAGTTTAGACGAGTTGTAAGTCTATCCTAACTAAGTAGTTTAGTTGGAGTCTAACTCTATCCATGTAAGGGATAAGAGTCTTAGCCGAGAGTATTCTACTCAATGTAAAACTCCTTGTAAAAGTCTATAAGTAGACTTTATTTTCTGTAAATCGAAATAACAAGAGTAGAAAAACTTCTCTAACCCTATTTTCTACAATTTTCTACTTCAACTTTTTATTAGTATTTTATTTTTACTGATTTCTTTAGTGTTGCTATTATTATTATATATTTTTTATTTTATATTTGTCGTACCTGTCCCTGTAATTTTGAAAATTTTCGTTTTCCGTCCCCGTCCCCGTATCCGTATCAGTGCAACATAGTTATAACAATATACTCACCAGCTTGAGGAGGAGGATAGATTGTGTACGTATAGGCTAAGTAGAGTTTTAATTTCCATATATCTTGAAACTTTATAACCTATCTAAGTAGAAATCAGATTAACCTATCTAAGTAGAAAGTTAACAATAGTCTAGTCAAGTTCAACTATATTCCTACTCAGAAGCAGCTAGTAGTTGACGTACTCAACAAAGATCTTCCAAGAGCCAACTTTGATGAGCTTATATCCAAGCTAGGACTATATAAAATATACTCACCAGCTTGAGGGAGGGTAGATTATGTACGTATAGGCTAAGTAGATTTTTAATTTCTATTTATCTTGAACTTTGTAACCTATCTAAGTAGAAATAAGATTAGAGTCTTATCTAATCAGATTAACCTATCTAAGTAGAAAGTTAACAATGGTGCAGTTCCTACTCAGAAGCAACTAATAGTTGATGTCCTCAACAAAGATCTTCCAAGAGCCAACTTTGATGAGCTTATATCTAAGCTAGGACTATATAACATATACTCACCAGCTTGAGGGGAGGGTAGATTATGTACGTATACGTTAAGTAGATTTTTAATTTCTATTTATCTTGCACTTTATAACCTATCTAAGTAGAAATCAGATTAAAGTCTTATCTAATAAGATTAACCTATCTAAGTAGAAAGTTAACATTGGAGCAGCCAAGTTGAACTATATTCCTACTTAGAAGCAACTTGTAGTTGATGTACTCAACAAAGATCTTCCAAGAGCCAACTTTGATGAGCTTATATCCAAGTTAGGACTATATAACATATACTCACCATCTTGATGGAAGGATAGATTATGTACGTATAGGCTAAGTAGATTTTTAATTTCTATTTATCTTGAACTTTATAACCTATCTATGTAGAAATCAGATTAGAGTCTTATCTAATTAGATTAACCTATCTAAGTAGAAAGTTAACCATGGTGCAGTCAAGTTGAACTATATTCCTACTTAGAAGGAACTAGTAGTTGATGTACTCAACAAAGATCTTCCAAGAGCTAACTTTGATGAGCTTATATCCAAAGCTAGGACTATATAACATATACTCACCAGCTTGAGGGGAGGGTAGATTATGTACGTATAGGCTAAGTAGAGTTTTAATTTCTGTTTATCTTAAACTTTATAACCTATCTAAGTAGAAATCAGATTAGAGTCTTATCTAATCAGAGTAACCTCTAACTAGGACTCTAGCAGTGTAATTATAGTAGGAAACTTCTGTTGTATATATGCCAATTTTTTTTATAGGAATTGGGGCCTCGTGAAATCTGATAAGAGTCTTATCTAATCAGAGTAACCTCTAATTAGGACTCTAGCAGTGTAATTACAGTAGGTAACTTCTGTTGTATATATGCCAAATTTTTTATAGGAATTGGGGCCTCGTTAAACCCCGAGGTAACTAACACTTAGCCGAAGCTCGGTAGTTAGAAAGGGGGGGAAAGAGTGCCCAAAATTTTATTAACCAAGAAAAAAAATACAAAAAAGTTTAGGCAATGCAAGGTGTTGAAGAAAATAGTCTCTAATGCATGTGATTTAGCCATCAAAGTTTACATCAGTCCAGTTTTCAACATTTATGACTTGCATTCTTTTATGGGTTTTGGAGGGGATGTTGAAATTTCAGATCAGGTGCAACACGTTACTAAGGCTAAAACAGAAGTTGTCAGAGAAGTATTAATGTAAAAGAAGCTAGGTCCAGAAGGGGTAACAAGTATAGGAGATTTTTGGTGAAATGGCTGGGTAAACCAGCAAATGGAAGCACTTGATTAGCAGAAGAGAACTGATAAGTGGTGAAAAATTCTCTCACCGGAGTCGAGTTTTCTAAGCCAATTAGAAAGACGCATGGGCTAATTTATATTAGTTTATTATTTCACTTAACTGAGGATGTTTAGACGCTTTCTTCTTTCTAATCATAGTAATCTCAAATTTTATGGCAACCAAAAAAATGCATTCTCACCTCACGTAAATAATGATACGATGGTCTTCAACCATAAAGCTAAAATGATAATGTCTAATCACAATTAATACCAGACTCCTAAGTTGCACAGATACGAATACGGGGACGGGTATGGAGACATGAAACGGCAATTTCCAAAATTACAGGGTACGGGTATGGCAATGGTACGGCAAATATAAAATAAATTTTAATATATATATATAATAAAAAATCAATAAAATTCATAATACAATAAGGACTAAAATTATAATTGTATTAAACAATAATTATAATTATAGTTATTTAAATTCACTTCTAATGATTTTTAAATTACTTTCTAACACTTAGATTAGAAGATTACTAAAATTAAATGACTAAATTGAATGAAAATTTAACTTTACATTTTAAATTAAGAGAAAATCAAGGACTAAAATAATAAAATTAAAAGATAACATGGTTGAAATGGATATTTACCCATCCCTATTTAAAGCTTGAGTGAAGAAGCATTAAAACAAGTTAAAACAGGTTACAAATACAACTCAATATCCCACATCCTTAAGATACATAAAGCAAGAAGAGAAAGTAACCTATAAATACGCGCTTAGCCGCTGAAACAAGGAAGCAATCTAGTGCCTTTTGGCTAAGATCAAGTGTACGTGGGTCATTTAGCATACGTAATTAAGTTTATATTTTTTAGGTTGAGTGTTCAATTTAGTAGCTTTTTACTTGTACATTCAATCTTTCATGTGTATATTCAAGCTTTAATTAGGTTTGAATTTCAATTGAGTTTGATTCAATTGATTTTGAGTTTAGTTGGGTATAGTTTGAACTTTTGAAGTTCAGATTAATTTAATTATCTTTGAGCTTTTTAAGTTCGGATTTGTTTAATGGTTTTTAAAACACTGCTCACAAAGAAGATGGGGATTTTATTTCCCATTTTTTAAGTAAATTTATTTGGGTACGTCCTCGGGTACGTTCCCAATAAACGTTGACCGTACCTGGTATATGTTTGACCGTCCCCGATAAAGTTGGGACGTCCCCAGCCGTCCATGCCCCGGAAACGTATCGGGGACGCAGGACGCCCTTAAAGGGGAGTACCCTTGCTTCATAGCCCGACTCTATACTGATCTGAAGATGCCTAGTAATACATGTCTATGTTATATGAACTCATGTATGAGTATCTAATGCAAGTATGTGTCCATGTGTTAGACCCAACTTTTGTTAAAATATTTGAACTTCAGCAAAACATGTTCTACCAATTGAATATAGATAAACTTTAGTTCAATAGTATTCTATAACAAACAGATGCAACTTTTAACCATTAAATGTTTAGCTCTCTAACTAAAATGCTAATCAAAAGGGAATATTGCATCCTTATCTATCAAGCTATAACGTTGTACTAAATAGCTTCTCATTTATGTACTAAAGTTTTTCCTTTATAAAACAAATAACAATAAATAAATAAGAGTCAAAAGCAAACATTTCTTATAATAAGCAACAGAACATGATTGTAAAATATGAAACACAAAAAGGCAATTTTTATATAAATTGCTTTCAAAGGATGCCTCAACGCATAGAAAAGTTAAAATACCTGCTTGTCCAACTATGAAAGGGAAACTTGATTTTCCTTCCCTCCAAATTTTCAAGCTGAAGGTGCTAAGGGCTAGCACAGCACCTCCAAAGAGTAAGGTAGTAGGATTCCTCGAAAATATAAAACCAACAATACCCCCACTTAGAACAAGGCCACCTATAATCAAGTAACACAAGTTTTCAAAGCGAATTTGAATGTGCTATTTTGTTAATTCATTTACGAACAAAAATATTATTTAATGACAAAGAAAATACGCTGTAAATATCAAGCTTCGAAAAACAATACACAATTTGCAGATCACTTTAAGAAACAATTAACCTAAGGATTACCAAGTCCAAATAAAATGATACTGTAACAACCACAAATAATACAAAAACCTGGACCGGTATAAAAGAAGACTTAAATACATAAAAGGATAAATGTGAAAAACATTTCAAGTAAATAAATGATCAACCAAGTAATTTTTCAAGCAATGCATATCATATTGAGTAAATATTTCAACAAGTGTCACCGAAAAGGCATCAACTGAATCTTGTACTGCATGCTCACCATAAGGAATTCCAAAACAGAAATCATGGATTTTTGCTGCCCTTTTTGGTTGGATGATACCATTTTTCTCTGCTAGATTACTAGTATTTTCAGGAACGTGCTCTTCTGCATTTGAATATGCCTTAGTCACTTCTTCTACTGGTTTTGATTCTCCAGCAACATAACTTGGTTTAGTTTTAAGTTGAGAACTAGCAGTTTCAGCACCATGCCCATCGACACTCAAAACAACAAATGACTGGAAATTTGAAGCAGTCAGCATCTTTTCCAACACAATAACTAATTATTTGATGGTTAAAAAGACAAACCCATATAAAGATATTGAGAATAAAATCTTAACACGTCAAATTCAGTAATTTTCTACATTTTTATGATTTAACATTTGAGTAGAAGGAAATTGTTATTTAATTTCCTTAAACATTTAAAAGTAATTGTTAATCTAATAGCAAAGCATGAAAACTTTAGGAAATAGAAAAAAGTATAAGCTCTCATTTGGTTGTTTCTTTTCTACTTACATTTTCCAATTTATTTTTTTTACTTCCTAAAATATGCAAAAATAAAAAGCTAAAACTTGGTTTTAATTACACTGGAGAAAATAGTTAAAATAGAATAATAGCTAATTCAGCAATTACTTTTTTACATATAGAATTAGAACCTCAGAATACTTATTTGAACATAATTGTTCCATCAGATTAAACATTTTCACTACAATCTGAGAATTGGTTATTTATTATTTTTCATGCCACTTGAGAGTAATAAATTGTCCAATTGTAGAATAAAATAACTATTATTCTAGTGAAGCAAGCAACACTTGAAGCCTTAAACTCAAGGAAAATTACTTAAACTCATCAAAATGATTTTAAGGCTTCAAGTGTATACAAAACGAACTCTTTAAATATAAGAATAACCCAAATGGTAATACTTTTTGCTGAGTTGAAAACTCCGGTGAATGTATATACGATAATTAACCCAACTAGTATTAGTCTCTAAATATAACGAAAATTAAATTCTTTAGACTTTAATTCCTTAACGGAGACTTTAAAAGAATATGTTGATCGGTAAAAGTAACAAAAGTAGGGATTCTACAATAATTAACCATATAATATAAAACAGATTAAAGACTAATAAGGATTAAATTAAAACCCTACAAAATAAGAAAAAAAAGATGAACATTTCAAGATCTTTGCTCTCTTTTTTTGCTCAGCAAGGCAGTTTATTTAATAGAAAATGAATGGGACAAAGCCCAGCAGGACAGAGTACAGAAAGCTGCCGAATACAAATAAAATCTGCTCGAAGACTGAACCACAGCCTAACACACTAGCAAGCCAAAAACAAAAACAGATGAGATAGTTCTCATGCTTCACGAATAACACAGAAAACTACTAGCCACGGGAAACCACAATCTGATCCTCACAAAATCTAGGAAGCTAAAATTCTAATCCTAACACAAAGATGATCAAACAAAATCAACAGCCAAAACTCAAACAACAAAGAATTCTCCACCAGACTTGCAAACTTTCATTTCTATGCTTACTGGCTTAATCCAATGCATTGCTAGAATAAAAAATAAATTGTACCTTGCCAATTCTCTACCAGATCTTTGCTTATTTTCAATATAAATATGAAAAATGAAACATGTAAACAAAGCAATTATCAACATGTTAAGCAATTCGATATCACCCGTGCAGTTGAAGTAAATTTATTGATCCGAAAACTATAATTACCTTTGAGCGAGTAAACGGACGAAAAGTTGAACGATAAGAGAGGTGAAATCTCCGGTTGATTGAGGAGAAACAAGACAGCTGAGAAATTGTCGTTGCCGCTGTTGCTGTTGACATTTTGATTTTGAAAACCCAAAAATAAAATAAGAATTAGGTTTATGTAGAAAACAAAATTTTTGGTTTGGAATTGAAGAGAAGTATGAGGAGATGGTGGCAGCCACAAGATTTGACTAAACAGTTTTTCAAATTACTTTTAGGGCTGTTTGGCCTACGGAGGTGTCAATGAGAACGAGGGTTGCGTTTTGCAAAATGCGTTTGGGTGAATTTTACGTTTTTAACCTTTATTCGATGAACAAAACTGGAGTGGATGCTTTCTTTTCGGGATTTATATCCAATACACTAAACTTTTAGATTTAGGTTTTGTGGTTTAGGGCATAATATTTAGTGTTTAAAGTTTATGGTTTAGTGTTTTAGGTTTATGGTTTAAGGCTTAGTATTTTAGGTTTGGGGTTTAGTGTTCATGATTTAGGGTTTAGGGTCTAGTGTTTGGAGTTTAGGCTTCATGATTTAAGGTTTATGGTTTATGGTTTAGGAGTTAAGCTTCATGATTTAGGGTTTATGGCCCATGGTTTAGGGTTAAGGTTTTGAGGTTTAGACTTTATGTTGGGATCGGAATTGAGGTTTAGGGTTTAGGGGCAGGTTTATTATTTAGGATTTATTGTTTGGTCTTTGAGGTTTATTGTTTTAGGGGTTTAGGTTTTATGATTTAAGGTTTAGGATTTAGGGTTTATGGTCCGAGGTTTATGATTTATGGTCCGAGGTTTATGGTTTATGGTTAGAGGTTTAGAGTTGGGAGTTCCATGTTGAGGTTGGAGTAGGTTTTAGGATTCGTGGTTGGGGATCATTGTTTAGAATTTAAGGGTAGTATATTTGCAATGGTGTAAATATATGAAAAATAGTATGAGGGTATAATTGATAAAACTCGTGTGTTAAATAAACACTACCTCCTGGTCCTCCACCCCGTGATAAATATTACACAACTTGCGTATAAAATAATACGGCATATTAAATTTCACATCTACCAAATGCACGTATAAAAATAAGTTTCGTAATAGAGACGAAGTAATACAACACGACAGTTACAACCCAACCAAACGATGCGTTAGTTTTTACAAGCGCTTTAGTTTTATGGTTTAAAGACTCAATTTAGGGAGTAAGGTTTTATGGGTTTAGGTGGAAAGGGATTAAAATTTAGGGACTAGTTTTTTTATATTTCTTTCTTCAGTTTCTTCGTTTTATTTTTTTTTTCTTTTTTTAATATATTTCATTGTTATATTTTGTCTCTTTTTATAGTTATTCTTTTGACTCATTACTAATTATTATATTATATATGTGTGTTTTTTTTAATATGAATGAACAAAAATTATCTGTCCATTTTTTCTGCAATAAGTGATATCAATGAAAAAGTGGATGTTGTAATCACCTGGGTTCAATCGCAATGTCTGCAAGATTGTTAGGATATTTGTTTTGATATAATAATTGCAAAGTGTTTTGGACTCATTTGAAAATGTTTCAAAAATGCTTTTAAGTCCAAACAACTTGAAAATAAGTTTGAGAAGTTTTTGAAAGGTTTTTGAAGTGTTTTAAACTAGCTAAACTTATGTATTCAGCACATCTGTAACGATACAGTTACACCGTATCGATACACATAAAGGTTTTAGCTATAGTAATTTTCCAGAACCGAAAAACTGTACCGATACGCCCCTAGGCGTACCGATACGGGTAGGATCATTTCGATACGCTTGTACGTGTACCGATCCTGGTTTCAACCACCCATAACGAATATTTCCCAACGATCTTTTAAATTGCAGGGAATACTGAAATGGACTAAGGCATACCGATATGGTCCAAGGCGTTCCAATACGCGTAGTTAGAATGGGCATAACGGCTAGTACCTGTACCAATATGGGTACACGCGTACCGATACAGAAGGCTGCAGAACTGCATTTATTGCGGGAAATAGAGTCTCCAATGGCTCCAATTCAATCCCAACGGTCTCCAACAGCTAAGAACTCATTTGGGAGTATAAAAGGGACCTTCAAGCTTCAACAACAACTAATGATCTTCAAGTCAACAACATTATGATGCAAAAATTGTCTTAGGGCTTTAAGTTTCCCATTCTTGTATAGACAACACTTGTGAGCTCAATTTGTCAATGTATGCTCAACTGTTTTAGGTTTTGGGTGAGAGCTTTAGAGTGCAAACATCAACCTTGTAGAGGGATTTCAATTTGCTATAAATTCTCTTGTTTAAGAGTGTTCCCAAAGCTCGGTTTGTGAGCTTTGGATGCTAGACTTGGTGAGTGAGTCTAGGTTGTAAACAATTGCCTCCTAAGCCTAGAAAATATAACACCCCTTTTCACGTACCCAACACTGAATACGAGTCAGAGGTATCACAAATCATTTGTAAAACCCTCTACATTTGTAATTTGGTAAAATTTTGTTTTTTTAAATATAGCAATGTATTTAGTTTTTATTTACAAATCTAGTTATTCGCGTAAAGTTTAAAAATAATATTTTCATCTTCAAATCGAGTTTATTTTCAGTCAGCAACTTATAAATTTAATTTGTTTTGATATAATTAATAAAACTGCCTAAAATTGTCTGATTTAAAATTCATCCAGATACCAAATAAAATATAAATTCTATCAGAGCAGACATACCATTTTAATATACATGCCAACTAGTAAATATCAAACATTATCAAAAGATATCTTACTGGTACTGATGTACCTGTTATTGATTGATGATGTCCGTACATGCTCCTTACTCCAACCATTTCTTCTTTCCTACGTGTAAAACAGTTACACGCTAAATATATACTTAGTGAGGCAATAATTCAAATTCAAGTGCAATTATCATAATATCAATATTAATGATTAACAATGCATATGATCACCTTACCATTACATGCTCGTTAACATAAATAAATATGTATATTAAAGTGATAAGATTAGATCTTACCAATACCGTATCATTTCCATCCGAAAGCTTTCAAAGCTTACCAGTACCTTTTTCCATTTCTATCTGCAAGCTTTCAAGCTTATCTTCATGTTTCTTTTTTTATTCTTTTCAATTTATTTAGCCCAATGTATCGAATTAAGAGATTCTATCTACACGAGTCATCCCCCTATACTTACTTGAGTATAGTGTATTATTTGCACCGTAGTGCTTAGCACCCTAAGTGTTTTCGTATACCCAAACCTTGCATGAGTATACCCTCATTGAGTATTTATAAAATTACACCGTAGTGCTTAGCACCCTAAGTGTTTCCGTATACCCAAACCTTGCATGATTATACCCTCAATGAGTATTTATGAATATTGCACCGAAGTGCTTAGAATATTTATATAGCTATTTATGACTCTATGAATATCCAACTATACCTTTGAACCTCTATATCATACTTGGGATTTATATCATCAAACATTTCATCCATGACAATGTATATCAATTTATATTAACATGAAGTGGTTCATAACCGAATAACATTAATATTAAACCATCATCAATAACTAGTGATCAATGCATTTATTTTCAGCCTTTGACATATTTAAAGTATGTCAAATATATGATCAATGACATAATTATCATGACAATATATAAACCAGGTAGACTCGTCACAAGTCTTACCGGTGATGTATAAAACATCAATGTATAATGTTATGTATGCATTGCACTCACCTGGGCCATATATTAATATACCTCACTAAGTCCTCTTTGATTCTTTCCTTCATTGTACCACAGACCTCCCTTGATTCGAACATAACTTCATAATTCAAATAAGTAAAATATCTGTTAGATCCCAATCTAACAATATCTTAGACATATTGTCCAAAATAATCATTCGAATAAAAAATCTCCAAACATTTTCTTTTCTTCCTCGTATTGTTCAAAAACTCATTATGGTCCTTAGTGACCAATTTAAACTTCCATTAACCCTTTTCAAGCTTACTAATCAACCTTAAATACAAAGTGTATCAATTCTCATTTTCTGGCAGTTTGTAGTACCTCCAAAGAAATATTTCTATAAAATAATATACAACTCGGAATTCGATTCCGTTTGTTCTGAAAGAAACTAGATTCAATAATATTTTCAACCATATAAATTAATAGCCCAAATTCAACTTGTACCATTTATGGCGAATTTTCAAAGTCAATTTCTAGTATTGAATTTCGGAATAGCCTGCTATACTATTTTTTGACCTTTCACCACTTAAAAATTCATATCTTTTTACTCGGAACTCAAAATTAGTTTCCGTTTGTTGGACAAGAAACTAGACAAACAAATCTTTACATCGGTATAAAATTCACCTTCTAATCAGTTTTTTAGAATTTATGGTGAATTTTCAAAGTTATTGTCATAAACTAGTTTTTCTACACAGCTCCCATAAACAACTTCAACTTTTATACTAACTTCTCCTTACTTCTCTACTTTTCAATTTAGTCCAATTAATTGCTGTAAACCATCATCTTATGACCTTCTTCATCAAATAATTATTCACAATAATTCTCCTTAATTTTCCTTATTTACCGAAATAGTCACTAAAATGCAAAGATAAGGATTCAAGCTTCTTAACTTTGCAATTTAGTCCTCAATTCAACATTACTACCTTAATTCCATCATTACAACTTGAAATTAGTTTTAATCCCCACACAAAACTTCAATTTCGATTTGGTCACTTAACTTTGATAAATTGTCAAAATGGCCACTAATTCAATTCAACATCAATTTGGCATTCTAACTTCATTTTCTTATCTCTAACATCATTAATAACACAAATACACTCCAAATTCTAAAAAATCAGATTTGTTCCTTCAACTTTTCAAGTTTCCAAAATGGTCCCTACACAATTTAACTTAGAGTTTTGCTTCCAAACAACAATTCAAGCTTACTAGATCACTATTTCAACATTACAAACCCTAAATTAAACTTGAATCCATAAACCCTAATCATCTTCATAATAATCAAAACATGTAAAACTTATATCCCAACTCAATATCATGATTTTAACATCATACTAGCTTGATTTCAACTTGAATTCAATCATGGAATCATAAAATCTCAAAAGCCCTAATTTGATCCATAAACCCTAATTTCTTTCTCATGTAAATTCTCATCAATCAAACATGGATTCCATGAATTATTGACATCAAAAGATAGAGCTTGAAGAGAAGAACAACTTTGTAGTTGAAAAGATTACCTAAAAATCGAGTTTCGGGGCTTGAATCGAACTTGGAAATTTTTCTCCATTTTTTCTTTCTTCCTCCCTTCAAATTCGAAATTCAAGATGAATTTTATTCATATTTTTGACCATTTACTTTTATTTTCTCCAATTTATGCCACATGTATCTTAAAAATGAATTTAAAATTTATTCAAATAGTGAAATTACCAAATTGCCCCTTTATCTAACGATTGAGATTGATTTTATCATCAATCAAGGGCCAAGATTTAATCTTAAACTCCATTCTTACAAAATTTCCCTTTTTAACTTTCAAATGTTTCAAAATTGCCATCCTTGCCAAAAGACCAATTTGCCCTCCAACTAGTTTTTATTTACTAGTTTGTTCCAAAATTGCCATTCCATTACAATCTAACTAAATCTAGTTAGAATTCAACCAACCATAATAAAATATTCTTAGAATAGCATTTTATGACTTTTCCATAGCTTTTGGATCAGTCTCCAAAATTTTCATTCGATCCAATATACCGATAAATAATCCTTTACTCAGAAATAAACTGTAAGATTCATCTTGAATCAAACTAAAAATATTTCCAACACTTGAAAATGACTTTTATAACCTTTCTCTATCATATGGCAAAATTTCAAAATTTTCCAGTTCGACCTGGGTATCCGAATTCCACTTAAACTTTAACTTCGATTTTTCCAATAATCGAAGTATCAAATCGAACCAATAATTTCGCATTCGATTCACACCCTTAGGTTATCTGTTTATTTATGAAATAAAAACCCTTAACTTTTGTGAAATTACAACTTTATTCCCCAAACTTTTCCAAGGTTTATACTTTAGCCATAAAATTTTCAAAATTTACATTTTGGTCACTACCTTTTTAAACTTCAATTCCCATTCCAATTTTCCTTGGAATTCAACCAAACTTTAAGAATAACTTATTCAATTCACTATCTATCACATGAGACCTTTAAACCTTAGAAATTTCCTTTCCAAAACCCATAATTAAAGAAATCTCAACTTTCACATTTTGGTCATTTTAGTCACTAAGTTAGCTTTTAAGCTATTATATTAGTACTAAATGACCCTTAATCAACTTAGTAAATTTTAGGGTATTACAATTCTCTCCCCCTTAAGAAAATCCGTCCTTGAATTTTCAACACGCACCTGATTCAAAAGGTGAGGAAACTATTTTCTCATATTTTCTTCTTATTTCTCTCAAATCTTTTCTTTAACCTTGTGATTTTTGTTAAAGAACTTTAACAAACGGGATTGTCTTGTTTTTTAGTTATTTGACTCCATGTGCTAGGATCTTTACCAGTTCTTTTTCATAGCTTAAATCCGGCTGAATCTCTATTTCTCCGGAGTAACAACAAGTAAGAGGGTTAATCAATATTTCCAGAGCATCGATATATTATGAATCTTGTTCGTTTCCAAAGATAAAGCTAACTATTAAGCTTAACTATCAGACTAACTCCTTTCACGATTTCTTATAGCCCAATAAATCTTATACTTAACTTTCTTTTTGTCTAAACCATAACACCTTCTTCCAAGGTGAAACTTTTAAGGAATACTTTATCCTTTACTTTATATTAAATATCTTTTCTTTCAGGATCAACATATAGTTTCCATCGTCGAGATAGAAATTCTTCCTTGATAATACAAATATCTATCAAACCTAACTTCCAAGTTTTCCAGTTTCACTTTTTTCCACTTGTTTGAACCTTGACAACATTTCTCATCCTTTCTTTAAAGATATTTTATTTAATCCAATATGGTAAATTTTATTCTTAACTTGACAATCAAAACACCATCTTCTTTTAATGTCAATCTTGCATTCATAACTCTTAAGACAACAATTGTCTTTCGACTGAGAGTGTCAGCTACCACATTAGCTTTTTCTGGATGACAGTCAATGACCCTATCATAATTCTTAAGAAGCTCGATCCAACTTCTTTGCCTAAAGTTCAACTCTTCTTTTATAAGCATATACTTTAAACTTTTATAACCTATATAAATATAGCATCATTCACTGTATAAATAATGATGTTATATCTTTTAAAACAAATACAACCATTGCTAGCTCCAAATCCTAGGTAAAATAATTTCTCTCATATATCTTAAGTTGTCTCAAGCATAGAGCATTACTTTTCCTTCTTGCATAAGTACGCATCCCAAACTGTTATGAGAAGCATCGCTATACACCACATAATCTTTACCCGATTCTGGTTGTACTGGTACCGTGGCTTCTCTAAAGATCTTCCTTAATGTCTCAAAGTTTTCTTGGCATTTATCTGTTCAACTGAATGTCATTTCTTTCCTCAATAGCTTGGTCAATGAGGAGGCAATCATCAAGAAATTCTGAGCCTCTAAAACATTCTTCAGAGGTTTCCATTCAACTATAATTTGTACTTTCTTGGGGTCTACACTTATTCCCACTGCCCAATCCACATAACTAATAAAACAGCTTTTGAAAACCAATTTCATACTTTAACAATTTAGCATATAGCTTATTTTCTTGAAAGGTCTGAAGAACAATACAAAAATGGGCATCTTGTTCTTCATTTTTCCTTTGAATAGACCAAAATATACTCAATGAACTCTACCAAAAATTGGTCCAAGAAAAATTAGAATACTTGGTTCATTAGGCTTATAAATGCCGTAGGTATCATCACAAACTCATAGTATTCACACCGAGTCTGAAAAACTGTCTTTAGAATTTTTCTTCCTTGATCTTTTTTTAACTGATCAAGAGATCATCAGTCTTCGGAAGAAGATATTTATTCTTCACTATTACCTTATCGAGCTGATGGAAATCAGTCTTTCTCTTTCACAATTAACACTGGTGCGCCCCCAAGATGGCACCCTTGGCTTTATAAAACATCGGCCTAACATTCCTTGCAATTGTACCTTTAAATCTTGAAGTTTGGTCGAAGCTATTTTATTGAGTATATGTATTATTTTCACTCTACCGGGAGTGCTTAGCACCGAAGTGCTTCTGTATACTTATCGGAGTATACAATATATCCCTCATTGAGTTTTTATGAAATTATACCGAAGTGCTTAGCACCCGTAATAAGTTCGTATACTCAAACCATGCGTGAGTATACTCTTCAATAAGTATTTATAAAATGTGCACTTTACCTGAAGTGCTTAGAATCTTTATACACCTGTTTATGGCTCTATGGCTAGCCAACTATACCTTTGAACCTCTATATCATACTTGGGCTTTATATCATCAAATATTTCATCCATGGCACTGTATATCAATTTATATTAACATGAAGCGGTTCATAACCGAATAACATTAATAGTAAACCATCATTAATAACTAGTATATGTATTGTTAATCATTAATATTGATATTATGATAATTGCATTTGAATTTGAATTATTGCCTCACTAAGTATATACTTAGCGTGTAACTGTTTTACACATAGGAAAGAACAAATGGTTGGAGTAAGGAGCATGTACGGACATCATCAATCAATAACAGGTACATCAGTATCAGTAAGATATCTTTTGATACTGTTTGATATTTACTAGTTGGCATGTATATTAAAAGGGTATGTTTGTTCTGATAGAATTTGTATTTTATTTGGTACTGGATGAATTTTAAATCAAGCAGTTTTAGGCAGTTTTATTAATTATATCAAGACAAATTAAATTGATAAGTTGCTGCCTGAAAATAAACTCGATTTGAAGATGAAAACATTATTTTTAAACTTTATGCGAATAACTAGATTTGTAAATAAAAACTAAATACATTGCTATATTAAAAAAACAAAATTTTACCGAATTACAAATGTAGAGGGTTTTACGAATGATTTGTGATACCTCTGACTCGTATTCAGTGTTGGGTACGGGAAAAAGGGTGTTATAGAAAAGGGGAAGAATTCTTAGTGAATTGGTTGAAATCCTTAGTAGGGAAGCTAAGGTAGTGGATGTAGGCTTTGGTTAGAAAGCTGAACCACTCTAAGTCATTGTGTTAATTTTCTATCTTTTTGCTTCCACCACCAACACCCCAAAATCATCTTCTCCACCACTTGGCAGAACAAACAGTTAAAGGAAATCGAGCACAACAATTGGTATTAGAGCGAGGCTCAATCGAGAGGGATTAACATCCTATTGAGGTGATCCGGGAAGCTCGATACAACATCAATCAACCGGTGATAAATGACGCAACCAATCGACAAGCCACCATTCTTCAACGGAGAGCATTATGCCTATTGGAAGAATAGGATGATGTACTACATTAAGGCCATCGACTACCGTCTTTGGGACGTTGTTGAAGAAGAACCATTCGTACCTATACAAAGAAAACTTGATTGGAATGCGGAAGACAAGAAAAGATAGAGCTCAATTACAAAGCCTTGCACATCCTCTTTTGTGCATTAGGCCCCGAAGAATACACAAAAGTCTCTTCTTGTGAAGAAGCCAAGGATGTATGAGACAAGCTTGAAGTGATCCATGAAAGAACAAATGAGGTGAAGGAGACAAAGCTTGGTCTACTCAACCTCAACTATGAAAGCTTCAAGATGAACCCGGAAGAGTACATCAAGAGCACGTTCGACCATTTCTACTAAATTGTCAATCAACTCAAAGATCTTAGAGATGAGATTCTGTAAGAAAAGCTCATTCGAAAGTTGATTTATTCACTTCATGAATTATGGGAGAGCAAAAAGACGACCATCATTGAAGCCAAAGATTTGAAGAAGCTCAAGCTTGACGAGCTCGTAGGATCTCTTCTTACCCATGAGATAATGTCTCAACCCTTGAGAAGGGAGAAAGAGAAGAAAAGCAAAGAGCAAGGAGTTGATGTCAACATTATTGCTCTTTAATCCTCCACAAGCCACCAAGAAAAATCAAGTGATGAGGAAAGTGAAGATGAAAAGATGGCCAATCACTTCGAGGAATTTTCTCGATTCATGAAGAGTGAAATGGAAGAATCCAAGCATGAATCAAAGAAGAAGATGAAGGATCCCCCCAAGTGCTCCAAATGCAAGAAGACGAGGCACACCAATTACGATTGCCTTCGCTTCAACAAAAAGGGATCATCTTCAAAGAAAACACATGTGGCTACATGGAGTGATGAAGACTCCACCGATGAAGATGGAGTAGCCCACCTATGCTTAATGGCCCTCAATGAGGGGGAGATAACATCTAACTCATCTAGTTCATATTCAACTTTATATACATTTGATGAGTTACAAGAAGACTAAGACCAATTGGTTTTTGAATTAAAAGCTTCATTTTCTAAGAACAAAAAGTTGATTTCAAAATTGAAAAATGAAAATGATTTGCTTGTGAAAACCAATTTGGAAATTGAAGCAAAATTAAAGGATTTTGAACTTAAAGTTTTGGATTTACAAAATTTGCTTCAAAAGAAAGAAAAAGATCATCAAATTGAAGTAGATTATTTTAAGAAAGAAAAAGATTTGATTTCCAAGGAATTACAAAAGAAAAACAATTTTGGAAAATCAAATTTTTATCAAAGACAATCTAGTGCCCCTAGATTTATTAAAGGAAAATATTTTAGAAGTATTTGGGTTCTAAAAGGACTAATTACTTCAAATAAAAAGGATGAAATTGAAAAATGGATTCCTAATGTGACTAAATTATGTGCTACTAATGCCTATGGATCCAAAGCAATTTGGATACCAAAAATCAAATGATTGTCTTTTGTAGGTGTGATGGAGCTTTGCTCGACAAGTGACGAAATTAAGGGGGAGCTCTATACACACAAGGGAGAATACTTGAAGAAAGAAGGCTTCACATCCTACCTTTGGTTAAAGTGTGGTAAAAATTAGCTGAATTTTATTTATTGAATTTGATTAATTTATTTTAATTCAACAAGTTTAACATAATTGTTGGATTAACATTTGAATGATGCTTGAGTAAGGGGAGCCAATTTTAAAACAAAACTTATTTTTTGTCAAATTTTTTAACTCTCCATTGTTATTGGTATTTAAAGTTTGAACCATTTTTGATATAATAAAAAGGGGGAGAAAGTTTTGAAAAAATGAATTTTCAAATGAATAAGGGGGAACGTATAAGATTTTCAACAATTAATCTCTTATTCAAATTTTATTTTTACTAAGGGGGAGAATCTCAAAAAAAAATTTCAAGTTGGTTTTATTATATCAAAAGGGGGAGATTGTTAGGATATTTGTTTTGATATAATAATTGAAAAATGTTTTGGACTAATTTGAAAAGGTTTCAAAAATGGATTTAAGTCCAAACAACTTGAAACTAAGTTTGAGAAGTTTTGGAAGTGTTTTAAATGTTTTAAAATAGCCAAACTTATGTATTCAACACGTTCATACCGATACGGTTACACCTTGTATCAATACAGATAAGGGTTTCAGCTACAGTAATTTTCTAGAACTGAAAAATCGTACAGATACGCCCCTAGGCATACCGATACGGGTAGGATCATTTCGATACGCTTGTACGCGTACCGATCCTGGTTTCAACCACACCTAACGACTATTTCTCAACGGTCTTTTAAATTGTAAGGCATACCGAAATGGACTAAGGCGTACCGATACGGTCCAAGGCATTTCGATACACCGTACCGATACTCACAGCCAGAATAGGCATAACAGGTAGTACCTATACTGATACAGGTACACGCATACCGATACGGAAGGCTGCATAACTGCATTTATTGCGAGAAATAGAGTCTCCAACGGCTCCAATTCAATCCCAATGGTCTTCAACAGCTAGGAACTCATTTGAGAGTATAAAAGGGACTTTGAAGCTTCAACAACAACTAATGATCTTCAAGTCAACAACATTATGATGCAAAAATTGTCTTAGGGCTTTAAATTTCCCATTCTTGTATAGACAACACTTGTGAGCTTAATTTGTCAATGTATGCTCAATTGTTTCAGGTTTTGGGTGAGAGCTTTAGAGTGCAAACATCAAACTTGTAGAGGGATTTCAGTTTGCTATTAATTCTCTTGTTTAAGAGTGTTCCCAAAGCTCTGTTTCTGAGCTTTGGATGCTAGACTTGGTGAGTGAGTCTAGGTTGTAAATGGTTGCCTCCTAAGCCTAGAAAAAGGGAAGAATTCTTAGTGAATCGGTTGAAATCCTTAGTGGGGAAGATAAGGTAGTGGATGTAGGCTTTGGTTAGAAAGCCGAACCATTCTAAATCTTTGTGTTAATTTTCTATCTTTTTTCTTCCACCACCAACACCCAAAAATCATATTCTCCACCACTTGGCAACACAAACGGTTGATGGAAATCGAGCACAACAAAGATGCATGTGCATTGTCAAAGGGTTAAGAATATCTATGAACAAATACTACATTGTAATCACCTTTAGACTAGTAAAAAGCTCCACCCTCTAATTTCGATTTCTAAACATTAAATCTTAAAAACTAAACCCTATACTCCAACCTTATATCCTAAACTTTATCTTTTAGTATAAGACCAAAAAAATAGAAGATATTATTCATGGATAAACCAACCCTTTCTATAACACCCCGATCCCAACGAATTCAATATGCTATATTCGGGTTATCTCTAACCCGACCATTCAAAATTTTATTTGATTTAAAACCTCAAGTTTAGCCATAAATCAAAATCAATTAAACCATGATAAAATGTTTCAATAAATAAGTTCAAATCTCAAAATAAGGAGCTTCATACAAGTTTAAATCACCGTATTTCAAGAGATGAAATTAAGAGTTTACATACTCAAAAGCGTTAAGGTTCTACGAATACATAGCCCATTACTAGAACTTAGGTCTTGTACTCAAACTATGAATCATGACTGGGAATCCTTGATGATGTGCTCCCTCGAACAAACAACCTGTCAACCTACGCAGGGAAACAACATATCCGCACGTTGAGCTAACAAAGCTCAGTGGTACATTTCTACTATATATTATTTCATGCATTTCATAAATATGAGCAAGCATAAATCAACATTTATGCAAAGATATAAAGTAAGCCAAACCGATTCATATTTATCATAGCCCGGGATCACAAAGCATTGAGTCAACCACATAGCACTCAAGATCACAAAGCATCAAGTACTCGCTATTGTATTCAAGATCACCTAGCATCGAATACTCATATGCACGATCATACTCGGGATCACGAAGCGTTATGAACCAACTCATAAAATTACACCGAGATCATGAAGCATCGGGAACCAACTCATAAAAGTACACCCGAGATCATAAAGTATCGGGTACACATTTTAGCCGAGTATTGTAGTACAAGCTTATTTCAATTCATCCATACCATTAGGGAGCATTTGGGCCCTATTAAGACCCTTAACGGGGCCCACATACAAAAGCATCAAAAGTTAGAAAGTAGCTTTAGTGGGTACCGGTATGCCTTGTTGGGTATCAATACGCGTGTTTGGTACCAGTACTTGCTCGATCGTACCGATACCAAAAGTGGCTACTAGAATTTGTATAATTGGCTCAGTACCAGTACTAGATTGTACTAGTATACAGGGACCTTTATCGGTACCTCTTGTAGGCAGTACCGGTACACAAGCACCAGATCACCTGGTTTTCATTTAATATTCCCTCAGTATCGGTACGGGTTCATCACGTACCGTTACACAAACTCAGAACTAGTTTTTTAGTCACGTATTTTACTCCCAACGCTGCCCTTAACCACCTATATTCAAACCCCAACTCACTTGGGAGTTGTTATGGTGATTTTGGCCACTCATAGGCCACCCAATCAAGTTCACAACACCAAAACATCATTAATCTAAAAAATCAAACCAAAAACCCCATTACAACATGCTTTCTCTTACTGTTTCCCCAAATGTAATTTAGCCAAGCATCAATCATTTAGGAAAGGCAAGAAATAAGATAGGTTAGAGATGTACTAACCTTGTCAACCAACTCAAAAACTACCACAAGTAAGCTAGCTTCTCACTTCTTCCTATTTTCCTTGGTGTTGAAAGCTTCTCCTACTTCCTTAGCTAATCAAACAAGTGTAAAAGGCAAACATTACACTTCTAAAGATTATGTAAGAATTTAGAACGAATTAAATCAACATAAAACCAGTCCCAAATGGCTATCCATGCCCACAACCCTAGAATCCTATTTTTCATCCTCTTACCACTAGACTACAAGCTTTTGGTCTCAAAAGGTAGATCTCTCCATGTAGTTTTTTATTCTTGCCCTTAGAATTATGGGAATCCAAGATACAAACTAAAGTTTTGATTTTTTTCTCAAACAAAACTCAAGGGAGGATGGAAGAATGGAGGAGAGAAGGATAGAATATGAAGTTAATAAAGATGATCTAAGTAAAAGGGGTGTTGTCCCCCTTGTCTTGCACCTTCCCTCCAATGAGAGAAAGGGCGGTGCAGTCACTTTTTTAAAATGGGTGAAAACCCCACTTTAACCTTATAAAAATTCTTCTATTACACTCTCCACCAAACCAATAGGCCAAAGACCAACCCTAAACCCATACTAAGCCCATTTGGGTTTTCTTACAACCCAAATTAGGAAGCCTAAGACTCGAGTCAACCGCCAACCCATTGACTCAAAAATTTGGGTCATTACAACTCTCTTCTCCTTAAAGAATATTTCATCCTCGAAATTTATTTAATATGTACAACAGTGATGAGTGTTTTATTTTGTTGCTATTTTATCGACAAATACTCCTTGTTGATTTGGGTCGTTTTTATTTGTTTTTGTGCAGGACTATAATTTCCAGAAAACAGTATTAAAAGAGCATGTTCTGCAGTTTTTTATTTTCTGGAGTCAAAGCTGGACACATGGTCATGACAATCATGCGCCAATTTGACATCCAATTGATCACGTTTGTCACCTAGGGGCAAAATGTAAATACAAAAAAATTGCATGATTAAACTCACTTTTAAATTACCAACCTCTAATTAGTCAGGTTCTGAACATTCACCTCAAATTTTAGTTCAATCTGATCATTCTATCACATCCAATTGCATTGGTAGGATACGGGGACTATAATGCAAAGAAAGCAAAACTACCCCAAAAGTGACACTAATAGTATAAACGGTCATCTATATCGACACAGGTAAGCCAGTACCGATATGGTTTGAAACAACTTGTTTCGGTACACTTCCATACGGTATCGATACGCCTAACTAAATTACCTAACTTTTGAAATATTTTAAACCGTACCGATACGGCCCCTCAGGTGTTTCGATACACGGGTTCATATCGAAAAAGTGAATTTCATAGACTAAAACTCGTACCGAAATGCCCATACTCGTATTGGTACGCTAGACCAAATTTTCCTAGGTGTATCAAAACGTACAATACCTATACCGATCCCAAAAGCTAGAAATTGCATATCCGTACCGAAACGGTCCCTTGCGTATCCGTATTCCTGGCCTGTAATGTCATATTTAGCTGGTTTTTCGACCCAAAAACCTACCATAACCAATCCAACATGCATAAAACACAATACCAACATGCCAAACATATCACAAGGGAACAAGCATCACCATTCTAATAGTACATCAAGGCTTCATGCATCAAAAGAAAATCTATAGGCATGCTTTCTAATATTGCATCCAAGCAACATACCAAAAGACAAACCAGAACCAAAGTCAATCCTTAAAGGCCATTTACAAACCAAGAGCAACTAAAAAAACCTACTCAAAAATGGAGTTCCACAAAACATCTCCCAAAACACAACAAGTACCTCATTGCCCTTATTCATTATAGTTTAGTCTCTAACATACTTTGGAAACAAGTTTTGCCAAGATCTCCCTTGCTTCTTGCTGCCTTCCAAGACCTCAACTATCTGCATTGATGGACAATAAGAGCGTAAGCACACAAGTCTTAGTGAGGAATGCTCAATAACAAACATCATCATGCCCCTTTTTAAACATGCAGTTACATCGTTTAAACCAGCGTCTTAAACCATATGCTACATGTATCATTAATCAACAGCAAGTCACATTGCTAACCCTCTACTTAAGCCTTCCCATGCATTATTACCAAATGCAAAGCTTAAGGAGAAACATGTATGAATCACTTTATACAACATAAAACATTTTAATGATACACTAACGATTATATTGGCTTTCAAGTGATCATTAACAAGTTCAATAACAAAAGAGTTCATCGAATACACGGATTCGACAAGTGTTAACCCAACACTTCTAGCCATCTTAACTGAAATAGCGATACAATCACAATCGCGGTACAATAACAACCGGCTACACTTTCAACCCATGGGGACACCCACCCCAATCATCGATTAGACACTTAATCCACTAACGGGAGTTTTTGGTACTATTTAATCCCCCTGCCGTTAGGGAACTTGGATAGAGTATTCGGCACGTCGTATAAACCCCTCAACATCCAAGGTGACTTATTTACAGTGCACTCAATCCCATGGCCGGCCAACTATATCCGATAACAATTTTAAAACCACATCAGTTGCCAATATAATTAACCATTTACCATTTACCTCATTGTTTTAACAAGCATTAAACATGCCATTTCCAAAGCAACAACCAAGCTTTAAAACACAAGTATAAACCATACTTACAAGGATCACTTACCATGTGCATCCTTCAGCATTTCATGCTTAAAAATAGTATATCAAATACTTTAAAACATGCTTAAATAGTACGTAACTTGTATATTAAAACAAGTGCATAAAACCATTTCAAACTAGCACGACCAAAAAAGAAAACCACTTTATACTTATTTATGAGTCTAGGTAAGCGTTTCAAGCTCTACCTTAACTCCCAAAACTCTATACCAAAACATCAAAATGCTTTAAACCACGTTATCACTCACCGATACGCAAAACCTCGATTCGCCAATGCAAAATCAAGTATCTGAAACCTCCAACGCTTCTCCAATCACTTTCGGATCAACCTCCCCTGTTTTTACCATAAAAAATAGAGGATTAATGCATCATAATGCATTCTAAACATAGCAACTACAATCGTTCTCGGATTTCCACAACACCTTCACAATTAACCCTCCACAACAACCGAAAACATAACCAATACACTTAGATTCACAACCCAGCCAACATCTATCAATCTAACATCACTTTCAACATCAAAATACATCTGAAAAAAGATCCAAAACAACCTACCTCCTCTAGCAACCTTACAACCAAAGAAACACCACAAAACCTCAAAACTAACAACCTAAACAAATAAAGATTCTCAAGTTTCGGGATTCCATTGATGAAAATCACTTATCAATATTATTAAACATCCAAAATATAAATCAAAGCGTCATTACTTACTGGAAAACAGATCCAATCCATGAATCAACTCATTTTCACCAAATAACTCAATTAAACATTAGAAATTCATCAAAAACATATTAGAAACACAAAAGCAAGGATCAAATGCTAGGGAATTTCAGTAAAGAACCATACAATAGATGTTATCTCAGACCTTACCCCTATTGTGAAGTTTCTCCCGCAATTGATTTGTGAAAAGCTAAGAAAACACAAGATTATTGTAAGATTTTGTATAAACAACCTTTATAAAACAATTTGAAAGAATAAAATCAAGTTAGAAACCACCTCACCTCTGGAAATTTGATGAAAACATTAGTGTTTGGCTGAGGAGAGAATGGAGAGAAAAAAGTTGAGAGAAAATGACGTGATTTTTGTTTTAGAAAAGATAACTAACTTTTTAACAAAATCCTCTTTAATTACTAATTGAAACACATGTTAAAATCAGTTAAATTAAGGGAGAAATCATCAGAAACCATTTGGTAAAATAGCCCCTTAAAGACTCTAAGTATTTGACCCTTTTCATTTTAGTCACTAGAAAATCATAGTTTTCAAAACTTCCATTTTGGTCACTAACCAAAATGTCCATCTTCCAAAACTCATTTTTTCAAAATTGATTCCACCATTATTAAATACATAATTAATAATGATTTTTAGTATTTTTTTCCATAATTTTTCCAACACAAAAAATATTCGATCCCGAAATGACTCGAATCTCTACTCTGGTATACCAGACCATCTAATAAACCACCAAACTGCTAAGCCCTAAAACTGGGGTGTTACATATGTGATATGAATGAGTGTATTTTTACCTATTATATATACATATATATATAATATTAATGAAAATGTATGTTGATGAATGTTATGCAAAAGACATGAAATATTAAATGGCATATTGATACAATGATTGTAGCATAATCATTTAACCAAGGTAAGTCAAATTTTAGATATTGGGTATGTACTACCTAGTATCGAATATATGATCTTACATTGATGCATTGAATGTGAAAATCAAAATGACATGTGCGATACATTGTCATAGTATATAGATTTATCTAAGATTGATCAAATGTTAGATATTGGATATGAACTGCCCATTATCGAATTATGGATGATAGTATTGATGAATTAGATATTGAATGTGAAAATATTATATTGTTATTCCCAAGTACTAGTGTGAGAGTCTTCGGTATAATTGGATATCCATAGAGTCTTAGCAATTGCATTCTAGCACTACGGTGCATTCCAGATACTTTGGTTTTGACATCAGACGCTTCGACGTTGCAGTCACTTCAGTGATGTTTTGACACTTCAGTGTCGAGTAGCACAAAAGGTGCGATAATGAGGAGTAAAAGGCGTCCTCGAGTACATACTCACCATCAGACGCTACGACGTTGCAGAGACTACGGTGTCCTTATAATGACTCGTATACCTTAGGTTCACATGAGAATCTTTGGTTTATTTGGATATCCATAGAGTCTTAGCAGCTGTGTCCTAGCACTACGGTGCATTTCAGTCACTTCGGTGATGTTTATACACTTCGGTGTTGACTTAGACGCTACGACGTTGTTCAGACACTTCAGTGTTGTTAGCACAAAATGTGTGATTATAAGGAGCAAGGAGCGTCCTTGATTATATGAGGAGCAAAGAGCATCCTCGAGTACGTACTCATCTCAGTCGCTTCGGTAATGCAGACGCTACGACATCGTAGACATTACGGTGTCGTGATGACTCGCGTACCATAGCATCACATGATTTTGTACTTTGGACGATAATACATGAAATATATATTTATGCAGCTAGTTAAGTTAAAAAGCTTAACGTATATTTGATTGATAAAATAACGGTTTGATGATATGATATAAATTGCAATTGGGACATGTTTGCCATTCTGCAGCAACTGTATTGCACTGTTATATGACAGGAATGACTTGATAATTACCTTTGGCCATAAGATTTTACAGTACAGTTACATGACTATACAGTACAAAATTATTGTAGTGCAAATTTCTTACATGATTATTCCTACATTACAGATTACATGATTTTATACTTTGGCTATAATACTTGAAATGCATTTATGCAAGTAGTTAAGCTAAAAAGCTTAATTTGCACAAGACTAGTAAGATAGGTCGAATCTTATGATTTGAATATTATATTGGTTAAATGAACTATACATGATAAAATGTTATCAACTGCAATTGGAAATCGCTTGCCATTTTGCAGAGCTGTGTTATTTATAATCATTTTTTACATTGTTATGATTATGCCTCACTAAAATATACTTTATGTGTGGTTCGTATCACACGTAGGTACTTTGGACTAGATATCAGAGGAGGAGCTGCACATCGTTGGATCAAGTTAGCCTGCATTATCAGTAAGTATCACCACATCCTAGTCTAGTGGGGCGTGTATAGATATTAAATACGTAGCTATTCTGTATGACCAAATTTTTGTACTCTACTTATAATTTAATGTGGATGTATGATCTAGAAACATGACTTAGTTTGAGGAATTAAAAATATTAGAAAAGATGCTTTAAACGATTTTAAACTTAGTTGGTCGTTTATCACGTAGTGATTTTAAAATCAAGAAAGGGTCTAAGCAGCACACATAGTTTTCACCCTGAATTATATTTTCATTTTAATAACTACTTAAAGTATTTTATAACCAATTCAAGGTCGAAACTAGGTGGCTTTAGACAGATTTGTAATTTAGTAAAAATCGAGAAAGGGTTGTTTAATCAAAATAGTTTGGCTATAAAAAAGTTTACAAGTCTAAAAATCAATGTAATTTAGTTAGTAACATCTTTAATGTGTATTCTAATATCGAATATACATTGAGGGTGTTACATTTGTCCTCATATCTAGATCGGACACAGGTCATGGAATAGTCACACTCGTATAGTCCATCTAATATTTCTTTATATCTTGAGTAGACTATTATAAACGAATAACTATGATATCGCATATCAATTTATTCGAGCATGGCCATGCTTTTTCTAGTCTCACTCAATAAAATGGCCTATGATATTACTCCTATTATGTAGGAGGGACAAATCATATCCTAATCAACCATATTCCGCTACATAGATTGCGACAAATCCAATATTAGTCTTTATAGTGTAGTCAGTTACGACACACATTTGACGGCATCAAAATATGTCACTCACGATGTTGAAATAATGATGATCTCAAGTCTGAGGATCATATATGTAGTTATCACTATGAGCAATGTTGTGACTATCACATAATAATCCAAGAAACATGCTCATAGCGGGTCGGTCCAGTATGTCATGCTCTAACACATACTTATATATTGATTTTGACATCTTCATGTCAATGACAACACTTTGTCATCAATCAACTACATATTAATCTTAATATATTATTGTTGTCCATGCCCACAATTATACTCGACTAAGGACATTCAAGAATACCTATATTATTCTAAGGACTTTATTATAATTCAGTTTATTTATAAATGCACAGAATAAGACTGAGAAATAATAATGGTTTTATATTAACAAACATGATAGAATAAGTATGTCTTTTACAACCATCTCATGATTGGTCTTTGGGCATGCTCCAACATAAAGCATTACCTAGAAGGTAATTAGAATAATGCCAAGGAGGTTATTCTCTTGCCAGAGCTTCAATGATTTACCTCATCCACCGTTTGAACCATGTACATATTAGGTTAGAGGTTTTTATTTTTTATTATTTTTTCTTTTCATTTATTTTTCTTTTTATCTTCTTTTTCTGTGTTGAAAGGTTTTTCTTTGAGAGGATGCATGATTTATTGCCAGACAGGTTGCCAATTAGGGAAGTGAATCGTCGAACCAAGAAATGGACTTGAGGAAGGTAGGCCCAAGACGAGTGAAATTTTTTAGTTAAAGAGTGGGATTTAACCCTAGCCATTTAGGGTAAAAATTGAATTTCAAACGAAATTCAAAAGTACACCCTAATCTTTTTATTTTCTTCCTATGCCTTCTTATCATCTTATCACTCTAAACCATAATTATCATTTCCCTCACACGCCTAACATCATCATTATCCCCATTTGCTCAGATCTTTAACCCTTCGCCATTAGAACACTCAACCGGATTAGGCGATTCGAGCTAGTTTCAGGGATTAATTCTTAATAAATGGTTTTTGGTTAAAATAAAATATGGAAAAATATTAGAAAATGTCAAATTGATATTATAAGGTTTTTAGAAAGTTCAATTTGAAGGAATAAAATCAGATTTTGGGACATTTTGGTCTGGTGACTAAAATGTAAAGTTTTAAAACTGTTTTGGTGACTAAATCTTAAAAGGGTCAAAACTTAGAATCTTTAAGGAGATAATTTACCAAAGTTTCCAATTAGATTTTCCCCTTAATTTAGGCTATTTTTAAATGGTTTTTAAAAGGTTTAATAAATAAAATAAAGTAGATTTTATTAAAAGGATTTTAGTAACAAAATTCATTTTCGTAAGTAACTACTTTTGCTCTCAACTTTCTCAGCAATCAAACTATCAATTTTACTCTAAAATTATCAAAAAAACATTCCTTTTAGATTTATTTTGATTTCCTAATTGATTCCTTTGATTTTCACATCAAATTCTAATTGCTTTCTTGAAGATTTCACTCAATCATGCCAGTTAAGGGAGAAATCGGCAATTAGAGGTGATTTTCATTTCTCTCCTCTAATTGAAGGTTTTTTATTGACATTCCCAAGTTCTTGACCCTTTACAACTAATTTTTGTTATGTGTTTATGATTTAACCAAGATTTTATGGTATTAATTGAGTTTTGATGAGAAAATTTGATGAACATTGTTATGGATCTATTTTGTATAGATTCTAATTGATTTATATCACTTGAAATATGTGTTTTAATGTTATAAAAGGAGGTTTATAAAAGGAATCTCGAAACTAAGTGAATTGCTAATTTTCTAGGTTGTAAATAATTAGATTTTGGGGTGATCTTGGTGTTAGAAGCTTGTTGGAGGTATAAGGTTTGAATAATGATGTTTTTGGATGTTATTTGATGTTGTTAAGATGTTATATTAGTTAGGTTTTGGCTAGGCTTTGTTTAGATTGAATTTGGTTATGGTTTCAGATGTTTTAGGGAAGCAATTGATGGAATTTAGTAAGGCGAAATTGTGTTGTGTTGTTGTGTTTAGAGATGCATGGAAATGCATTAATCCTCTTTTTTGTGTGGAAAAACCAGAGAAGAGTGATCCTACATCTTTAGAAGAGGTTTCAGAGGCTCCTGAAGCTTGATTGTGTATCAAATAGTGGAGCGTTTGGTTGTTGGTGAGTGGAAACGTGTTTTACTACTTTTAAAAGGGTTGAAGATGGTTGTTGGGAGTTTAGAATAAGTTTGAAACACTTATCTAAGTTTGAAAGTAAGTATTAGTTGATCTCACTCTCGTTTTCGGTTTTGAAAAATACAATCTCATGCACATATTTATGGATTTGATTACTTACTGTTATATGCATATTTTAGAAATGAAAGATGTTTCAAATGATCATACATGTTGATATTTGAGTATGACAAATGATTTATGAAAGAATTTTAAGAATGCTAGAATGCATGGTTTAATGTATTGGAAATTTGTTTGATTTGATGTATATGAAAACAGTAAGGTAATGTGGTTTTATAGAGTATATTGGCAAGTGGTTGAGATTAAAAGTTATCGAATATAGTTGTCTAGCCATAGGGTTTAAAATGCACTATAATAAGTCGCCTCATGAGTGTCGAGAGGTCAAGAGTGTGCATGTTCCACCATGAGAACCGCAGCGATCAATGGGTCAAGAGTGTGCCAATTCTCCCGCTAGTGGATTTATACATCATGGTACGATTTGAAGATGGATGTGAAGTGGTTGAAGGAACCACTTGGGAAATTTGTGTATCTAATGTGTTTTTATAAATAGAATGGAAATGGTTTTTGAGTCACTTGAATGCAATATATGATATAATGTATCATGATAAGTGGATTATAATTTTTATAATATGGTTTTATACATGAGATGTTCTTTAAGCTTGCTATATAGAGATTTTGGCATGAGAAAGCTT
This sequence comes from Hibiscus mutabilis, assembly GCA_019671005.1. Lineage (NCBI taxonomy): Eukaryota > Viridiplantae > Streptophyta > Magnoliopsida > Malvales > Malvaceae > Hibiscus > Hibiscus mutabilis. The sequence goes on from CM033720.1 coordinate 22,798,168, forward strand.
AAATTGAGGTTTTTGCTAGAAATCCATGATACATGTGTTGTAATTGTTTAAAAGTGCATATTTGAAAGATTGTAGAAGTATGAGATGTTTTGGCATGAGCTTTCATACATATTTGAAAGTAAAATGGTTTTAAATGCTTTGATGAGTGTTTTTGAGATTCCCTCACTAGGCTTTTTATTCTTACACTCTCATTTCTCTTCAATGCAGAGAAATAGGCTTTTTAGGATAGCGAGCAAGCAAGGACAATCCAAGGGTGGAGTAATTTTCATGTATGGTTTTATAAATAGTAAGTAGTAATAAGAGGCAATGTGATCAAGTGGTATTTGGGTGGGTTGATTTGGTTACTCCCTAGTTTGTACAAGTTATATTTGATGTTTTTGAACTTGTATGATGCTTTATATCTTGATTTGAGGGGTTGGGATTCGATTTGCATGCTTGGGTAGAGATCATGCCTATAGGAGCTTGGTTTGGATATGCTATGGTGTGAATGATCCTCTATCATGCCTAAATGATTGTATAAATGTTGCTTGAAATGTTATATGATTATTAGGTAGCGTTTGGTGTATGTTAGATTGAGCCAAAGTGTCATATATTCGACCAAGAGGTTATTACAGGTTTGTTCTTTACCGATACGAGTCCTGAGGGATCGGTATGCGGAACCGATCTCGGTTCAATCTAGGCAAAATAAAACATGCTTACCGATACTCCATTTAACTGTATTGGTACGCATAGTAGATAAATGAGTCGGTGTCGCTACACGGGCAACCGTATCGGTATGCCCTTTAGCCACTGGAATTTATTGTTTTGAAAATTCAATACCCATATTAGTATGCTTGAGAATCGTACCGATACCCCTTTTTAATTTATACCCATTTTGATATAGGGAGGTCGAGTGCCGGTACGCAGGTTGTTATTTCTGGTATTATGCTATCTGAAGTTTGAATCTTTGCAATTTAGTCCATGTTTCTTGATCATGCAATAAAATGAGTTTGGATGATTATTTTAAGTTGAAATTTAACAAGTATGTATGTAATATGACTAATTAAGGATTGGTAACTTCAATTTTAAACAAGTCCTCATAAGTTTTAGAAATTGCAATTTGGTCCCTAAAATGCAAACTCGTGCAATTGGATGTCAATTTGACGCCCGATTGAGTTGTAAATTTCATCGTTGCTAGCATGATCACCTTAGGACTTAACTATGCATTTAGATAAGATAATATAAAAAATAGACCATCTTTTAGGTAAATCTTCTGGATTTGTCTCGACAAACCCAATGTAGCTCGCTTGGTTCGGTCTAGCGACTAGACCGGGTAAAGGGTGTTACATTTGTTGATATATGAGCAAGGTTTTGATTGTTGGGAGGTGGGTTATGGTTGTTTGATCTATTTTTGATGTATGATTCTGTTTTATAGCATGCTCGGTGTATCATTTTATGAGTTTATGTTCGAAATATGCTTAGGGGCACATTGCCTTATTAGTACTAGTGTAAAATAATTTTTTTTGAAACATGAGCGACTTGGATTATTGCTTCAAGCTGGCCTAATTATTTTGTTTTATTGCATTATCATGTTTTAGACTAATATTTTCGCGAAATGGGACCAAGGCGAGAGACGAGAGCTTATATAGGTAGTGTTGTGGATGGACAAAATGATGAGTTGCATCTTCCTCCACCGATTCCTCTTGTTGGTGCTAGAGTCGAGGGTGGTGTGCCTCAGGAACTGTAAATACCAGTTTTTTGGGATATGACACCGTTGATCCAGGCAATGGCTGAAGCTTTTTAGGTAGCCATAGCTGGTAGACAATCCAAGGGTGGAGTAATTTTCATGTATGGTTTTATAAATACTAAGTAGTAAAAAGAGGCAATGTGACCAAGTGGCATTTGGGAGGGTTGATTTGGTTTCTCCCTGGTTTGTACAAGTTATATTTGATGTTTTGAACTTGTATGATGCTTTATATCTTAATTTGAGGGGTTGGGATTCAATTTGCATACTTGGGTAGAGATCATGCCTACAAGAGCTTGGTTTGGATATGCTATGGTGTGAATGATCCTCTATCATGCCTAAATGATTGTATAAATGTTGCTTGAAATGTTATATGATGATTAGGTAGTGTTTGGTGTAGGTTAGATTGAGCTGAAGTGTCATATGTTCGACAAAGATGTTATTACAGGTCTGTCCGTACCGGTACAGGTCTTTAGGGATCAGTATGCGGGACCTATTGTTAACTCATCAAAAGTACTAAATCTTATGCTTATTTCACATTGTCATTTCTTGCCTTTAAGTGTGTTTAGTTGCATTTAGCCTTAAAATTCATGCATTTGCATAAGGAGTTAGGAATTGTGTTATGCTAGTGTGAAGGGTTGCTTTGTTGGCATTTTTGCAGGCTCAGCAGAGAATGACATGTTTAGCAGAACAAAGCAGCGCAGAAGGAAGGAATGCCAGAGAGAATGCCAAGTTGTCGTTGGCTACAATGGACCAAAATTGCCAAAGTACGGGTTGGCAGAGAAGAGAAGTTTGATGCCCGGCCGAGTAGTTGTTGGACCTTGATGACATCATCCCTAGGATTTAAATATAGGATAAGATGATCACATCCCTTATCCCTTGCACATTCAAAATTCAAATTTTAAGGCATATCCTAGGTGTCCCGTGCTTGCCTATTTAAAGAAGTAAATGAGATCGATCACGCGGGAGGGGGATCGAAAGAGACGATTGGATTGAGAGGAAGGCTGCACCAAGGAGACGTGGTTCAACCAGCTTGACCGAGAGCTTGGACCTTGAAGGGCTGCATCGGTGAACCCCTTCTAGCCCATTCTATTTTTTTAAATTGTTTTTATTATTAATGATGATTATGTTGAGATACGATTATGGCTTTTGGATGGATACCCCACCATGAACTAAACTTTTACAGTTGGTGGGGGATGTTTGCGTTTGAACGCTATTTTCATGTTTAGTTTTTAATAATAAAAAGGCATTGACATTGTTTTCCCTATCTGGTATGTTTTACAGCTTTCTAAATTCTGTGCTAAGCGACCACTAGCACAGTATGCTTATTGCATATTAATATCTTAACAGACTTAGGGGCAGCTATTAATTGCTAGATACTAAGGCGAGATGATTCGACGGAAGATGTTCAAGTAGATAAACTTACTTCGGGAGTGAGTCTACCCCTTAGGAGTATAGATTGGGACTTAATCAAATTGATTTATGAAAAACTTCATTATTGAGATATAAGGGTTTTTACATGGTTAATTTCAGGCATTTCGATAGAGGCAATGCCAACTTTGAATCTGCTCGACAAATAATATCAAGGCAGAAAATTATTAAAGGCTGGCATGAAAAGCATGAAAAACAAGCATCCCTTGCCAACACTCATCACTCATTTAAACTCTCCTTGTGCCAATGCTGTTTTCCTTTTATTTCTTTTCATTTAAACTATTTTCAAACCCACTTCAAATCAACAACACTTTCCCCTTTGACTAGTAAACAAGAAAGGCAAACAAACTCTTGGCCAATCCTTGTGGGATCGATAACCAGGTTACTGTTGTATTACTTGCAGACCGTGTATACTTGCACGCAAAAGACTTAGTCTTGGCACTATTTTCATACATTTCCAATACATATTTCCACCCTTTTGCCAAGCACTCACACAGTCGAACAAGTTTTTGGCACCATTGTTGGGGATTGCAACGGAATTTGTTGTTGTTAAATTTTTACTTGTCTTCTTTTTATTTATGTTCTTTATTTTATTTCTTTGTCTGACCAGTCTATGACCAGAAATCGCATGTGGTCGAAGATTGGCTATACGATCCAGAAATCAAAAGAAGCCTACGAAGGTAAAAAAAATCGAGATATGGCTCAACAAGGCAATGGAGGAAATGGTGTGTTAAAAAATGAGGAAAATCCACCTATAACAATGGAATACCACCAGCTCCTTTGCCCCAGCTGTTAATGTGGAGGAAGAGAGACCTATTAGAGAACATTCGGCACCAAACATTGACAATTTGATGCTAGTATAACACCCCGATTTTGGGCTTAGATGTTTTAAAGGTTGGTTTGAGGGTCCGATGGATCGAGATTAGGGATTTAGTTAGTTTTGGGATTAAATCGAATTAAATATTTTTGAAGGTGATAAAATGGTGGGAAAATAATCTAAAATCATTATTAATTATATTAAGGATAATGGTGAAATCAATTTTGGAAAATGAGATTTGGAAATTGGCCATTTTGGCTGGTGACCAAAATGCAAGTTTTAAAAACTATTTTTTAAAGGTGACTAAAATGAAAATGGTCAAATTCTTAGAATCTTTAAGGATCTATTTTGGTATCAGAGCCAAGTTTCGAAAGGTTGGGATGTTGTTTGATTAGCTAATGTTGTATGAATTACACGATGATTGTGTATATGTACGGTGATTATTTAACATCATGTTGGGGTATGAAATGGGAACACGTTGCCTATTATTGAGGTTTTAAAATACGTTTAAAAGTTGCCTTGGATCTTTTTCCTGATGCTAGCCTAACTTTAATGTGTTTTGATGCTTTTGATAGCATGGCTCGATGTGAGACGCGATCGATGGCTAATACTGCCGGGGTAGGGCAGAATAATGAGATGGAAGAGAATCTCCCTAATGTTTTACCTCCTCCTCCTTTGATGGCTCCTCCAATTGATGTTGGGGAGGGTAAAGTACCCCAAGTTCACCAAGTGCCTGTATATGGTGATTTGACTCCGTTAGTTCTGGCAATAACGGGAGCTTTTCAAGCAGCGGTGGCCGGAGTACAGGCACAAGCACTGACACCGGTTGTGGTGGCAAATCAGGGGTTATCCTTAGAGCGTTTAAAGAGTTTAGAAGGTAAGGAATTTTAGGGTTTGAGTCCTGAGGCAGCCGAGGATTGGTTGGAAAAGACGATTCGTATCATGAATTAGATGGGATGTAATGAAGAGCCTAAGTTGGGTTTCACCATGTCATTATTGCAGGGTGATGCTTATCATTGGTGGGTGGCCACAATTGCTGGCGTTCCAAAGGCAGATGTTACTTTGGAGTTCTTTCGGAGAGCTTTCAAGAGGAAGTACCTTGGTACCCAATATTCGGATATGAAGAAGCGTAGTTTCATGGCGTTGACGTAGGGTGGCATGTCCGTTGCTGAGTATGAGCTAAAGTTTGGCTGCTTGAGTTAGTATGCTTCAAAGTTGGTTATTGATGACCAGCAAAGATGTGACAGGTTTTGATATGGTCTTGTTAAGGACATTAAGACGTATCTCCTGGCTACAAATTACACGAATTTTGATGTGTTGGTCAACTGGGCCAAGAATATTGAGCAGTCTTTGGGTGCACTAGTTTAGGCCGCGAGTGCGAGCTTATGTAAGAGGGTGGCTGACTCTCGCTATTCTGGGAGTTAGAATAAAAAGTTCAGGGACATGAGACATAGGCCAAATCACATGCATGGTGGTAGAGTTGGCCAAGGTGCTTATGGAGCTCGTGTTGTAGCAGAGTGTGAGCGGTAGGGTAGGCGCCACACGGGTATATGCTGGGGTAATGCTAGAGGTTTTTAGATTTGTGGATCGTCAGATCACCTAAAGCGTGATTGTCCTCGAGCTGAGGGATGCACCGGCGCAGGTTGCTGCACCTGCTAGGGGTCGAGGCTGTGGCAAGAGTAATTTTTAGAGGCGCGAGGATGGTCAGAGGGGTACAACTCATACTGCAGCGGTGAGACCGGAGGGTGAGGGATCAGCTAGGGTCTTTGCTCACCGTAAGGGTCGTAATGGCACAGATGTGATCACAGATACATTTACTTTGCAATCCTTTTCATTGTTATCTTTGATTGATCTGGGATCTACTTATTCATATATCTTGGGTGAACATGCATCTTTGTTGAATGTTTCTGTTGAGATCCTTGATGTTGGTATGTTAGTAACTAGTTCTTTTGGTGAGACGGTTACTACTAGAAAGTTGTATAGGTGGTGTCCTTTGGTTGTACAAGGTCATGAGTTTGCTGTAGATCTGATGGAGTTGCCATTCCATGGTTTTGAAATCATTTTGGGTATGGATTGGTTGAGTGAGCACAAGGCAGTTGTGGATTGTGAAGCCAAAAGGATTTCTTTGAGGTTAGCTGACAGTTATGATGTGGTGGTGGTTGGCAAGAATGTAAAGTTCTTATCTAATGTTGTTTTGGCTACCCAGGCAGAAAAGATGATGCAAGGATGTTGCCAAGCATATTTGGCTATTGTAATGAATCCTGAAGCCAAGGGTGTTCAAATGCAGGACATTTGGGTTGTTTGTGATTTTTTAGAGGTTTTCCCTGAAGAGTTGTCAGGTTTACCTCCAGATAGAGTGGTAGAATTTGGTATAGAGTTGTTTGCAGGTACAGCACCGGTGTTCATTGCTCCTTATAGGATGGCATCGAAGGAATTAAAGGAGTTAAAGTCGCAACTTCAGGAGTTGTTGGATCGTGGGTTCATTTGACCGAGTGTTTCTCCTTGGGGTGCTCCTGTTCTTTTTGTGAAAAAGAATGATGGTATGATGCGTATGTGCAGTGATTATTAGCAGTTGAATAAGTTAACGGTGAAGAACAAGTACTTGTTACTGTAAATCGATGACTTGTTCGATCAGTTTTGTGGAGTAGTGGTGTTTTCCAAGATAGATTTGAGATTGGGATATTATTAGCTGGAGGTTAAGGATGAGGATGTGCATAAGACCACATTCAGTACGAGGTATGGGCATTATGAATTTCTGGTCATGTCTTTTGGTTTGACAAATGCTTCGGCGACTGAGCAAGTGCGATTTTTGGCTCAAGGAAGTAATGTTCCTTGGACATGTGGTTTTCACGGAGGGTATTCGTGTTGATCCACATAAAGTTAAGGCTATCCTTAATTGGAAGCAACCTAAGTTTGTATCAGAGGTGCGTAGTTTTCTTGGGTTGGCTGATTATTACCGCTGCTTTGTTGAAGGGTTTTCAAGTATTGCAGCACCGTTGACAAAGTTGTTGCAAAAGAACGTTCCTTATGTATGGATAGAGAGGAAGCAATATAGTTTTGAGAAGTTGAAGGAGGTTTTGACACATGCTCATGTGTTGATTCAATCAGAATCTGGGAAAAAGTTTGTGGTTTATAGTATGCATCGTATGTTGGCTTAGGTTGTGTGTTGATGCAAGGTGGTAAGGTTGTGGCGTATGCGTCGAGACTATTGAAGGTTCATGAGCGAAACTATCCAACTCATGATTTGGAGCTTGCAACTGTGGTTTTTGCCTTCAAAATTTGGAGGCATTATCTTTATGGCAAAAGTGTGTAGTTTTTACGGATCACAAGAGTTTAAAGTATTTGATGTCTCAAAAGGATTTGAATCTTAGGAAACAAAGATGGTTGGAGTTGCTTAAGGATTACAACTTGACAATTGAGTGTCATCCTGGTAAAGCCAATGTGGATGCGGATGCATTGAGTCGAAAGGTTGCGGTTGAGCTTAGAGCTATGTTTGCAAGGTTGAGTGTGACACAGAAATGTGGGTTGTTGGCTGAGTTGCAAGTTAAGCCTACACTGTCATAGATGATTAAAGCTAATTAACCGTTTGATGACTCATTGGTTGAGCATGTTAAGGATATATCGGAGGGTAATCTGGCGGATTTTCATTTTGATGATGATGGAGTTTTATGCTTCAAGGGTCGAATAGTGTTAAGTGATGATTCGGAGTTGAGGCACACTATTTTGGCGGAGGCACATTTCTGTCATTTTGCTATGCATCCTGGTAGTGTTAAGATGTATCGCGGGTTGAAGGAGGCATATTACTGGGTTGGGTTGAAAAATAATGTGGTTGAGTTTGTTTCTAGGTGAATGGTGTGTCAGCGGGTTAAGGCTGAACATCAGTTTCCATCCGGGTTGTTGCAACCATTGAAAATTCTGGAGTGGAAATGTGAGATAATCACCATGGATTTCATGAAGGGGTTGTCGTTGATGCCGGCTAAAAATGATTCCATTTGGGTGATTGTTGATCAGTTCACAAAATGTGTACATTTCTTGTCAGTGCATACGACGGATACCTTGGACAAGTTAGCAAATTTGTATATTGTTGAGACTGTGCGTTTGCACGGGGTGCCAAAGTCCATTATTTTAGATAGAGATCCGAGGTTTACGAAAAGGTTTTGGAGAAGTTTACACCAGGCTTTGGGTTTAAGGTTGAGTTTCAGCACTGCGTATCACCCCCAGATGGATGGACAGTCGGAGCGGGTTATCCAGGTTTTGAAAGATATGCTGAGATGTTGTATTATTGAGTTCCAATGAACTTGGGAGAAGCATTTACCATTGGTTGAATTTGCTTGTAATAATAGTTACCAAGCTAGTATCCAGATGGCTCCGTATGAGGCTTTGTATGGTCGGAGGTGTTGTACGCCCTTGTGTTGGGCTAAGGTAGGGGAAAAGCATGTTTCCCTGCCAAGTGTGTTTAAAGACACGAATGAAAATGTAAAGTTTGTGTGCAATCACTTGAAAGCGGTAGCGGATTAGCAGAAATCTTACATGGATTTGAAGAGTAGGGAAGTTGAATATGCGGTGGGCGATCGTGTATTCTTGAAAGTGTCACCATGGAAAAAAGGTGATGAGATTCAGACTTAAAGGTAAGCTTAGTCCGAGGTTTATTGGACTGTACGAGGTTATTGAGCGTGTAGGTCCTGTGGCTTATTGGTTGAGGTTGCCTCCCGAGCTGGAGAAAATACATGATGTTTTCCATGTATCTATGTTATGGAGGTATCGGTCAGATCCTTCGCATGTTATGCTGGTGGAGCATATAGAGTTGAGGCCGAATTTATCCTACGACGAGGAACAGGTGGAGATCCTTGATTCCAGCAGTAAAGTTCTTTGTGGTAAGACGATTGAGCTTGAAAAGGTCTTGTGGCGACACCGAGGTGTTGAGGAAGCCACTTGGGAAAGCAAGGCGGATATGTTGGAGCAATTTCCGCATTTGTTTCCTCCAGGTAATTTCGAGGATGAAATTTCTTAAGTGGGGGAGAGTTGTAACACCCCGGTTTTGGGCTTAGATGTTTTAAAGGTTGGTTTGAGGGTCTGATGGACTGGGATTAAGGATTTGAGTCAGTTTCGGGATTAAATCGAATTAAATATTTTTGAAGGTGATAAAATGGTGGAAAATATTCTAAAATCATTATTAATTATATTAAGGATAATGGTGAAATCAATTTTGGAAAATGAGATATGGAAATCGTACATTTTGGCTGGTGACCAAAATGCAAGTTTTGAAAACTATTTTTAAAGGTGACTAAAATGAAAAGGGCAAATTCTTTGAATCTTTAAGGAGCTATTTTACCAAGTTTTTTCTGATGATTTATCCCTTAATTAAAGATATTTTATCACGTGTTTTAAAGTTACTTAAAAAGGAATTTTAGTTAAAAAGTTAGTTAAGCTCTTTAAAGAAAATTCATGTAACTTTTCTCTCCACTCTCTCCTAAGCCAAACACTCAAGTTTTCATCAAAATCCAGAGGCGAGAAATCTTTTAACTTGTATTTATTATTTGTAATTGATTAATTAACATTGTTTTTACAAAATCTCATCTAAATCTTGTGCTTTCTTAGCTTTTATCAAACCAATTGAGGGGGAAATCTCACAATAGGGGTAAGATCCGTGATATTCTCTATTGTATGGTTCTTTATTGAAATTCCCAAGTATTTGATCCTTGATTTATTGATCGTATACTGATTTTAATGATTTATCAATGTTTGATTGAGTAAATTGGGTAAAATTGATGTAACAAGATAATTTTCGAAGTGGATATGATTTCCAGTGTTTAAGATTGATTTAATACATTTTTTGGATGTATCATGATGTTGATAAGTTGTTTTTTATCAATAGAATCCCGAAACTCTTGAATCTCTAATTATTTAGGTTGATAGGTTTGAGTTTTTGTGATGATATTCCAGTTTAATCTTTACTAGAAGTAAAAGGATGTTGGGAAAGGGTTTTTGGATGTTATATGATGTTGATTGATGGGTTGAATTGCTGTTTTATGGCTGGTTTAAGTTTTGAAAACGTTTGATAATGATTTCGGTTTGTTTCGGATGGTTTCTAAGTGGGCAACCTGAGAGTTGCGGGTTTTGCTTTGAGGCAGTGATTTGAATGCATAATGATGCATTTATTCTCTAGTTTTATGTGTTTAAAACAGGGGATAATCAAGGCGTTGAAGCTTGATGTTGTTTTGTTGCTTGCCGAGAGCTTGTATCGCGTTGGCACGGAAGGTGAAGCGTATCGGTGAGTGGAAACTAGTTTTAAATGCTTTAAAAAGGTTTGTAAAGGTTTTTGGGAGTTTAGGTAAAGCGTGAGACACCTACTTAAGCTTGCAAGTAAGTTTCCCTTACTTTGCTCTTGAATATCGGCTTAGATATGAGCATATTTTTTGCATGTTTTGGTGATAAACATGGTATGATTTTCTTACTGGTAATGTATGATTTTGAGTACATATACAGGGGTTTGAAAGTATATTAAATGCTATTGAGCATTGGTTTTCATTCCGGTTGGGAATGGTGTTATTGCATTGGCAATGAGATTTGCATATGTGGTGTTTTATGAAATGCATTGTAAAATAGTAAGTAAATGGTTTTGTAAATGATATATTGGCTATGTGACAAGGTGAGAAAACAATCGGATATAGTTGGCATGCCATAGGATTAAAAGTGCACTATAAAATATGAACAAAATTGATCGTGGCCATGGGTCCTTGAGGTATGGTGGTTTAACAAGGCCACTCGGACTATTGGGAACCTCATTGGGGCATGCGGTTTAACTAGACAACCTAATTTGAAGGTGATCTTGCAGTTTAACTAGGCATGGTCGGTAAACTTGAGGTTTAACTAGGTAAGGGGGAATCTCGTAGTTTAACTAGGCGAGGGTGTCAAATCTTGTGGTTTAACCATGCAAGGTTTGGGTTATCATGCAGTTTAACTAGGCATGGTGTTGCACGTAATAAGTGCTACTTAATTGTGCAAGTATACACGTTGCAAGTTATAGTATAAAAGATATCGTCTCCACAGGGATTGGTACCACTTCAAGAATCTAGTCTCTTGCACTGAAAAAAGTAAAAACACAAATAAAGGATTATAGGAGTTTTAACTAATAACTAATCTAGAAAGCAAATAAGTAAAAGGCGATGTAATTAAATGAGAGAGATAGGCCAGGTTATCGTGAGTTGAGGTGTGATAGCCGATCGGATCGTCTTGGTAAAAGAGTGCACGGGCAACTCAGTTGCCGTGGCAACTTGCACAACGGGGTTGCCTTGGCAACTAATCGATGGTTGCCTGAGTGACTAGTTGGGCATCTGGGCATCAACCTTCAAGGTTCGGCAGAGCGTTCTTCAATGGTTTCTTCTTATTCCTAAGTCGAAACTCTAGCTACTTGTGCATGCCTTGATAATACATCCCTGCGTGAATCAAGGGTGAACAACAACTAATCTTACGCTCCTCTTAGCTGTTGAAATCCTTAACTTATTCCTAAGCCAGATTAATCTTCACCATCAATAGATTGAATAAAGATCATATTCATTCGTTTCTTGAATCTAACTCTCCCGATATTAGATAAATAGATGAAGTTACGAGATCCTCTCCCAATTCACTCGCAAACAAGAATAAGAACCAAGAATGAATAAACATTGAATAGAAAAGTGCAAACTCTTATTACCTAAACAAAATCCAATAGTTTCTGACAACCACAAAACACAATAACCATAGCCAAATAGATTTAGTTCATGGCTAGGTTCCAAAGAAACACAAGATAAATAATCATTAGCATGAACCTAATTGAACAAGAAAGAAAAAGATGAAGAATGAAGCTTGTCGAAATCTCCTTGCCCTAGATGCTTGTCGAAAATTCTCTCCTCTTGCTCTCCTCTTTGGAGTTGATGACATGGCCTCTAATTTATCGGGCTAGGTCAAAGTCCTTCTTTGAGGAGGAAGTTAAGTTGGAATTAAATTATCTTTAAAGAATATAATTCTTTATTATAATTTTATTCCTTCTAGAACTTCTCCTATCTTGTTGGAATTTAATTCTTCTTTAATCTTTTCATGGAAATCAAACTCCTTTGGGATTTAGCTTTGCTACACGTCATCTTGGGCTTGTCTAGTGATCAATTTTGACTACCATATCACCTTATTCTTTGTCGACAATTGCCCTGGCAACTGGCTCGGCATCTTCTTCATGCATTGCCCTGGCAACTAGCTCTAGCCTTGCTTTGGCAAGTGATCCCGTACATACTCACAAAACACACCAAAGCAGCATCTTTTCCCACAAAAACTACCAAGTTATGTAATCAAGCTCAACGATGGAAGGAAACATAGATTAATGCAAGAATGGCTAATTATGCAACTAATATGAGCCTAAGTCTAACAATAATATGAGTAAAAAGGGTAAGAAAAATAGTGCTTTTGAACACTTATCACACCCCCAAACTCGAACTATTGCTTGTCCTCAAGCAATGCAAACTAATAATTACCTGCCAATACTTCAATTTTCACAAACTTAGCTTTGAACTTGATTTCAATTCTCAGAACCGAACATAAAGTTTGATTGGCTTTTCATTTTTCGGAAAACTTAGGAGTTACTCGGAATCAAACTATAATGCTTGTGAGTGTGTGCGGAGTTGTGTGCAAGTTGATTTTTCGGATTCTATGCAAACAAGAGGTTTTCAAATTACTTCATTGGGTTCTTTTTAACATGTTTTAACTAGAGCCAGTTTTGGGCACCTCTAGTGTTTTGTTTTTAGTTTTCTTAAGTTAATTTATTTGACTAGAGCCGGTTTCGGGCACCTCTAGCGATCAATTTTTTTAACACATGCTAGAGCCAATTTTGGGCACCTCTAGCGATCAATTTTTAGCACATGCTAGAGCCAATTTCGAGCACCTCTAGCATTCACTTTTTTATTCTAATCCCCCAATTTGTTTAATTATCAACCTAAGTTCACTAGAATTCCTTAAATCAATCAAACCACAACAGTGTTTCATCAAATTTAGCATCATAGTAAAATTCTAAGTTTTTCCATGGTTATCCTAGAATGAAAATTCTATCAATTAAGTGCATTGGCAAAGTCATCATCGGATATTCATCAAATCTAGGTAATTCTTGTTCCAACTAAAGGCATGGCAAGCAATCTATGTATCCTAAATGTAATACTTAAGATGAATGTAACTAAACATGGTAACTACTAATAACAATCCCCCCCAAACTCGAGTGAGGCATTGTCCTCAATGCATGCATTAAAGAAAAATAAAAATAACGAAAAATAAAATACAAATGAGGACTTACTCCGAGAGTTCGTCATCATGGATGATTAGTTTCCTTTTGGTCGGTGTCTTGATTCTCTTGCTTGAACGCGATGGTTGTTTTCTTGTTGCCGGTGGTAGAATCGATCCTCGTACGGGGTTGTCCTCATCATCCTCTTCATCAATGTCATTGGCTTTTCGCTTGGAGGATTCAATTGGTGCGGTCTTTGTTGGTGCAATGGAGGACTCATCCGAATCTGAAAATTTAGACAATGATTCTGTAGGAGTTGATTTGAGCATAGGTGTTTTACCTTTGGCTTTTGCAGTGGTTGCCGGGATGTCTTTAGCTTTGGTTGTCGTGGTATCTTCAGGGTTGGTTGCCGTGGCATCTGCTTGTGCAGGCATGATGTAGGTTGCCACTACATCATCTGTTGTGGTTGCCGTGGTGACTACTTCATTGGGTGCCAAGGCAAGAATCTCGGCAGGAAAGATTGGGAACGACACGCGATTGTCCGGGTACTTTTCTAGGATGACTTGGGTGATGGCATTGTTGTGCTCCTTCATGTACCGCATGAACATTATTTGCCGGTCTTCAATTTGCCTTAGGTGGCTCACCAATGGTTGCAAGAGTGCTTCAAAGTGTCCCGGGGTTGATGGCCGAGTTGCCCAGGCGTTAGGTGCTTGGCCATTAGGGATTGCCGGGGCGGAAGAAGTTGCCGCAGCAATTGGAGGCCTTGAAGATTTTCCCGGTGCCTCTCCCATTAGCTTTCGGATTTGTGCTTGATTCCAACCGGACTTTGGTAGGGCATTTTCATCGGTGGACTCACTTGGGACATGCATCTCCTTGTAAAGATTAGAAATTAAGCAAGGGAAGAAAAGAGAACCCTTATCTTTTGAGCTACATACAAAAATCTCATCACAAATAATTTTTCCAATGTTAATGATGTGATTATGCAAAATAGAATGTATGAGCAAAAGACGTGGTATATCAACGGCAGTATTGTGTGTGGTGGGCATTAAAGAAGTTTTAACAAACTTATTCCATAGTTTTGCCTCGGGTTTAAGCCAAAGGCAATTTATCATGCCCTTGTATTTACCGTCGTTCCAATGAGTTCCCGGTTGAGTGAGTTCTTGAAGCACCTTGTCGAGTTGCTTGGGCGTGATTTGATCAACGAAGGCTTGATGCTCGTCCTTCTCAATTTAAAGCCCGTAAAAGGTGTTGACGTTTTCGGGGCTTATGAGTATGGCCTTGTCACAAACAAAAACATAAGGATTATCCGGGTTAGGTGGGTGAGCATAGAATTCTCTTACCCATGAGATGTTACCCGGTTCCGATTGATGGCAAAAGATTTGCCACTTTTGATGTGCAATCCTCTCGAAGATGAATGGTTCAAGGCCAAAATCTTGATGAGAGTTGGAGTATTCAAAGCCTTGTTCTTCGTAAATCTTCCGGCTTTCGAACTTGGAGTGAAATCTTTCTTGAACAACCGGTGTAGCAAACTTCTTGTATCTTGGTTCTTTGGAGGAACTTGGATGAACCAAAAATTTAATTTTGGATGCCATGGATGATCTTGGTTGTGAGTTTTGTAAAAACAAATAAAATAAAATAAAAGAAACTAAAGAGTTGCAAGATGAAAAGTAGGAATAGGTTTCTTGGAAGTTAAGGGTGATGGGTTTTATAGAAAATATAGGTAGTAAATATGGTGGGTGGGATTAATTTTGGATAGAAAATAAAGGGGTTTCGGTTTAGGGGAAGGGTGACGGCAATGGGGGTTTAATTAGGGTAAGTTGGAGGCTTTATATAAGCCTTAGATTCAGCCCATTAATTTCCTTGTTGAAGATGTTTTCCTTCTTGGATCAAAATTCCTCTTTATCTTGAACTCTTTTCCTACAATTCAAAGACAAATCAAATAAGGATTAAAATTAAAGATAAACTAATAAAAGAAAATAAATAAAGATGTGTAAAGGGATTCTTAAACTTAGAAAGATAAAAAAGAAAATCTATCCTAAAAAATATAATAATAATCAGAAAAAAAATTAGTTCGAGAAAAAATAATAAAATAAAAAAATAGTCAAAATAATAAAATATCGAAAGGAGAGCATGCTCATGCATCTCCTAAGGTGACCACTTCTTTGTTACGTTCCACATGGGCACCGTTGTAGTGCTTCAATCTTTGTCCATTAACTTTGAATTCATGTTTGTCAGTGATGGGCTTGATTATCACGGCACCATGGGAGAATGGTTTGACAACTTCGAATGGTCCCGACCATCTAGATTTCAGCTTTCCCGGGAAAAGTTTTAGCCGAGAATTGAATAAGAGAACTAGTTGCCCTGGCGTGAATTGCCGCGACAATAGTTTTTTGTCATGCCATTGTTTTGTTTTCTCCTTGTAGATTCGTGCATTGTTATAGGCGAGTGCATGGAATTCTTCTATCTCATTGAGGTCCAATAAACGCTTTTTTCCAGCACTTTCCCAATCCATATTCACGGTCTTGATTGCCCAATATGCCTTGTGTTCGATTTCCACCGGTAGATGGCATGTTTTGCCATAGACAAGTAGGAAGGGGGACATACCTAAGGGTGTTTTTAATGCAGTGCGATATGCCCAAAGCGCGTCATCTAGTCTTAATGACCAATCCTTCCTAGAGGGTTTTGCAACTTTCTCGAGTATACCCTTCAATTCACGGTTAGAAATTTCTACTTGCCCGTTGGTTTGTGGGTGATATGCCATGGCAATCTTGTGTGATACGCCGAAGCATTGCAACATCTTGGCAATAAGTTTGTTGTCAAAATGCTTGCCTTCGTCGCTGTTAATTGCTCTCGGCATCCCAAACCGTGTAAATATGTTTTTCTGCAAGAATCGTTGCACGGTCTTGGAATCGTTGTTGGGAACTGCAGCTGCCTCAACCCATTTAGACATGTAGTCGACTGCAAGTAGAATGTAGAGGTTGCCGAATGAAGATGAGAAAGGTCCCATAAAATCGATCCCCCATACATCGAACAATTCCACCTCGATGATGTTATGGAGCGGCATCTCATGTCGTCTAGAGATATTGCCCGTCCTCTGGCAATGATCGCATTTCTTGTACAAGTTTTGGGCACCTTTGTACAATGTTGGCCAATACAAACCGGATTGTAAAACTTTGGCCGCGGTACGAGTTCCTCCAAAATGTCCTCTATAGGGTGAAGAATGGCATTGCCGGAGTACATTCTGTTTCTTTTCTTCAGGGACACATCGGCGTATAACCTGATCTGCACATTGTTTAAACAAAAGAGGCTCGTCCCAAAAGTAATGCTTAGCATCATGGCAGAACCGCTTCTTCCCTTGGTGAGTAAAACCATAAGGTAAAATACCACAAACAAGGAAATTAATTAAATTCGCATACCAGGGTATTGCCGAGGCATGTGCTGCCGTGGTGACTGCTCCTTAAATTGTCGTGGCGTGTGCGTCAAGGGGTGCTGCGGCATCGAGAGTTACCGAGGCGTGTGCGTCCATGGTTGCCGAGGCATCGAGGGTTGCCGAGGCATGCGTGTCCATGGTTGCCGAGGCAACTAAAATTTGTTCATCTGGGAATGCATCGCATATCTCTAGATTCGCGTCCTCCTCCCTATTGCGTTCTAAACGTGATAAGTGATCGGCCACTTGATTTTCTGTTCCTTTCCTGTCCTTAATTTCAATATCAAATTCTTGTAAAAGTAATATCCAACGAATCAAACGAGGTTTGGCATCCTTTTTAGCAAATAGATATTTGATTGTCGAATGGTCTGTATGAACAATTACCTTTGTACTAATCAAATAGGGTCGAAACTTGTCACATGCGAAAACTACAGCTAGTAACTCTTTCTCCGTTGTTGTGTAATTCACTTGAGCACTATTACGAGTTTTACTAGCGTAGTATATCACATGGAAGGTCTTGCCTGTGCGTTGGCCTAGGACTACTCCTACCGCGAAATCACTTGCATCACACATGAGCTCAAAAGGCAGCGTCCAATCTGGTGGAACGACAGTGGGTGCCGAGGCAAGCTTTTCATTTAGGGTTTCGAATGCTTGGGTGCAAGATTCTTCAAAATCGAAGACTTTATCCTGTTCAAGCAAATTGCACAAGGGTTTAGTGATTTTAGAAAAATTATGAATGAACCTCCTGTAAAAACCTGCATGTCCAAGAAAACTTTGAATTCCTTTAACCGAACTTGGTGGGGGTAATCTCTCGATCACGGCCACCTTGGCTTTGTCTACTTCAATTCCCTTGGATGAAATCTTGTGGCCGAGCACTATTCCTTCATCTACCATAAAATGGCATTTCTCCCAATTGAGGACTAAATTAGTTTCTTCACATCTTTCCAACACCCTCTCTAAATTGCCGAGACAGCTGTCGAAGTCATTACCAAAAATAGAAAAATCATCCATGAAGATCTCAAGGAAGTCTTCGACCATGTCTGAAAAGAGTGCCACCATGCATCTTTGGAAGGTTGTCGGGGCGTTACACAATCCGAACGGCATCCTTTGGAAAGCATAAGTACCGTATGGGCATGTGAAGGTTGTCTTTTCTTGATCTTCTAGTGCTATGGCAATTTGATTGTAACTTGAATAACCATCAAGAAAACAATAAAAGGGTTTACCTACAAGACGGTCAAGCATTTGATCAATAAAGGGTAATGGGAAGTGATCTTTCCTAGTGGCTTTGTTTAGCTTTCGATAATCCATACAAACCCTCCAACCGGTCACAGTCCTGGTTGGAATAAGTTCATTGTTTTCATTACTTACCACCGTTATACCTCCCTTTTTCGGTACACATTGTACTAGACTTACCCATGTACTATCAGAGATAGGGTATATAATGCCGACGTCAAGCCACTTGATGATTTCTTTCATTACAACCCCTTTCATGGCATGATTCAGTCTCCTCTGGACCTCAATTGAAGGTTTGTAATCATCTTCCAACAAAATCTTGTGCATGCACACTGCCGTGCTAATTCCCTTCAAGTCGGCAATTGTCCACCCTATTGCCTTTTTGTGTAGCTTCAACATTTTGATAAGCTTCTTTTCCTGCTCAGGCTGTAACTTAGAAGAAATAATTACAGGCAATGTATTATCGGTTCCTAAGTATGCATATTTTAGTTGCTCTAGCAATTATTTCAACTCAAGAATCGGTGGTTGTTCAATAGAGGGTTTTTCGAGCTTACCTTCCTTACCTGAGTAATCTAGTGGTTCAAAGTATGTACATGGTTGATTGACTAGCCAATTTTCCTCTTCTTACTGTTCCTCATCGACCGGTTCTTCATACTCCTCAGGTTCCTCTTGATCGGCAATGTAGTTGCCGAGGAAACTAAATTCCTCGTCGAAGTTAAACTCTGTCGTGGCATGAAGAAGTTGGCATTCTTCTGGATCATCGGCATGCCTTAGTGTTTGGAACACATTTAGTTTAACTTGTTGGTCATTCACCCTCATTGTGAGTTCTCCCTTTTCAACATCCATCAAGGTTCTCCCTGTTGCTAGGAATAGTCTCCCGAGAATGATAGGTGCATGCTCATCTGCTTCACAATCCAAAACAATAAAGTCAGCGGGAAAAATAAATTTATCAACTTTTACCAGTATGTCCTCGATTTCTCCCTCTGGATGCACATAGGATCTGTCGGCTAGCTGTAGCATAACTATTGTAGGTCTTGCCTTCCCGATTCCTAGTTTCTGAAAAACCGATTTAGGCATCAAGTTTATGCTAGCCCCAAGGTCGCATAATGCTTTCCCGACATAGTGGTTTCCAATGGAACAGGGTATTGTGAAACTTCCGGGATCCTTCAACTTAGGTGGCATACGATTGTGCAACATAGCCATGCATCCCTCTATTGCGGCAACTGTTTCAAACTCTCCTAGCCTTGTTCTCTTGGACACAATGTCTTTAAGAAACTTGGCATAGTTTGGCATTTGTTCAATTGCTTCCACCAATGGCAAGTTGATGTGGACTTGCTTTAGGATATCAAGAAACTTCTGGAATTGATATTCTTTCTTTTGTCGCTTCAACCTTTGTGGGAATGGTGGTGGAAGTCGGATATCTTCGATCCTTTCATTGGTTTGGAACCTGATTGACGGCATTGCCGGGACAACTAGAGTTGCCGAGGCATTATCAATTGGGGTTGCCAAGGCATGCTTATCACAAGTTGCCGAAGCATCCTTATCGTCGGTTGCCGAGGCATGCTTATTGCCGGTTGCTGCGGCAATTCCTGGTTCAGCATCTGAGGCTTTGCCGCTAGGTTCGTCTTGATATTTTTTTGGAGTTTTGTTTGATGAGCGGGCTTGAGCCTCTCTAAGTTGTTGGCCACTTCTAGTGGTGATCACTTTACATTGCTCATGGCCAGTTGCTCTTGCGACTTCAGTATCGCTAGGTAAACCTCCTTGCGGTCTAGTATTCAGGTTTTGAGCGAATTGTTCGACTTGATTTTCTAATGATTTGATTGCCGCCTCTTGGTTTTGCAATCTCATCTCGGTCCTGTTAATAAAAGCATCAGTTCTTTTTATGAAGTTACTATTCTCAGCCATATAAGATTTAGTTTTCATCATAAAAGCATTTAGAGAATTTTCCAAAGAACTAGATGTTGTCAGTTGTTGCTGCGGCAACTGTTGTCGTGGCATATTCTGCTGGAAACCCGATGCTTGTTCATTCTGATTGTTCTAGTTTAGAGCATTGTTGGGATTAGTCCATGAAAAATCCGGGTGCTTCTTCCAAGCTAGATTGTATGTATTGGACATCACATTATTGTTCCGATTGTAATTCCCCACATAGAAGCTGGATTCCGGATTCTGCATACATTCAGAAGAATCATGGTTATCACCACATAACTCACACAAAGAATCCATTACCTTGACCTCATGTGTGTTGTTTGGTTTTTGCATGTTCTGGACCATCTTGGTTAAAGTGGCCAATTGTGCCGAAATTGAATCTGATGATCCTAGTTCATGTATTGTGGCTTGGCGTCTAACTCCTACTCTTCTAGTAGAGGGGAATTGGTAATCATTCTTGGCTAGCCTGTTTAGAATTTGCATTGCTTCCTCCGGTGACTTATCTAGGAGTATGTTGTTTGCCGAGGCATCTAGCATCATCCTTGTTGGTGTATTCACGGTATTGTAAAATATTGTTACTTGAGTCCACACCGGGAATCCGTGTAGGGGGCATTTGTGTAGAAGTTCTCTATATCACTCCCAAGCCTCGTACATGGATTCATCATATGCCTGCCAAAAAGAAGTAATGTCGTTACGAAGCTTATCAGTCAAATTTGTAGGATTAAACCGAGCAAGGAAATCACGACAAAGATCAGTCCAAGATCCTATTGATCCGGCAGGAATGTTATTTAACCATGCTTTCGCCCTATCCCTCAGTGAATAGGGGAATAATCTTAATCGTAAAACATCGGGGGTGACTCCGTGTATTTTGAACGAGTTGCAAATCTTAAGGAAAGATTTAAGATGTTGTCGTGCATCTTCAGTTGCTAAGCCACCAAATTGACCAATTGTGTTGATCATATTAAACATTATCGGTTTCAACTCAAAGTGGTCGGCTTCAATTTCAGGTGCGACAACTCCTGGGTTAAGTCCATCAAGATCTTCTTCAAGATAGTCTCGAATAGTTCTATTTCGTGCAAGAATCACTCCTCCTCCTGCTGGAACATCTTGATTCATATTCCCGTCTTGATTAGCCATTGCTACTCTTATCCTTCATCTAAGTCTTTGTAAGGTTCGTTTGATTTCTGGATCAAAGGGATATTCTGGTGTAATCCGTCTCGCCCTGGTCATATACCAATGCAAAACCAAAGTTTGTTAGCCCTTTGAATCTTAAACAAGAAAAGTAAAAAGAAAGTGCAAGAAAATAAAAACAAAGTCGGTATTGCCAATCCCCGGTAACGGTGCCAAAAACTTGTTGCGCGTAATAAGTGCTACGCAATTGTGCAAGTGTACACGTTGCAAGTTATAGTATAAAAGATATCGTCTCCACAGGGATTGGTGCCACTTCAAGAATCTAGTCTCTTGCACTGAAAAAAGTAAAAACACAAATAAAGGATTATAAGAGTTTTAACTAATAGCTAATCTAGAAAGCAAATAAGTAAAAGGCGATGTAATTAAATGAGAGAGATACGCCAGGTTATCGTGAGTTGAGGTGTGATAGCCGATCAGATCGTCTTGGTAAAAGAGTGCACGGGCAACTCAGTTGCCGTGGCAACTTGCACAACGGGGTTGCCTTGGCAACTAATCGATGGTTGCTTGGGCGACTAGTTGGGCAACTACTTGGGCATCTGGGCATCAACCTTCAAGGTTCAGCAGAGCGTTCTTCAATTGTTTCTTCTTATCCCTAAGTCGAAACTCTAGCTACTTGTGCATGCCTTGATAATACATCCCTTCGTGAATCAAGGGTGAACAACAACCAATCTTGTGCTCCTCTTAGCCGTTGAAATCCTTAACTTATTCCTAAGTTGGATTAATCTTCACCATCAATAGATTGAATAAAGATCATATTCATTCGTTTCTTGAATCTAACTCTCCCAATATTAGATAAATAGATGAAGTTACGATATCTTCTCCCAATTCACTCGCAAACAAGAATAAGAACCAAGAATGAATAAACCTTGATTAGAAAAGTGCAAACTCTTATTACCTAAACAAAATCCAATAGTTTCTCACAACCACAAAACACAATAACCATAGCCAAATAGATTTAGTTCATGGCTAGGTTCCAAAGAAACACAAGATAAACAATCCCTAGCATGAACCTAATTGAACAAGAAAGAAAAAGATGAAGAATGAAGCTTGTCGAAATCTTCTTGCCCTAGATGCTTGTCGAAAATTCTCTCCTCTTGCTCTCCCCTTTGGAGTTGACGGCATGACCTTTAATTTATAGGGCTAGGTCCAAGTCCTTCTTTGAGGAGGAAGTTAAGTTGGAATTAAATTATCTTTAAAGAATATAATTCTTTATTATAATTTTATTCCTTCTAGAACTTCTCCTATCTTCTTGGAATTTAATTCTTCTTTAATCTCTTCATGGAAATCAAACTCCTTTGGGATTTGGCTTTGCTCCACGTCATCTTGGGCTTGTCTAGTCATAAATTTCAACTACCATTTCACCTTATTCTTTGTCGACAATTGCCCTGGCAACTGGCTCGGCATCTCCTTCATGCATTGCCCTGACAACTAGCTCGACATCTCCTTCATGCATTGCCCTGGCAACTAGCTCTAGCCTTGCTTTGGCAAGTGATCCTGTACATACTCACAAAACACACCAAAGCAGCATCTTTTCCCACAAAAACTACCAAGTTATGTAATCAAGCTCAACGATGGAAGGAAACATGGATTAATGCATGAATGGCTAATTATGCAACTAATATGAGCCTAAGTCTAACAATAATATGAGTAAAAAGGGTAAGAAAAATAGTACTTTTGAACACTTATCACATGGTATGAGAGATCCATGTATCCGATAAGTATAGGATAGAGGTAGTTTATCCGGGTCACTATAAATGCCACTATATGTGATAGTTCATGTGTTGAACCTATTTTTAATGGTTTGGGATTTAAGCTTGGTTTATGATTTAATGCTTTGGGATTTAAGCATGAAATGTGTAAGATGTTGCATAAGGCTATTATGCATTGATTCGGTTGGAATCTTGAGAAATACTTTGGTTGAAGCATGTTTTTGGAAAACAAGCATGGGGTTTTCAAACAGTTCTAATGTATCATTGTTTTACAAGCATCCTCACTAAGCATGTGTGCTTACGCTCCCTTTTTCCGAATAATGCAGGGCATTAGGTTCGGGGCAGCAAGTCAAGGCTTGAAGGGATCCAAGTGATAAACCACTTTTGAGTATGAACTCGGTTTATGTTTTCGGTTAATAAGGCAATGTGTTCGCCATGGTTTTGAGAGTTGTAATCTTGTTTCCTTATGGATTTTAAGTATGTTTCTATGCTGGATTTTGAGAATGTTTGGTGATGCTAAGTTTGATGCTAATACTTGCTTATAGTTGTGGATGAGTGGTTGCTTAGGTATGCATCTAGAACTTCCTTGATGATTGCCATGTTGTGATGGTTTGAGCAAGCTTGTTATGCTGTATGGGTTGTGTTGTTATGATGCATATGCTGAGATTGACCTATTTGTGTATTTTGGGATGTTTGGCAAAGTGGTTTTAGAAAGCATGCCTTTAGAATATCATGGGATGTATGAATGCTAAGTGGTTGCTGAACTTATGATGTTTAGGTTGTTGTTGCATCTAAGTAGTGTTGTATGTGAGTTTGTGGTATGATGGAATGGTTTAGATTTGAAATAAACATGTTAAGCCAGTCATTTGTGACCATTCAGGTCTAGGTGTACCGGTACTCATGTTCATGTATCGTTACACGAAGCCATTTCATGCTTGAGGTTCCGGTAGGCGAGCTAGGCATTCCGATACGGGTATACTTTTTAAGTAGCGTACCCATACTCAGGTTTATGTATCGGTATGGGAAGACTGAGTTTGGCATGGGGTTTCGGTACATGGGTTTGAGGATTGGTATGAGCCTTTGGTTTTGGTAAGGCGTATCGGTACGCAAGGTCGTATCGGTACGGAAATTGGCTACTGGAATTTTTAGGATTTGAAATGGCAAGGGCATACCGATACTCAAGTGTGGGTACCGATACCCGAGGCAGTTAAGTTAGTTAATGGCCTTGGTGAAGTTCTATTTTCTTTCATTTTAGTCCTTAGTAGTTGTGGAATCAATTGTATGAGCTTGGGGAATCATTTTGAGCCGTTTTTTGTCATGTGAGCATATAAACTTACTAATTGAGGATTGGAAAACTTAATTTCAATTTTGGTCCTATAACTTAAGGTCTTTTCATTTTAGTCCTTGTAAAGAATGTGTTGCAATTGTTTGCCTTTCTGAGATTCGTTTCCTTTAAAAATTCACCTACAGCATGTATGTTCATGTGATTTCAGTAATTTGCATCTAGATAAGATAAAAGGAAAAAATGGATCGACTTTTCGTAACCTTTCACCGGTTTTCTTCGGCAAACATAATGTAGTTCTCTCGGTTCAGTCGGGCGTCTAAGCCAGGACTAACTGGTCTTGAGGTAAATACACCCAATTTTGAACTCAAACCGGTAATGATACAAACGCTTTTGAATGTATGACAATTTGATGGAGCACCTACTGGACACCCAAGACAACACTTGAAGCAGTTCATGGAAGTCTGCCAACTATTTCAACAGCCTAGAGTATCGGAGGATACTGTGAAGCTAAAGTTGTTTACATTTTCTCTGAGAGATAGAGCAAAGACGTGGCTAAGTTCTTTGCCACATGGTTTTGTCACCTCATGGGGAGATCTATGCCAGAAATTTTTGTTACGATTCCAGCCACCTAAACTCACCGCCAAGTTGAGGGGTGAGATCATCACATTTAGGCAGGCTGATGATGAGACCCTATATGATTCCTAGGAGAGATATAAAGATCTGTTGAGGAGATGTCCCATGCATGGATTCCCGAAATGGACCCAAATGGAGACCTTCTACAGTGGATTTAATGCACAAACCAGAACAGTTGTTGATGCGTCGGCAAATGGCTCACTTCTTGACAAAAACTATATAGAGGCAGTTGGCATCCTTAAGCGGATTTCAATCAACGATTTTGAATATCCTACTGCCATAATTGGGACCGGCACTAAAACTGGTGGGAAATTACAAATAGATGAGCTCACATCCATCCACGTTGAGATTTTCAGTCTTACTAGCATATTGATAACTTTGCAAAAGAGTTATGAGGCCCAAGAAGTTAAGGCATTAGCCCCATTCTGTACAATATGTGGAGAGGATCATCACATGAAAGATTGCCCTACCAACCCTGAGTCGATAAATTTTGTTGGCAATTTTAATCGTAATTATAATCCAAATTCCAATACATACAATGCAGGATGGAGGCAGCACCCAAATTTAGCTTGGAGGAATCAAGGAAGCATCCAATATAATGCCCAACAGCAAAACAACAATGCCCAACGTCAATACAATGCCCAGCATCAGAATAATGCCATGCCAGGGGTCAACCAGAATGCCATGCCACAAAAGGCACAAAACAATTTTTATGCAGTTCAAAGGAACAACCATGGGAATTTTATAGAATACATGGAGAAGAATTATGCAACTGTCCAGAGTTTGGCAGCATCGGTGCGAAACTTGGAGGTACAAATTGGACATATTGCCACTTAGCAATAGACCCCAGGGAGATTTGCCAAGCGATACAGAGGATGCCAGGCAAAACCATAATGGACAATGCAAAGTTGTGACTCTACAGAGTGGCAAACAATGTGAGGCCGAGACATCTATTAAGCAGTCAAATAGTTTCAAAGAAAAGAAGAAACTACCATTAGATGAACCAAAAGAACCAAAGAAGAAAGAAGTAGACATAAGTGATGCCAGACCATAGTCTGATGCCTGACCACAGTCGGATGTCAGTAGAACCTTAGCAAAGCTGGTAGAGCCAGCATATGTTTATCCACCTTTACAGTTTCCACAAAAACTACAAAAGCACAAGAAGGATCAGCAATTTAAACGCTTCTTGGAAGTACTTAAACAATTGCAAATCAATTTACCATTGGTGGAAGCTCTCGAGCAAATGCCCAACTATGTCAAATTCATGAAGGATATCTTATCCAAAAAGAGGAAGCTGGGTGATTTCGAAACTGTAGCTTTCACTGAGGGATGCAGTGCAATGATACTCAATTGGTTGCCACCAAAGCTGGAAGATCTGGGAAGTTTTACTATTCCCTGTACCATTGGTAACAGATTCATGGGTAAGGCACTATGTGACTTGGGAGCCAGCATCAATTTGATGACACTTCAGTTGGCGGACCGATCCTTTGTACATCCTAAGGGTAAGATTGAGGATGTGTTGGTAAAGGTAGATAAATTCATATTCCAGCTGACTTTATTATCTTAGATTATGAGGCAGATTTAAATGTCCCAATTATATTGGGCAGACAGTTCCTTACCACAGGTAGAGCCTTGATTGGTGCTCATAAAGGTGAATTAACTATGCTCATGAATGATCAGCGGGTTACATTTAATGTGTTTCAAGCTTTGAAATGTGTAGATGGATCAGACGAATGTCAAGAATATGATAAGATGGAGTCCATTTTTAAGGTGACGTGGCATAGCTGTGCCAAGATACTGATGATGATGCCAGCGGAAGTGATAGTGAAGGTGAAACAAGTGAGGACACTGAAGGAGCAGCCTTAGTAGAAGTAAGCTATTTTGGACAACCAGAACCATTAGAGTTGGCTGGCAGAGAGATCGTGGCACCAAAATCATCCATTGAGGAGCCACCCGAACTGGAGCTCAAATCACTGCCAGACCATCTCAAGTATGCTTACTTAGGTAAACACTCAACCTTGTCAGTGATCATTGCTGCTAATCTCACTAATGATCATGAGGAACGATTGCTGGAAATTCTAAGCAATTTACAAGCAAGCATTGGGATGGACCTTGGCTGATATCCAAGGAATAAGCCCAACCATTTGCATGCACAAAATCATCTTGAAGGAATATCATGGGAAGACCATTGAGGGTTAGAAAAGATTAAACACGAGCATGGAAGAGGTTGTTAAGAAGGAGATTATCAAGTGGCTAGATGCCGGGATAATCTATCCCATTTCTGACAGCTCGTGGGTCTGCCCGGTGCATTGTGTGCCAAAGAAATATGGCATGACCGTGGTTCAAAATAGCAACAATGAGTTAATTCCTTCTAGGACCGTTACTGGATGAAGAGTGTGCATGGATTATAGGAAGCTGAACAATGCCACCAAGAAAGACCATTTTCCATTGCCCTTCATTGAACAGATGTTGGACAGACTATTGGGTAAGTCATTTTACTTTTTTAGATGGTTATTCAGGATATAACCAAATTGCCATAACTCTAGAAGATCAAGAGAAGGCCACGTTCACGTGTCCATATGGGACTTTTGCCTTTAGAAGAATGCCATTCAGGTTGTATAATGCCCCGACAACATTGCATGATGTCAATTTTTCCAACATGATTGAATAAAATTTGGAAGTATTCATGGATGATTTCTCAGTGTTTGGCAAAACATTTGAGGAATGCCTTCAGAGTTTGTAGCAAGTCTTGAAGAGATGTACTGAGACAAACCTAGTGTTGAACTGGGAAAAATGTCACTTCATGGTGAAGGAGGGCATTGTTCTCGGGCACAAGGTAACCAAGAAGGGATTGGAGGTCGACCAAGCAAAAATTGAGGTAATCAAGCAATTGCCACCACTGACAAGTGTAAAAGGTATTAGTAGTTTTTGGGATATGCAAGTTTTTACCATCGTTTCATTAAAGATTTTTCTAAAATTTCTAAACCTTTATGCTTCTTTTGGAACAAAATGCTGCTTTTGTATTTGATGATTCTTGCTTAAGAGAGTTTTAAGAACTTAAGGAGCAGTTGATTAATGCCCCTTATAGTTGTGGCACTAGATTGAAATGAGCCATTCAAGCTCGTGTGTGATGCCAACGATTATATCGTCAGAGTAGCATTAGGAAAACGGCGTGGCAAAGTTTTTCATATTATCTACTATGGCAGCCTGACATTAAGTAGAGCTCAGCTGAATTTTTCCACAACCGAGAAAGAATTTCTTGTAGTTGTATTCTCTTTTGATAAATTCAGATCTTATTTAGTTGGTAACAAAGTTGTGGTGTATATAAATCATTCAACACTAAAGTACCTTTTGGCAAAGAAGGATGCCAAGCCAAACTAATCCAATGGACACTTCTACTATAAGAATTTGACCTCGAGATCTAATACAAGAAGGGCAGTGAAAACTTAGTAGCTGACCACCTATCACGTCTAGAGCATCACCTAGAAGATGGTAAGAATGCTGTCATAAGAGATGAATTTCCATATGAGTATTTGCTTGCAGTCAATTTCGTGTCATAGTACGCTGACATAGCCAACTACCTAGTAAGTAATATTCTGCCACCAAATCTAGCATACAATGCCAAGAATAGATTCATGCGAGAAGTAGGCAATACTACTGGGACCAGCCAATATTGTTCAAACAGTGTGCCGACCAAGTGATAAGACGGTGTGTGCCAAAGGATGAGCAGCACAACATTTTGTAACTATGCCATGCCATACCGTATGGAGGTCACTTTGATGGTATGAAGACTGTTGCCAAGTTGCTGCAGTTAGGATTCTTTTGGCCCACACTATACATATATGCCATAACTATGCCAAGGTATGTGATCGATGCCAGCGGAAAGGAAACATCTCTGGCAGACACCAACTGCCGCTCCAAAACATCTTGCCTGTAGACTTATTTGATGTATAGGGGATAGACTTCATGGGTCTATTTTGTCTATTGCATTGCTAACAAATGATGCTAGGGCCATTGCTAAGTTCTTGTACAAACATATTTTTACTCGATTTGGTGCCCCAGAGTGATTATTCATGATGAGGGTACCCATTTTAAATGCAATCCAATCTCTAAAGCTTTGTGCTTATATAGAATTCAGCAAAGGATTGCCACGGCATACCATCCCCAAACAAATGGGCAACCTAAGATTTCAAACAAGGAGATTAAGAGTATCCTTGAAAAGACTGTAAATCCATCTAAGAAGGGCTAGCCCTTGAGATTATATGACTCTTTGTGGGCTTACAGGACAACTTTTAAAACTCCTTTGGGTACTTCACCATTCATACTCGTCTTTGGAAAAGCATGCCACCTACCGATGGAAATGGAGCACCGTGTATATTGGGCAATCAAAACGCTTGATATGGCATGGAGAACTGCTGGAGAAAAAAAAACTACTAGACCTAAATGAGTTGGAAGAGTTCAGAACACAAGCTTATGAAAATGCCAAACTCTACAAGGAGAGGACCAAACGCTGGCATGATAGTAGGATAGTGCCAAGACAATTTGAGGTAGGCCAACGTGTTCTGTTATTTAACTCAAGGTTTAAATTGTTTCTAAGCAGGCTTAAGTCAAGGTGGTCAGGCCCTTTTGAAGTTGTAAAGCCATATGTCCATTGCAACACCCCTTACCCAGTTTAGAAGTAAACTGAACTAAGAAGTGTTACTTAACCAACAAGGAACTATAAATTAGCTATGTGAAAGTTTTAGACATGAACATAAGGCCAACAAGAACGAACCTAAGCTTTTAAGTCTAACATTTTCTTCTTACATCATTAAAGGACATGCTTTTATGCTAAATTAAAATTCAATTGAGGATGGTTAGAAGCTACATCATTTGAAAAGACCTCTACCTCAAAAGTTATCTTATTGAGTTGAGCACTTAAGCCTAACCACATTGTTCATTCTGACTAGATTCTTAGACAATCTGTAAATTTTAAAGTTTGAGATTATCCAATACCAATCTATTACATACATGGATAAACAAGCAATACAAAACTCAATCCTTTAGAAGAATTATATTTGATGGGTGTCCTATTAATTTAAACCGTGTATAACCTATTCACAATTAACCATTCGGTTAATAATTTCACATAATTTAGTCCTCAAAAAACCATTCAAAAGTATGCAATTTACTTAAGCAACAAGCAACTTTCGGACACCTCACAAATAAGTCATAACAACAACCCAAACATTCTAGTTCCATCATAACATAACCACTTACTTAAGTATTTAGCCAAGTTTTATCATGACTTAACAACCAAGAAACCCTTCAAATAATAAGCTTAACAAAACCCAAAATAACTAACAACCACAAAAGGATTATAAGCCATTACATACCACAATAAACTACTTAATTTACTTATACAAAGGACTGTCTAAATGCATTATGCATAGCTAATAGACATGTGCCACCTACTAGGAGTTGTTGAAAGAAAATACAAAACATACTTCTGGAAATTCTTGTGATCTTGCCGAGTTCAACAGTTAACCGAAAGTATCATCAACCTGCAAAATGGTGAAAGGATAAGTAAGTACAATTACTTAGTGAGGTAGCTTAAAGCAACTAAAGCATGCTTGAGTTATCAAATCCTTTCACTCAAAAGAAATTAACCAAGTAAAATCGCAGCTTGGATAAGATAATAACCTTATTGCTAAACACGTGAATGAAACTTAACATTTCATACTTATTCATGAGATAACTAATCCTTAAGAATTTAACAAAGAATGGTATGTGCTTATTCATTAGAATAATTATCAACAATCATAATTTGAGAGAAATTCAACTTAACATGGCATATAATGAAATCATAGATTTCATAACAAAGAAGTTACAAAGCAAAACTTATCTCGAATATGCATTACTTGTTTTATAAGTTATCGATTTAAATTATTAGTAAGATTTCATTAAAATGTTTTAACATAGCCTTGAAATCAAGCATCAGCCTAGGTACTCAAATCCGCAACAACTGTCGCCAACAAAAAGGTACTCTAGTACCGGTCAATTCCTCCTATTGTCGCCAAGTGACCACAACACTTCCCTCCTACTATCGCCAAATAAGGACCGCAGTCCACCCCGAAACATGAGCTCTATGGACTCTATGGCATGCCAATTATACCTAAGACCGACTTGAGACCAAGGATTTTCACATATTCTTATCTTATCAAAATCTAGATTAGGCTTAGATCCATGTTCATGTACTCATGTAACATGTTATACTCTTACCACAACAGAAACAGATGAACATTGCTCCTTATCAGAGTATCAGATAACATTTCATATTGCTTAACTAACAACACATGTAGATTCTTTCATAAACATAGTTTTAAGATCACTTAGCCAATAGATCATGTCTTAATCTTTATCTTATCATGCCCATACTTACCACCATAGGATCAATCCTCAATCAAACATACTTTTAATCAAATATTTGCATAGCATAGTTTACTTTAGCAAGTAGTTACATACCTTAAATCCAAGCTTAGCTTAAGCATTGATTAACACAAACATAAACTAACGTAAGTTAAATTGACAAAGTGCTCGAGAAGGCTTTTACCCTATCTCGAGACTTTAAACTACACTCACAGCTTGATCTGAGCTATTTTTGTTCACAAATCACGATCCCTTTTTGTTTATCCACAGTTGGATCCACTTTCGTTCTTCAATTCCTTCTTGTTCTAACATTATAAAAGAATATTCATATATTAGAACCATTTTAAACATCCATTCACTTATAGCTACTTGATTTCATGTATACATTAAAATTCATACAATACAGTCCATTACTATTTATATCAATGCAAAACAATTCCAATTTTAGTATGTCCTCCTATGCTTATTGTTGCGCGTAATAAGTGCTCTGCAATTGTGCAAGTGTACACATCGCAAGTTATAGTATAAAAGATATCATCTCCACAGGGATTGGTGCCACTTCAAGAATCTAATCTCTTGCACTGTAAAAAGTAAAAGAACACAAGTAGAAGATTGTAGGAGTTTTACTAATAACTAAACTAGAAAGCAATAAAGTAAAAGAAGATGTAATTAAATGAGAGAGAATAGACCAGGTTATCGTGAGTTGAGGTGTGATAGCCGATTTGATCGTCTTGGTAAAAGAGTGCAAGGGCAACTCAGTTGTCGTGGCAACTTGCACAACGGGGTTGCCTTGGCAACTAATCGATGGTTGCCTGGGCGACTAGTTGGGCAACTACTTGGGCATCTGGGCAGCAACTTCAAGGTTCAGCAGAGCGTTCTTCAATGGTTTCTTCTTATCCCTAAGTCAAAACTCTAGCTATTTGTGCATGCCTTTATAATACATCCCTGCGTGAATCAAGGGTGAACAACAACCAATCTTGCACTCCTCTTAGCCGTTGAAATCCTTAATTTATTCCTAAGCCGGATTAATCTTCACCATCAATAGATTGAATAAAGATCATACTCATTTGTTTCTTGAATCTAACTCTCCCGATATTAGATAGATAGATGAAGTTACGAGATCCTCTCCCAATTCACTCGCAAACAAGAATAAGAACCAAGAATGAGTAAACCTTGAATAGAAGTGCAAACTCTTATTACCTAAACAAAATCCAATTGTTTCTCACAACCACAAAACACAATAACCTTAGCCAAATAGATTTAGTTCATGGCTAGGTTCCAAAGAAACACAAGATAAAGAATTCTTAGCATGAACCTAATTGAACAAGAAATAAAAATATGAAGGATGGATGAAGCCTTCTTGTCGAGATCTCCCCCTTGAAGCTTGTCGAAAGTTCTCTCTTCTCTCCCCCTGGAGTTGACGCCTTGGTGATCTATTTATAGGGCTAGGTCAAAGTCCTTCTTTGAGGAGGAAGTTAAGTTGAAATTAAATTATCTTTAAAGAATATAATTCTTTATTATATTTATATTCCTTCTAGAACTTCTCCTATCTTCTTGGGATTTAATTCTTCTTTAACCTCTTCATGGAAATCAAACTCCTTTGGGATTTAGCTTTGCTCTACGTCATCTTGGGCTTGTCTAGTCATCAATTTTGACTACCATATCACCTTATTCTTTATCGAAAATTGCCCTGGCAACTAGCTCGGCATCTCCTTCATGCATTGCCCTGGCAACTAGCTCGGCATCTCCTTCATGCATTGCCCTGGCAACTAGTTCTAGCCTTGCTTTGGCAAGTGATTCTGCACATACATAGAAAACACGCCAAAGCAGCATCTTTTCCCACAAAAACTACCAAGTTATGTAATCAAGCTCAAGGATGAAAGTAAACATGGATTAATGCATGAATAGCTAATTATGCAACTAATATGAGCCTAAGTCTAACAATAATATGAGTAAAAAGGGTAAGAAAAATAGTACTTTTGAACATTTATCACACCCCCAAACTCGAACTATTACTTGTCCTCAAGAAATGCAAACTAATAATTACCCGCCAAGACTTCAATTTTTACAAACTTAGCTTTGAACTTGATTTCAATTCTCAGAACCGTGGCACAAAGTATGATTGTCTTTTCATTTTTCGAAAAACTTAGGAGTTACTTGGAATCAAACTATAATGTTTGTGAGTGTGTGCGGAGTTGTGTGAAGCTGATTTTTCGGATTCTATGCAAACAAGAGGTTTTCAAATTACTTCATTTGGGTTCTTTTAACATGTTTTAACTAGAGCCGGTTTTGGGCACCTCTAGTGTTTTGTTTTTAGTTTTCTTAAGTTAATTAATTTATTCGACTAGAGCCGGTTTCGGGCACCCCTAGCGATCATTTTTTTAGCACTTACTAGAGCCAACTTCGGGCACTTCTAGCAATCAAATTTTTAGCACATGCTAGAGCCAATTTCGGGCACCTCTAGCATTTATCCAATTTTTATTCTAATCCCCCAATTTTTTTAACTATCAACCTAAGTTCATTAGAATTCCTTAAATCAATCAAACCACAACAGTGTTTCATCAAAATTTAGCATCCTAGTAAAATTCTAAATGTTTCCAGGTTATCCTAGAATAAAAATTATATCAATTAAGTGCATTGGCAAAGTCATCATCGGATATTCGTCAAATCTTGGCAATTCTTGTTCCAACTAAAGGCATGGCAAGCAATTTATGTATCCTAAATGCAATACTTAAGATGAATGCAACTAAACATAGTAACTAACTAATAACAATCCCCCGAACTTGAGTGAGGCATTCTCCTCAATGCATGTAATGAAGAAGAATAAAACTAAAGAAAAGTAAAATGTAAACGAGGACTTACTCCGAGAGTTTGTCATCGTGGATGATTATTTTCCTTTTGGTCGGTGTCTTGATTATCTTACTTGAACGCGATGGTTGTTTCCTTGTTGCTGATGGTGGAATCGATCCTCGTACGGGGTTGTCCTCATCGTCCTCTTCATCAATGTTATTGGCTTTTCGCTTGGAGGATTCAATTGGTGCAGTATTTGTTGGTTCAGTGGAGGACTCGTCTGAATCTGAAAAATCAGACAATGATTCCTTACGAGTTGATTCAGCCATAGGTGCTTTACCTTTGGCGTTTGTAGTGGTTGCCGGGATGTCTTTAGCTTTGGTTGTCGTGGCATCTTCAGGGTTGGTTGCCGTGGCATCTGCTTTGGCAGGCGCGGTGTAGGTTGCCGCAGCATCATCTGTTGCGGTTGCCGTGGTGACTACTTCATTGGTTGTCGTGGCAAGGATCTCGACCGGAAAGATTAGAAATGGCACGCGGCTCTCCAAGTACTATTCTAGGATGACTTGGGTGATGGAATTGTTGTGCTCCTTCATGTACTGCATGAACATTAGTTGCCGGTCTTCAATTTGCCTAAGGTGGCTCGCCAATGGTTGTAAGAGTCTTCAAAGTATCTCGGGGTTGATGGCCGAGTTGTCCGGGCATTAGGTGCTTGGGCTTTAGGGGTTGCCGAGGTGGCAGGGGTTGCAGCGGCAATTGGAGGCCTTGAGGATTTTACCGGTGCCTCTCTTATTAGTTTTTGGATTTGTGCTTGATTCCAACCGAACTTTGGTAGGGCCTTTTCATTGGTGGACTCACTTGGGACATGCATCTCCTTGCAAAGATTGGAAATTAAGCAAGGGAAGAAAAGAGAACCTTTGTCCTTTGAGCTACATACAAAAATCTCATCACAAATAATTTTTCCAATGTTAATGATGCGATTATGCAAGATAGAATGTATGAGCAAAAGACGTGGTATATCAACGGTAGTATTGTGTGTGGTAAGCATTAAAGAAGTTTTAACAAACTTATTTCATAATTTTGCCTCGGGTTTAAGCCAAAGGCGATTTACCGTGCCCTTTATTTACCGTCGTTCCAATGAGTTCTCAGTAGAGTGAGTTCTTGAAGCACCTTGTCGAGTTGCTTGGGCGTGATTTGATCAACAAAGGCTTGATGCTCGTCCTTCTCAATGTAGAGCCCGTAAAAGTTGTTGACGTTTTCGGGTCTTATGAGTATGGCCTTGTCACGAACAAAAACATAAGGATTATCCAGGTTAGGTGAGTGTTGCGCGTAATAAGTGCTACGCAATTGTGCAAGTATACACGTTGCAAGTTATAGTATAAAAGATATCGTCTCCACAGGGATTGGTCCCACTTCAAGAATCTAGTCTCTTGCACTGTAAAAAGTAAAAGAAAACACAAGTAGAAGATTATAGGAGTTTTAACTAATAACTAATCTAGAAAGCAAAAAAGTAAAAGGCGATGTAATTAAATGAGAGAGATAGGCCAGGTTATCATGAGTTGAGGTGTGATACCAATTGGATCGTCTTGGTAAAAGAGTGCAAGGGCAACTCAATTGCCGTGGCAACTTGCACAATGGGGTTGCTTTGGCAACTAATCGATGGTTGCCTGGGCGACTAGTTGGGCAACTACTTGGGCGTCTGGGCAGCAACCTTCAAGGTTCGACAGAGCGTTCTTCAATGGTTTCTTCTTATCCCTAATTCGAAACTCTAGCTACTTGTGCATGCCTTGATAATACACCCTTGCGTGAATCAAGGGTGAACAACAACCAATCTTGCGCTCCTCTTAGCCGTTGAAATCCTTAACTTATTCCTAAGCCGGATTAATCTTAACCGTCAATAGATTGAATAAAGATCATATTCATTCATTTCTTGAATATAACTTTCCCGATATTAGATAAATAGATGAAGTTACGAGATCCTCTCCCAATTCACTCGCAAACAAGAATAAGAACCAAGAATGAATAAACGTTGAATAAAAAAGTGCAAACTCTTATTACCTAAAATAAATCCAATAGTTTCTCACAACCACAAGACACAATAACCTTAGCCAAATAGATTTAGTTCATGGCTAAGTTCCAAAGAAACACAAGATAAAGAATCCCTAGCATGAACCTAATTGAACAAGAAAGAAAAAAATGGAGGATGAAGCTTGTAGAAATCCTCCTTGCGCTTGATGCTTGTCGAAAATTCTCTCCTCTCTCTCCACTTTGGAGTTGACGGCATGGCCTCTAATTTATAGGGCTAGGTCAAAGTCCTTCTTTGAGGAGGAAGTTAGGTTGGAATTAAATTATCTTTAAAGAATGTAATTCTTTATTATAATTATATTCCTTCTAGAACCTCTCCTATCTTCTTGGAATTTAATTCTTCTTTAATCTTCTCATGGAAATCACACTCCTTTGGGATTTATCGTTGCTCCACATCATCTTGGGCTTGTCTAGTCATCAATTTTGACTACCATATCACCTTATTCTTTGTTGACAATTGCCATGGCAACTAGCTCGGCCTCTCCTTCATGCATTGCCCTGGCAACTAGCTCGGCATCTCCTTCATGCATTGCCCTGGAAACTAGCTCTAGCCTTGCTTTGGCAAGTGATCCTGCACATACACACAAAACACACCAAAGCAGCATCTTTTCCCACAAAAACTACCAAGTTATGTAATCAAGCTCAACGATGGAAGGAAACATGGATTAATGCATGAATGGCTAATTATGCAAACAATATGAGCCTAAGTCTAACAATAATATGAGTAAAAAGGGTAAGAAAAATAGTACTTTTGAACACTTATCACACCACCAAACTTGAACTATTGCTTGTCCTCAAGCAATGCAAACTAATAATTACCTGCCAAGACTTCAATTCTCACAAACTTAGCTTTGAAGTTGATTTCAATTCTCAGAACCGGGGCACAAAGTATGATTGGCTTTTCATTTTTCGGAAAACTTAGGAGTTACTTGGAATCAAACTATAATGCTTGCAAGTGTGTGTGGAGTTGTGTGCAAGTTGATTTTTCAGATTCTATGCAAACAAGAGGTTTTCAAATTACTTCATCGGGTTCTTTTTAACATGTTTTGACTAGAGCCAGTTTTGGGCACCTCTAGTGCTTTGTTTTTAGTTTTCTTAAGTTAATTAATTTATTCGACTAGAGCGGTTTGGGCACCTCTAGAGATCAATTTTTTAGCTCATACTAGAGCGATTTTGGGCACCTCTAGCGATCAATTTTTTTAGCACATGCTAGAGCCAATTTTGGGCATCTCTAGCGATCAATTTTTAGCACATGCTAGAGCCAATTTTGGGCACCTCTAGCATTCATCCAATTTTTATTCTAATCCCCAATTTATTTAATTATCAACCTAAGTTCACTAGAATTCCTTAAATCAATCAAACCACAATAGTGTTTCTTCAAATTTAGCATCATAGTAAAATTCTAAGTTTTTCGATGGTTATCCTAGAATAAAAATTCTATCAATTAAGTGCATTGGCAAAGTCATCATCAGATATTCATCAAATCTAGGCAATTCTTGTTCCAACTAAAGGCATGGCAAGCAATTTATGTATCCTAAATGTAATACTTAAGATGAATGTAACTAAACATGGTAACTACTAATAACAATCCCCCCCAAACTCGAGTGAGGCATTGTCCTCAAAGCATGTATTAAATAAAAATAACGAAAAATAAAATGCAAACGAGGACTTACTCCGAGAGTTTGTCATCGTGGATGATTAGTTTCCTTTTGGTCGGTGTCTTGATTCTCTTGCTTGGACGCGATGGTTGTTTTCTTGTTGCCGGTGGTAGAATCGATCCTCGTACGAGGTTGTCCTCATCGTCCTCTTCATCAATGTCATTGGCTTTTCGCTTGGAGGATTCAATTGGTGCGGTCTTTGTTGGTGCAATGGAGGACTCGTCTGGATCTGAAAAATCAGACAATGATTCCGTAGGAGTTGATTCGGACATAGGTGTTTTACCTTTGGCTTTTGCAGTGGTTGCCGGGATGTCTTTAGCTTTGGTTGTTGTGGCATCTTGGGGTTGGTTGCCGTGGCATCTACTTGTGTAGGCACGATGTAGGTTGTCACGGCATCATCTATTGCGGTTACCGTGGTGACTACTTTATTTGTTGTCGGGCAAGGATCTCGTCGGGAAAGATTGGGAACGCACGCGATTGTCGGGTACTTTTCTAGGATGACTTGGGTGATGGCTTTGTTGTGCTCCTTCATGTACCGCATGAACATTAGTTGTCGGTCTTCAATTTGCCTTAGGTGGATCGCCAATGGTTACAAGAGTACTTCAAAGTGTCCCGGGGTTGATGGCCGAGTTGCCGGGCGTTAGGTGCTTGGGCATTAGGGATTACAGGCGGCAGGAGTCTTTGCGGCAATTGGAGGCCTTGAGGATTTTTTTCGGTGCCTCTCCCATTAGTTTTCGGATTGGTGCTTGATTCTAACCGGACTTTGTTAGGGCCTTTTCATCAGTTGACTCACTTGGAACCTGCATCTCCTTGCAAAGGTTAAAAATGAAGCAAGGGAAGAAAATAGAACCCTTATCTTTTGAGCTACATACAAAAATCTCATCACAAATAATTTTTCCAATGTTAATGATACTATTATGCAAAATAGAATGTATGAGAAAAAGACGTGGTATATCAATGGTAGTATTGTGTGTGGTGGGCATTAAAGAAGTTTTAACAAACTTATTCCATAGTTTTGCCTCGGGTTTAAGCCGAAGGCGATTTACCGTGCCCTTGTATTTACCGTCGTTCCAATGAGTTCCCGGTTAAGTGAGTTCTTGAAACAACTTGTCGAGTTGCTTGAGCGTGATTTGATCAACAAAGGCTTGATGCTCGTCATTCTCAATGTAGAGCCCGTAAAAGGTGTTGACGTTTTCGGGGCTTATGAGTATGACCTTGCCAGGAACAAAAACATAAGGATTATCCGGGTTAGGTGAGTGAGCATAGAATTCTCTTACCCATGAGATGTTACCCGGTTCCGATTGATGGCAAAAGATTTGCCACTTTTGATGTGTAATCCTCTTGAAGATGAATGGTTCAAAGCCGAAATCTTGATGAGAGTTTGAGTATTCAAAACCTTGTTCTTCGTAAATCTTTTGGCTTTCGAACTTGGAGTGAAATCTTTCTTGAACCACCAGTGTTGCAAACTTCTTGTATCTTGGTTCTTTGGAGGAACTTGAATAAACTAAAAATTTAATTTTGGATGCCATAGATGATCTTGGTTGTGAGTTTTGTAAAAAAAAATAAAAGAAACTAAAGAGTTGCAAGATGAAAAGTGGGAATAGGTTAAGGGTGATGAGTTTTATAGAAAAGATAGGCAGTAAATATGGTGGGCGGGATTAATTTTTGGAAAGACGAAAAAGTGGGTTTCGGTTTAGGGGAAGGGTGACGGCAAGGGGGTTTAATTAGGTTAAGTTGGAGGCTTTATATAAGCCTTAGATTCAGCCCATTAATTTCCTTGTTGAAGATGTTTTCCTTCTTGGATTAAAACTCCTCTTTATCTTGAACTCTTTTCCTACAATTCAAAGACAAATCAAATAAGGATTAAAATTAAAGATAAACTAATAAAATAAAATAAATAAAAATGTGTAAAGGGATTCTTAAACTTAAAAAGATAAAAAAAAATCTATCCTAAAAATATAATACTAATCGAAAGAAAAAAATAATTAGTTCAAAAAAAACTAAAAAAATAAAATAAAGAAAATAATCGAAAATAATAAAAATAAAAATAAAATATCAAAGGAGAGCATGCTCATGCATCTCATAAGTTGACCACTTCTTTGTTACGTTCCACATGGGCACCATTATAGTGCTTCAATCTTTGTCCATTAACTTTGAATTCATGTTTGTCAGTGATGGACTTGATTATCAAGGCACCATGGGAGAATGGTTTGACAACTTCGAATGGTCCCAACCATCTTGATTTCAGCTTTCCGGGAAAAGTTTTAGCGAGAATTGAATAAGAGAACTAGTCGCCTGGCATGAATTGCGCGACAATAGTTTCATGTCATGTCATTGCTTTGTTTTCTCCTTGTAGATTCGTGCATTGTTATAGGCATGTGCACGGAATTATTCTATCTCGTTGAGGTCCAACAAACGCTTTTGTCCCGGCACTTTCCCAATCCATATTCACGATCTTGATTGCCCAATATACCTTGTGTTCGATTTCCACCGGTAGATGGCATGTTTTGCCATAGACAAGTCGGCAGGGGACATACCTAAGGGTGTTTTGAATGCGAGACGATATGCCCAAAGTCGTCATCTAGTCTTAACGACCAATCCTTCCTAGAGGATTTACAACTTTTCGTGTATACCCTTCAATTCCCGGTTGGAAATTTTCGCTTGCTCGTTGGTTTGTGGGTGATATGCCGTGGTGATCTTGTGTAATATGTCAAACGTTGCAACATCTTGGCAATAAGTCTGTTGTCAAAATGCTTGCCTTTGTCATCGATAATTGCTCTCGGCATCCAAAACCGTGTAAATATGTTTTTTCGCAAGAATCGTTGCACGGTTTGTTGGGAATCGCAGCTGCCTCAACCCATTTAGAAGTAGAATGTAGAGGTTGCGAATGAAGATGGGAAAGGTCCCATAAAATCGATCCCTCATACATCGAACAATTCCACCTCGATGATGTTTCGAGCGGCATCTCGTTAAATCTAGAGATATTGCTCGTCCTCTAGCAACGATCACATTGCTTGTAAAAGTTTTGGGCATCTTTGTACAATGTTGGCCAATACAAATCGGATTGTAAAACTTTGGCATGATACGAGTTCCTCAAAATGTCCTCCATAAGGTGAAGAATGGCATTGCCGGAGTATATTCTGTTGCTCTTCTTCAGGGACACATCGGCGTATAACCTGATCTGCATATTGTTTAAACAAAAGAGGCTCGTCCCAAAAGTAATGCTTAGCATCATGGCAGAACCGCTTCTTCCCTTGGTGAGTAAGACCATAAGGTAATATACCACAAACAAGGAAATTAACTAAATCTGCGTACCAGGGTATTGCCGAGGCATGTGCTGCCGTGGCGACTGCTCCCAAAATTGCTGAGGCGTGCCCGTCAAGGGCTGCTGCGGTGTCGAGAGTTACTGAGGCGTCGAGGGTTGCCGAGGCATGCACGTCCATGGTTGCCGAGGCAACTAAAACTTGTTCATCCGAGAATGTATCGCATATCTCTAGATCTGCGTCCTCCTCCCTATTGCGTTCTAAACGTGATAAGTGATCGGCCACTTGATTTTCTATTCCTTTCCTGTCCTTAATTTCAATATCAAATTCTTGTAAAAGTAATATCCAACGAATCAACCGAGGTCTGGCATCCTTTTTAGCAAATAGATATTTGACTGTCGAATGGTCCGTATGAACAATTACCTTTGTACCAATCAAATAGGATCGGAACTTGTCAAATGCGAAAACTACAACTAGTAACTCTTTCTCCGTTGTTGTGTAATTCACTTGAGCACTATTAACAGTTTTACTAGCGTAGTATATAACATGGAAGTTCTTACCTATGCGTTGGCCTAGGACTGCTCCTACCGCGAAATCACTTGCAACACACATGAGCTCAAAAGGTAGCGTCCAATCTGGTGGAACGACAATGGGTGCTGAGGCAAGCTTTTTCTTTGGGGTTTCGAATGCTTGGGTGCAAGAATCATCAAAATCGAGGACTTTATCCTGTTCAAGCAAATTGCACAAGGGTTTAGTAATTTTAGAAAAATTATGAATGAACCTCCTATAAAAACCTGCATGTCCAAGAAACTTCGAATTCCTTTAACCGAACTTGGTGGGGGTAATCTCTCGATCAAGTCCACCTTGTCTTTGTCTACTTCAATTCCCTTGGATGAAATCTTGTGGTCGAGCACTA
Source organism: Hibiscus mutabilis (assembly GCA_019671005.1). Classification (NCBI taxonomy): domain Eukaryota; kingdom Viridiplantae; phylum Streptophyta; class Magnoliopsida; order Malvales; family Malvaceae; genus Hibiscus; species Hibiscus mutabilis. The sequence continues at coordinate 22,839,901 of CM033720.1, forward strand.
TTCCTTCATCTACCATAAAATGGCACTTCTTTCAATTGAAGACTAAATCAGTTTCTTCACATCTTGCCAACACCTTCTCTAAATTGTCGAGGCAGTTGTCGAAGTCATTACCAAAAACAGATAAATCATCCATGAAGATCTCAAGGAAGTCTTCGACCATGTCCGAAAAGAGTGCCATCATGCATCTTTGGAAGGTTGCCGGGGTGTTACACAATTCGAACAGCATCCTTCGGAAAGCATAAATACCATATGAGCTTGTGAAGGTTGTGTTTTCTTGATCTTCTGGTGCTATGGCAATTTGATTGTAACCTGAATAACCATCAAGAAAATAATAAAAGGGTTTTACGCAAAGCAGTCAAGCATTTGATCAATAAAGGGTAATGGGAAGTGATCTTTCCCCTCTGGCTTTGTTTAGCTTTCGATAATCCATACAAACACTCCAACCGATCACGATCTGGTTGGAATGAGTTCATTGTTTTCATTACTTACCACCGTTATACCTCTCTTTTTCGGTACACATTGTACTGGACTTACCCATGTACTATCAGAGATAGGGTATATAATGCTGGCATCAAGCCACTTGATGATTTCTTTCATTACAACCCGTTTCATGGCATGATTCAGTCTCCTCTTGGCCTCAATTGAAGGTTTGTGATCATCTTCCAACAAAATCTTATGCATGCACACCTTTGTCGGGCTAATTCCCTTCAAGTCGGCAATTGTTCACCCTATTGCCTTCTTGTGTAGCATCAACATTTTGATCAGCTTCTTTTCCTGCTCAGGCTGTAGCTTAGAAGAAATAATTACAGGTAATGTATTATCGGTTCCTAAGTATGCATATTTTAGTTGCTTTGGCAACTGTTTCAACTCAAGAATCGGTGGTTGTTCAATAGAGGGCTTTTCGAGCTTACCTTCCTTACCTGAGTAATCTAGTGGTTCAAAGTATGTACCTGGTCGATTGACTAGCCAATTTTCCTCTTCTTGTTGTTCCTCATCGATCAGTTCTTCATACTCCTCGTGTTCCTTTTGATCGGCAATGTAGTTGCCGAGGCAACTAAATTCCTCGTCAAAGTTAAACTCTGTTGTGGCATGAAGAAGTTAGCATTCTTCTGGATCATCGGCGTGCCTTAGTGTTTGGAACACATTTAGTTTAACTTGCTGGTCATTCACCTCATTGTGAGTTCTCCCTTTCAACATCGATCAAGGTTCTCCCTGTTGCTAGGAATGGTCTCCCAAGAATGATAGGTGCATGCTCATCTGCTTCACAATCCAAAATAATAAAGTCAGCGGGAAAAATAAATTTATCGACCCAAAAGTAATGCTTAGCATCATGGTAGAACCGCTTCTTCCCTTGGTGAGTAAGAACATAAGGTAAAATACCACAAACAAGGAAATTAACTAAATCTGCGCACTAGGGTATTGCCGAGGCATGTGCTGCCGTGGCGACTGCTCCCAAAATTGTCGAGGTGTGCTCTTCAAGGGCTGCTGCTGTGTCGAGAGTTACTGAGGCATCGAGGGTTGCCGAGGCAACTAAAACTTGTTCATCCGGGAATGTATCGCATATCTCTAGATCTGTGTCCTCCTCCCTATTGCATTCTAAACGTGATAAGTGATCGGCCACTTGATTTTTTATTCCTTTCCTGTCCTTAATTTCAATATCAAATTCTAGTAAAAGTAATATCCAACGAATCAAACGAGGTTTGGCATCCCTTTTAGCAAATAGATATTTGACTGTCGAATGGTCCGTATGAACAATTACCTTTGTACCAATCAAATAGGATCGGAACTTGTCAAATGCGAAAACTACAGCTAGTAACTCTTTCTCCGTTGTTGTGTAATTCACTTGAGCACTATTAACAGTTTTACTAGCGTAGTATATAACATGGAAGTTCTTACCTATGCGTTGGCCTAGGACTGCTCCTACCGCGAAATCACTTGCAACACACATGAGCTCAAAAGGTAACGTCCAATCTAGTGGAACGACAATGGGTGCTGAGGCAAGCTTTTCCTTTGGGGTTTCAAATGCTTGGGTGCAAGAATCATCAAAATCGAAGACTTTATCCTGTTCAAGCAAATTGCACAAGGGTTTAGTGATTTTAGAAAAATTATGAATGAACCTCCTGTAAAAACCAGCATGTCCAAGAAAGCTTCGAATTCCTTTAACCGAACTTGGTGGGGGTAATCTCTCGATCACGTCCACCTTGGCTTTGTCTACTTCAATTCCCTTGGATGAAATCTTGTGGCCGAGCACTATTCCTTCATCTACCATAAAATGTCACTTCTCCCAATTGAGGACTAAATCAATTTCTTCACATCTTGCCAACACCTTCTCTAAATTGCCGAGGCACCTGTCGAAGTTATTACCAAAAACAGAAAAATTATCCATGAAGATCTCAAGCAAGTCTTCGACCATGTCTGAAAAGATTGCCATCATGCATCTTTGGAAGGTTGCTGGGGCGTTACACAATCCAGTGGTTCAAAGTATGTACCTGGTCGATTGACTAGCCAATTTGCCTCTTCTTGTTGTTCCTCATCGACCGGTTCTTCATACTCCTCAGTTTCCTCTTTATCGGCAATGTAGTTGCCAAGGTAACTAAATTCCTCGTCAAAGTTAAACTCTACTGTGGCATGAAGAAGTTGGAATTCTTCTGGATCATCGGCATGCCTTAGTGTTTGGAACACATTTAGTTTAACTTGCTGGTCATTCACCCTCATTGTGAGTTCTCCTTTTTCAACATCGATCAAGGTTCTCCCTGTTGCTAGGAATGGTCTCCCGAGAATGATAGGTGCATGCCCATCTGCTTCACAATCCAAAACAATAAAGTCAGTGGGAAAAATAAATTTATCAACTTTTACCAGTATGTCTTCGATTTTTTCCTCTAGATGCACGTAGGATCTGTCAGCTAGCTGTAGCATAACTGTTGTAGGTCTTGCCTTCCCGATTCCTAGTTTCTGGAAAATCGATTTAGGCATCAAATTTAT